>CM046428.1:49066663-49651663 GCA_025506505.1 Flaveria sonorensis
ACGTACACGTATCATAGTATTTCATATACATAAGAAACTGATACATATATGTAACATGGCGTAATATACTAAAACCAATTATTGTTTAATCTATTACAAAAAATAAAAAAAAAACATTTTAAGTGTATTGTTTATAAATAAGTTTATGTTGGAATAATAAAAGATAAAAGAGAGAAAATAGTGATATTAGGAATTTATTTTGATAATGGTTTGTTTCTATATTTAAAAAAACATTTTTTCCTATTCTACCCTTAATGACTAATAATAAGTTAATAACCCCTTAATTTTTCATCTAATTATAATTATGTCACTAATTATTCATAACCATTGATCAAATAAATTAAGAGCTATAAAGTGGTTTTTTTTGTTTTCATTTATAATGTAGTTTTCATTGGAACCCTTTCCTATATACACTTATGTAAATCAATGATTCTGTGGTTCTAAAAATAAAAAGTGGTTCTGTAATGATCCTAACCCTATATATTGTGAGTAGTTATAATAAGGTGGACACATGATAAGGGGAAGTACACATGAATCTCAAGCTTTGTAACCTCTGAATTCGGAAAGAAATAAAGGAGTTGATTTAAAAGATTCAAAATTAAAATTTTCACAAAGATGTGATTTTTAATGTTAGTATATATAAAAGGAGGAAAAAAAGAGGAGCATAAGGGTAAGGTATGCCATACATGCGAGCCCTGCGTACATAAGATAAAAAGCTTCATGCCTTCAAGTAAATTTTCTATATTTATGAGAATTTAGAGTTTGTGTAGTGGTTTTTAGGGTAGAAATAGGGACATGATGGTTTATAAAAAATTAGCTATCTCAACAAGTTGTCTTTCATTTTTTATCGACGATTTCGTTTTAGCAACAAGCTGACTCTATGGGAAACATCATCTAAGTTTTTTACACTCGAGTGGAGTCAATATCAGAAAATCTAGAATCTGACTTCCCATAAGCTACTATGCTATTATGTTCAATCCCAAAATCACTACACAAACTTTGAACCCTTCAATTTTAATAATTTGCCTGCATGCATATATATGATTAAAATTAATAAAGGTGTTTGTTTTTAATTGGGATTGATCTACTTTATTACTGGTGTGTATGTATTGGATGATTGTAGCATAGCAAATTGCCAAATCATACGAGTTTTTGAAATACTAAGTTTCTTATATAAAGTAACGAATTAACCAGAAGGAGAGTTAAATGCATTAAATCATTAAAAAGCTTCATGCATGCGTAATATAAAAGAACAAGAATACTATCATGTAGTGTTAATCATGTCATCACGTATAATATAGGGGTCCTAATATTAAGACACCCACTATTATAAATCGACACCTCCCTCTACGTCTCGTATAATATTATACGCGGCGTATAGGGTTTAAGACACTGAAAACGAAGAAAATTCAGGCTTTATAGACCCCCTTATACGACGCGTATAACCGGTATAGGGCTATACAACCCGTATAGAAATCTGGGGTGTTGATTTATAATTGGGGATATCGCAATAACCACACCCTATTATAGACACCCGTACGTGTGATAAATAATAGCTTTGAGTTACGCTTAATTTCATATATTTGGGTTCCGAATAATCATCCTTGTGACTCATACATATTTGTACAATTCTATTCTATAAATATAAATTCTATTATTTATTATATACTATTGTACATATATGTCTCATTTATTAAGGATTTCGTTTGCATATATTTTAGATTCTATGACCCGTCTTTTGATTGAGCCCTAGCATTTATTGTTGATTTTGTGGTTCATCTTGTTAATTTTATGCCCTACCATTCCATGTAGATTATATGAGGACACTTAAACTCAATGAAAAATAAATGACATAACTCATCTATCTTGTAGCCAAAAAATTATAAATTTCTTCCTTTAAACGTCATTACACTAAGTGTTCTTACCTCTGATTTTAATACAAACTAGTTAATTCTATCAATGCGCGTTGCGCGTGTGATGGAAGGGGTGAACCAAGGGGCAGATAAGCTATCATATATAAGCGTAGACGTGTCATAGACAAAACTGTACAGAGGAAGAACAAATCTAATCTCCCACGATTTAGATCAATGCCCAGAGCCGAATGAGCAGCCAAGCCACGCTAACGGACATATTAGCAAAATAGTGAAACATCTCAGATGAATATGGGTCCATCATCATTGACTATTCAATGTTTTCAAGACAACCGAAACAATATAATCGTAATACAATCCTACGGGCTTAGAATCAGGACGTTCAATTGAGTTTGCACCGGACGCTGTGTGATAAAGTATAGATTACAATTGTTTGTCTCATTTCCGAAATAAATTTTTTCTTTCAAACATAAAACAACTTGAATTTCTACCGTCAAATAAAACATATTTTATTTGACAAGAGACATTTCTAAACCAATATTTACTTTACGAACTTTAAAACCACCTATACTTGGGCATTATTAGTCAACTCATACATATATAACAAACAAAAAACAAAGCAAAAGAAAATGGCCACCTTAAGGGACGGTAAAAAAATGGTAAATTGTAATTACATAACATTATTAATTGCCACTTTGGGGTGGTTCCCCGATTCAAAATAATAAATTTTAGTTAAAAAACAATAAGTTTAGCAAGCTTTCACGGAGTTTTTCCGATCATTAAAAAATATTATTTTTACTGTTACTTCTTTCTTGGTTTAATATACAGGTAATTTGCACCCTTAACTTTGTAAAGTAATGAAACACTATCATTTATCCACACATGATTTTTGCTTAAATTATTATTCATTTTTAAATTTAAGTTCATAAACTCAAAAGAATTATAGAAATAGTACATTTGTAGTTAGATTCTTGAAACTTCTTTTAAGGTCAAAGGTTCGAGCCTTGCTTATGACGGATTGATGTAAATTAGTTGTGATGTAACACTAGAAGTAGGTTAGATGAGTATGTGAGTTTTCTTTATAAAAGAATTCAAGAAACAAACTTATATCTCATGAATTTTGCTTCAAGACTAAACAGGAATACTAAGAAAATTTGTGACTAAAAAACTAAAGGTACCCTTATTTGTCTTACATAGAGAAGTTATTGTACAAATGACCCTTAACCTACGAAGCGTATCAAACGATCAGGACGTGACACAAGTCATTAGGAAAGGTAAATTTTGCTCACACGATAATTACTCAAGAAGTGTCTTAATTAGCACAAAAATAAGGCACTATATATTACTAATTAAGTAACCAATGCTATAATTACATCTATTAATAATTACGCATGCTATAAGCACGAAACATCAATATAATTTGTCGTAATGTCAAATTACGTTTTGTTTTTCTCTTACTGTTTTCGTTGCGGATTTTGATGCTCCCGTTCTATCAACACTCGAAAGTATACCACTACGAGTTACGATAATAATTATGAAAAAGGGTTACAGACTCTACTACGTAGCGTTGGGTTATAAATCTAGTTATAGTTTATAGTTTTGAGTAATAAAACCTATGTTTGTGGTCTTTCTAATTTAGTGAATAAAAAAGCTTTTCTCTCATCTCACGCTTCTTAAACCTTAATTTTATAAACTAGGATGTTACTAAATGGGTTTGTTTATCTATTGTTTATTTTAAATATAAAACAACATACCCAGGGTTGACTTGACTCCAATTTTACACAACCGCCAATGATATACAAAATCTTATCTTACACTTAGTAAAGTAAACTATTTTTCATAAATTTAGCCTATGACCTTAAGACAACAAAACAACAATCCTACTAGCTTTTTAAGGTCTGCCTCTATTTTTTTACAACCTTTGAAACTATCTTTAATACCAGATTGAGTATTCCTGAGACGGGATGCTAACTGTTCATACTAATTTCGACACTGTAAACCTGACTCACACTAGAACACCATTAAGGAGGAAACCCACCGGCCACCACTGTCGGAAAGCCCCCTTAAGTCAGGATTGTAACCGAATCGAACAAACACAAACATGGCCGTGTTATGTTCGTTTATTATTATGGAATTAAATTTCTTATCCGTATTCGTTCATTAAAGAAATTAATTGTTCATGAAATGTTCACGAACACTAGTCTGACACAAATAAACACAAACGAAACAAACAAATACAAAAAATATTCATGAAAATAAACAAACACAAATAAAAGTTTACCATCTTTTAACACAAACTTAATGAAAGTTTGTGGATTACTTTCACCATGGATTAAATTTCAAGTTAAACATAAGTAGAGGGACTATTCTCAAGTCAAAAAAAAGAGAGTAATAATAATAAAAAATATGCACGTGACACCCAGCGAAGCGGAGCCACAGGAGGGGCACGTGAGAATTAAGCATACCCAGAGCAGGGGAAGTTGCTTCTCCACCTGTGTTACGCTAGAGCCACCCGCAGAGTATGATTTCCTGGGGGTTCTTACAAAAATCACATGCAATAACACTTTCATGTGGATGCTTCCCCTAACTCAGGGCCCACGTCACGTTTCCTGTCTTGCACGTGCCTTCCATGTGATCATCTTTTCTTATTTCTTCTCTACTTCTTACATTGCCTTTTTCAATGTTCATTTCTTCTTTAGGATGTAAACAATTTGAATATTATTATCATATAATATAACTATGATAAAAGAAAACAAAACAATATATGCCAGAGGAACCACACACACATAACTAAATAATAGAGAAATAACAAAAAAGTTGAATTCGAGTGAGAGTTTTTCAAGGTAAATTAGTCGAGCATAACGTCGGAGGACTGTATTTTCGATTATCAAGCATATGTTAGCAACCAATTTTGAACACAATCATTTTCCTTGTTGTGGTCATATATTTCGATTGTCCGATCAACGGAACAAACAACTTTCTACAGCTTGATGCATGACTCACGGTAGAGTTGGGAATTTTATGGCACGACATGCTAACATAACATCACTCGGCGAGAAATTAAACGAATTGGGTTCCTCCATCAACCGGGGTTCGATTCTCTCCCCTAGGTTTTCTACCGCTTTTTTTCTTAAATTTCTTTTTCTTTTTTCCAATTTTCATCTTTTTTTTAATATTTAATTGACCCATTCCCATTTTATCTAGTTTTCTTATAAAATATAAAAAAGAAAACTAGAATAAAACATGGAGTGAGTATAGTCTTAATAATATCTACATTCACAAGCTCAAAGTTAAAGCCTCACGTTCCGGCCCGTGGCACGAACATTAAACACTAGTTTGACACAGCCGAGTAGACGTAAAAAATGGCTTTTTATACCTCAGGGGAGATGAACGGAGGGAGGAGTGCAAGCCCTCATCTACCAATTTATGTTCCGGGGTTGGGTATTTAACATATTTAAATATTTCACTCAATCGCATGGTGTTTTTTTGAACTTGTACTTTACTCATATACACCTTTGTTCTCGAAATAATCCTTTTGATTAACTATTGGTACAATGGATATTAAACTAAGCGTTCTATTGTCAAACAAACAAGTGCATGTTTGCATGTGGTATTTGATCCAAATAAATCCGAGAATGTTACATGTTTCTGGTTTTAATTTTAGTCCAGTATTTTATTTAATTAAACTAATATATCCTTCAGGTTATTATTCATGTACGAAGAAAATCGGTTATGATTGATCCTAATAATAGTTGAAAATGAGTTGAGTTACTCATATAACATTCAAGATCAGTTAGCCAAAAATTTAAATCAAGTAAATCATAACGAGCTCAAGCTTAAATTATACATGATGAGTTTGACTAGTCTTACACTCTTACAAGCCTATTATGTAGATAAATATGGATCATATTTTGAGATGATAAATATATAACTAAATAATAAGCCTTATTATGCAGAAATAATGAATCTATAATAGTCATAAGTTTGAATCAATTAATCAGTTAAAAATTTCTTAAAAGATTTATATGTAGTGCATGTAACTTTCGTAATTATTATTCTGCATAAATATAAACAAAACATGCATAATTAAAAACATAAATTTGGGTAACTATATTTTATACCTTGAACTTTTTGTTGTGAATAATCATAAACATATGTTGTATAATTATAAACATAACTTTGTGTGGTTTTTATATAACTTGCTTATAATTGTTTTAACAACTTGATTAATTAATATTACGTGTAACGTGAAACCTGTGTGGGGGTAGGGGCGGATGCAACCAAGTAGATCAAGGCAGTGAATTGGGTATCCACCACGCGCAAGTTCAATTCCCGTCATTCGCCCATCACTATCCTTTCCCTTTTCTCCATTTTCTTTTGGTGAGGGGAGCATAAATATACGTTTCACAATTACATAAGTTGAGTATTTATTACATAATTTGAGTAATTATATGTACCCTTCTCCTTCATTATATGTGTTGCATCTTGGTAATTTTTTACACTTTCTACGTCTTTTGCACGTTGTATAATCGCTTGGGAATGTTAAAACACAAAGTATATTTTGCGTACAAATATACAAAGTTATCACACAAGAAAGAATAACACTTGTGTTATAATTCTATCAATTCATGATAATCACTCATGCATGATAATTATATCCCTACGTATAATTTTTGTGATAATTCCACCATGATGTTATAATTAATGCTCAAGTGTTAAGCCTTCTTGTGTAAAAATTATATCCCTACGTGATAATTCTTGCATGATAACACGACCAATGTATAATAATCTCTCATGCGTGATAGTATTCTACCCCTACATATAATTTCATATCATTTTTGTGATAATTCTAACACGGTGTGATAAGTAATACTCAAGTGTTAATCCTTCTTGCGTAAAATTTCCGGCCCCACTTTGTACGCAAATTAAATGAACTTTGTATTTTAGACTTTCTATATGTATATAGCATAACCATGCGCAGTTATTATACACGGGTATCTTTTTCGATAAAAATCATAGAAAACTACAAGGGTATTTGCTTCCATTTAACTGCTCATGTTTCTAGCACACATATACACACGCACACACCATGTAAATGTGTAATCAACTAATCATAACTCATTAAATACTTTAGACACATATCCACATTACGTTAAATAGGCAAAGTGTGTTGTTTAAATGGGTTATACACAGTCGCACCATTGAATACGCTTTTATGAAAATGTATGTATGTATATGGGTATATGAGAAAGTGAAGAAAAGTGTGGATAACTCTTTTACCCCTTCAAGTCATTAGTAACTTTTATTTATTATGAAAGTACCATCAACACTAACTAGTTAATTTGAACTTGTTACAACATTACACAGATTTTTCGAGAATAAAAGTACTACGTCTTGCACCCTACAATATTAAAATTCATAACTTCTTAGCCGAGGAGTACGTCATTTAATACCAAAATGTTCATGTCCCCATTAAACACAATTAATTTAATAAATAAAAACCCAAAATTTTCCTTCATACTTTACACTATGCAGTTATTGTGGGTTTTAACACTTCCATTGAGACGAACCCCTCTACATGGTGTATATTTTTCCTTACCACTTTCTCTAAAAGTTTATCTTAAAACTATTTATTTTGCTGTCGATAAAAGAGAATATTTACAAAGCTATGGAGATGGAATATATACATAATCACCCCTTGTAAACATCGATATCATCCAAGAATAATATTCATCTTCATGGTGACCCTTTGCGAATCCGTATTCTTTCTCTTATCCTTTATCATATACATTTTAACATTTTAGCTAAAAGGGCATATCATCTTTTACTCACATTGAAAACCAAAAATGGATGAAATAAGTTTTTATTTATTTATTTCTAAAACGGTAGACACACGCTCCTTAATTCTATACCTTAAATCCACATATCCCCCTAATATAATAAAAAGATATCTAGGGAGATATGTGTCACCATCACATTCAACCTTACTAAAATTTTCCGGTTCCCTCTTCTATTAAAAAATTATATTAATTACTAATAATATTAATTAACTCTTTTTAGATTAAAAAATAGTTTTTAATAAAATTTAAAAAAAAAGATCTTTTTATTAGTGTATTCTAAAGAAACATATTTTTATAAAATAAGAAATTTTTCTGATACATACAACTTTTTAAAAATATGAAATATTTAAAATTGGTGTTTTTAAAAAGCAACTTTTTATAAACCAAAGATATACATATTAGGAGTTGTAATAAGAAAATTTATAATAATAACTTTTTTTAAATAGTTTGTTTGAAATAAAATGTTTATTTATTTATTTTTTGAAAAAAACAAAAAAGTTTAAAATTTTCATATCATTGTTTTATTATTTATAGTCATTACTTAAACGTAATTTTAATCATATATTATCTTAGTATATCGTTTAATAATTAATAAATATTTATTCTATTTAATATTTTATTTATTCAATTTGTGTAATACACGAGTTTACTAAAACTAGTATACTTCATATTTCGTTTGAACCCTCAATGCTTGGATTTAAAGAAACATTGAATGCCATTAGGCTAAAGTCCTTTGGTTCCAAAAGGTTTTATTGAGGTAAATGTTCCCTTGTTTTTAAGATATATATTTGAGACATGAATAAAAAATAAAGAAAACAATAATCTTTTTTTTTATTAGAGTTGTATTATCTATATATTAATAAAGCAATGGGAGGAATAGGTAGTTTTTAGTTTTTCGATTATTGACCACGGGTCTTTTAAAACGTTGCATGTTTGGTCCATGTGTGTTCTTTGGGTATTAATAATCACCGCCTCCCCCACTTCCTTATTTGTGCATTCTTCATGCTTTTAGAGTGAGAGGGTGAGTAGTTTGGCGTCCACTTCAACTGTAACGTTGTTGATGACAGGGGGCTGATGTTCCTTATCTAAGACGTAGTTGTGTGGTTCCGACACCGGCCTTCTTACGTTACGGTGACAAAGCCGATATTTCTCCTATTTTTACCTATTTCATTTATTTTGAGGTGGAGCTGTTATTCCTCTAACGTCTATATGATTAAGGGTTGTGAGTTTTAATGAGCACCTGTTGTTGATGATAGATCTTAGTTCTTTGCTGTTGTTGACGAAATGTTTTTGGGGTTTTATTTGAATTAAATGGTTTTTCTGGTTATGTTGGTTTTCTTATGTGGGTTGCTTGATGACAATGAGTACCTATTCATCTGAGATGATTTTTTTTGGGTGTGTTTTCTGATTTAGATGAGGTTAGACCTAATTTGTCCTGATTGCTACTCATTTATTTATGATGTATGTACACCTTAGTAATACGTTGCTGGTGTTACGGTTGGGATATTGTTGCTATTATTGGTTATTGTTTGCAAGTGGTCGATGATGTTGAGCGCAAGCTCATGTGAGACGTGATAAAAAGTGGTTGTAAATGTGGCCTCATGTTGTTTAGTTGTTTTGTTGGCTGGGGTGATTGTTGGTGGTATATTCAAAGTGGGGTCGATGATGATGACCGTAACACATCTGAGACATAAGGAGCATGAAAAGGAATAGGTAGTCTTTTTGTTTTTGGGTATTGGTCATTGGTCTGTTGTGATGTTCCATGTTTGGTCCCCTTGTGCTCATGTTTAAATGCTCGCCGGGGATAGTGTGTGGTACAATTTAATCATGCACGTTTATGTTTCAAGGCAATGATATGGTGATGCATAAACAATGCTTGTCATTTGGCGTGGCATTCTTTCAAATGCAGCCACAACTAGTTCTTTATTTTGAGCCTTAGATCTAACGTCGATGATAATGGGGACAGCTTCATCTGAGACAGAATGGCACGATGATTGTCACGATTATGTGTTACTTGGTATTGGTATATTCGGTTGATGAGGCAATGATGCGGGATAAAACGATAGTCTTTGGTGTTTTGGCGTGGTAATGGTTCTGATTGCAGCCACTCTTGTATAAATATGGATGATAGGCGATGATGATAAACGAATGGCCTTTGACATTGTTGTTTTAGCATGGTAAACAGTTAGTTTACAGCCACAACAAACTGGCATTTCCAAGCCTTTTATCGAGTTATCTAAGTATCAATTCAACCTCGTCGCGAAGCGCGGGAGAGAAAACAACTAGTTACTATTAAAAATAAATTGTATGAACACTAACCTTATCATTTAAGTAGTAAACATTTTTAATAAAGTGTTAAACAAAACCTAACGATAACTTGTTTGTTTAGTGATAATGTGAGAAATCAACTAAATCCTTTGCGGAGATTAACTCAATAGTGTAATCTTAGACTATACGTAGTGGATATTTTGAGGTCTTTAAACATAATGACATGAACACAAGTTGGGCTTCAAACACCATTACAAGATAATTAAAGTGGGCTCCAAACTCATACGGCTCCAAGTTCTTAACAGGCTTCAAACATAACTTTTCCTAATTATTGTATCAATAGAGCTTCAATAACTATTTAACGTACTACGCTTGATTTAAAATGTGTTTTAATGAAATGATTTTTAACTACATGACATCTAGGTAACATTTCAATTAACAACCACTACGCATAATCTTATTTTGTATGATATATAGGTTTTATTTACTTAAATAGCATGAAATACAAGATAAATTTCATTTACCTATTTTGTTATGGATGAGTGGACTCTTTTCTAAAGTACAATATATATTATTCACTTTTTATTGTATCTTAGTAGTTACGCCATATAGTTGTGGTGTACACAAGTGTCTTAAGAATCTCTAATTGTTAAAGGATTAGTATCATAAAATCAAAATAGTTTCTTATTTTCTATGAGGAAACCAGTAAACTTAATTTTGGTATATTAGATTTCTTATCACATAGTTGTGAAAAAATATTGAAATAGTGACTTACACCTAGACCGGGACAAAAATATTTAAGTGATTCAAATGTGAAAATATATTGACATGAATACGTCTTCTATCATTGTTAGGTGTGTTTAATTTTGGATATCTAAATTTCGGGTTCGGATTAAAATATTCGAAATATCTAAAAATATCCGAAATATTTAATTAATATTTAACATTTTAAATCCGAAAATTCTCAAAATCACTATCCGAATCCAAAATTTCAGATATTTTGGATTCGGTTTCGGATTCGGATATTTTAAAACACCCCTAATCATTATATCCATAGAAGGACTATACCATTACGTCCATAGAAGAATCATACGGTTACATCCATAGAAGGATCATACCATTGTATTCATGTATTGACTTATGTAAAAATGAAAATTTCTTTTACATTAAACACTTGCATTTAACATTCTTACACATAACCACTCATAGATTTAAGAAATTTCATTAATTTATGTAAACTATACATTCATGTTTTTATAATTCTTTACTAAGTATGCACACCACTTTATAGTGGGTATAAAAAAAAGTTGGAGAACTCACCTGAAAAAATAGCAATTGTATATTGTAACTTGATGGTCTTAAACCTTTGCAAAATGCTCTAATCACATAAGAATCTAAACAACATTTCATATGTGAAACAAGTCATTTTTTACATAACAAAATGTAATTTGAAAGTATTGACTTTCGTGAAATTTCGTCACACGGAAGTAAGGGACTTTCGTAGACCATTTTCACATAGACATTCGCATAACATAACTTTCGTACATGACTTTCATACGAAGTAAGAGTTTCATGCAGAAGGATACTTTTGGGGGAGAACACTTTTGCCTAAACTTCTGTGCTAAAGAACACATTTGTGCGAAGCCATTGCTTCGTATTAAATAGCAAGCTCACTTGTTAGGAAACTCTAGCAACTGCAATAGTAGTAGCTTCTCCTTCATTTGATTCATCAAAAACATCAAGATCCTAACGTTTTAGGTTAAAACACATTAAAATCCTTGAATCACATCATTTTAAAAACAATTTGTCGTTAGCATGTGATTTTAAACTTAAATTCTCATCTTAACGTTGACAAATCGAAACAAAAACCCGGTTGCTGCTGATGAAAATCAATCCAAGTATCCTTCTCCTGAAAATAAACAACTTAATAGTTTTATAAAAAGGAGTTTAAGAAACTAACGATTTTAAAAACACGTTTAATAAAACGAACGGTTTTAGAAAAATTATGCACGTTAAATAGTACGTGTAAAAATACTTAATATTGTTTTCTTGAATTGTTGATTTCTACAAACAGAAAAATCAAGCAACCAACCTCTTTGATACATGAGATATATAGGTTAATGGAAACACATGAGGGTACAAGATGGAAGGAAGCAAGGAGCTAGGTCATTGTGAATCTAATGCTAGAGTTTGGTGAAAAATTCAATATTGATAAATGAGAATTAGTTCGCTTTGTGTTTGTGGTATCGGGCAACGGATGCTCTCTTGTTAGTGAGCTATTGTATTATGAGATATGGTTTTGGGATTTCATAATGTTTAGTGTCGTCACGGTTTAATATATGTCTAACTTATGGGGATCGTTTGTCATTACTCTTAGGGTTGATTTGTGGGTGCTTTAAGTTTTACTATTCTTGTTTTTGGGCCAATAATTAAGTTTCTTGTTATGGTCTTGTATAGTTAGTTACTTGTTCATAGGTTTTTAGATGTATGCAGAAACTTTTTCCGTATAAAAAAGATATGGTTAGCCTCTTGTCAAAAAGTGGAAGACTCAAATCCTACACACACACACATATATATACATGTGTGTGTTGTGTATGTATATGTATATATGTGTGTGTATGTATATATACGATCGCCTGTCACTTGACTAGGAGAGGTAAGATGCACATTACTAAAACTCATACTATATACGATCGCCCGTCACACTGAAGTTCAGGTAATATGACGAAGGTATCCAATGTTCATGGTTTTGCATGCACGATTGAGGTTGCCATTGTCATACGTCTATTCATTCTTTCACCAAGATGTAATAATTGATTTGGTCAAACATCAATGAATCAACAACGCATGTTGAAATTCTAATGCTAGTGAAGTTTGTAGGATTTTATGAACTAGAGATTTGTACAAATTTTCTTATTTAAAGTATTGTCAATTGAAACATTGAACCCTCAAGCAGTAATAAGATTGTTCATGCTATGAGTTCTCTTTTACCTAAACCACCAATCTATACAAATTAGGAAGTAAAAGACTTTGTTCATGAAAAGTTAACTACAACAATGTTCTCTTATATGAAGTTAATCATTGAGTGAGAAAGTTGAAAATTGAGAGGATTTGCAACAAGAATTTTCAGAACTAAATGAAATCTAAAGCCGTTTGGTTCACAAAATCTGATTGTAAACATTCCATTAGAACTTATGACTACGAAAGTAACATGTAAAATATAAGATTATTAGTTATAAAATAGATAAATTAGAGTAAATTATAAAATAAATTTGAAAACCTTTTAAGACTAAAAGTTTAAAGCACCTAAAAGTTTAATATTCAAAAATAATACCAACCACCTAAAATTACCAAAAATATTGCCTTGGTAGCTGCCACCTAAAAGTTTGAAGCAACCCGTGTCGAGTTGCTATTACTCCAACCTAGAAAAATCCTTAACCGATTCACCTCTATTTTTTATTTTTTTTACAAAATATAAAAATTATTCCAAACTTTTACAAAAAAGTTTATATTATCCCAAATTATTGAAGACAACGCCGTTGGTCGGCCTGCAGGTGCAAATCAGATGGAGCAGATATTTAGATGCTGGAAACTAACCTCAACTGCCACCGTCCATCTTGTTTTTTATTATTATTTTATATATAATTTATTAATATTTATGGTTACGTGACACGTGGAGGTCTGTAATATTATTTGTCTGCAAGGAGTTCGGAGCCAGTGAGGTTAAATCCTCACTAGATTCGCAAAAACTGTTTGTACTTCATTTTGAATTGATTCACTCTGTCATTCCACGTGATGACACTCACTAATTAAGATTACTTTATAGTTTAAACATCATTCTGTTATTTCAACTATTCGATTTATTATTGGGACAATAATACTAATACCATCTGGAATCTAATCCTGCACCATTGGTAAACGACCGAATGAAAACATTAAGATGGTCGTTTGAGGTAAGACGGCCGTTTGTAAGTTATGTAAACAGTGACAGAGCTTGAGGAAAGATGTAGGGGGCTGAAAGTCACGAGACCCAAATCAAGGGGGGCTGAACTTAATACATATAAAATTTTCAGTCGAAATACATATAAATTTTCACTACTTGGCGAAAAAACAGGGGGGTCTGGCCCCCGGGTCCCAATAAAGCTCCGCCCATTATGTATAATCTTATGATCCTCCTGAAACTTATCTCACTTGTTTTCTTGTCATAATTATATTTTTGCAGGTCACTTGTCCAGCTAAAATTGTAATTAATCTGATACCATTGCTGGTAGAATATTGATAGCTCATTTGAATTTACCAGTAGTAGCTTCTCGTACGACTAAAATTTATGTTCTGTTTATTTTCAGAAAAATAAAACGATATATTAATTGTAATAAACTGATGTTTTGCTGTTCATGTAATGCTGTTTTAAAAGTTAAGCTATATTAGTTAAAATATATGTCGATGCTCTTTAGTCTAGTGACATATAGCAGATGCATTTGCTGTACAAGTAAATTAAAATATAGAAAACCTGACTCAAATTATTATAATACTTAGTACTTTAAAAATTAAAGTTGTATCAATGAATGTATCAAACCTTTTAAAACATACGTTTAATACATTCGACCTGTTAAAATCAGAAACCCGATGGTGTGACATTGGTATCGTACTAACAGCATTTTCAAGTAAAATATATTTTTGGTATAATTAACTCCAAATAAAAATTAAGAAAATTAAAATTATCAGTAACTTATTATAGAGGTAACCATTAAAACTAAAAGCTAAGTTTTAAATTTTGATATACCGATAGGGAAAGTTCGAAGTTCATTGTGTAAATAACCCGTAAGTTAATTTCGATATATTTTAGTCACTTAACTATTAAAAATACTACCTACGTTTTATCTATGAAACTTATGAGGATAATTTATATCTTAAATATACTATATATACATATAATTTATGTGTATGCATCATTTTTTGATATACGAATTACATACCAAAACTTTTAGACCATATGTAATGGTTAATTTCTTTTTAGGGGTATTTTACGTCACATCAGTGTCAACTTAACATTATATTTTTAGTCAGAAACATATTTAATGGTTAATGCCCACTAATGTCTCTTCAATCATTACTTATTTATTAGATATATGAGATATTAGAACGTTATGGTGAAAACGCTCCCACCTATAATGCCCCTATAATACTTACAAGGATGATGTAAGAGCGTTTTAAGATGCTATAATGCCCCTTTAATGCCCCTTAAAGCCCCCTTTACAGACGGTCTTATATATTAAGTAACTAAATTTAGTAAACCAGTGTATTACACGGGTTGAATAAATAAAATATTAATATAATAAAAATTAATAATTATAAAATAATATTCTAAGATATGATATGACTGAAATTACATATGAGAAATAACTATAAATAATAAAACAATGATATCAATTTTTAAAAATTTTGTTTTTAAATTTTTTTCCAAAAAAATAGATATTTTGTTCTAAAACAAACCGTATAAAAATGTCATTTTAAAAAATTTTCTTATTATAACTCCCAAATTTGATTATTTTTAGTTTTTAAAAAATTGACTTTTTAAAAATACCAATTTTAAAATATTTTGTATTTTTAAAAAAAGTTCTATGCTTTAGAAAAATTTATTATTTTATAAAAAATTATTTATTTTAAATAACATTAATGAATAGATTTCTTTCTTAATTTATTAAATCTAAAAAAGTATTAAATAGTATTATTAATAATTAAGGTAATTATTTAATATGAGAGAGGCATGAAAATTTTGGTGAGGATGATTGTGATGCTACCACGTGTCTTTTCAAATTACTCTTATATTAGAGTATGAAGATGAAGATAATAATCCACAATTTTTTTACTTGTGAAAATGATTTCTCAAAATATTAAAAAACAAACTCATATATAACTATAACTTTAATAGTAAGTAATAATATTTTACTTTATAAAAACAAACTTCGACTTTAACAATGTAGTATAAGATGATACATACACATCAAAGAGTGACTTTAGGGAAATAGGATGATACCTTGCTTCCAATTAGTGACATTGTAACCCACTTTTAGTGTAGTCAAAGACAATCTTAAAAATTCCTATTCATGTGATCTCATTTTTAAGCCAAAAGCGTTTGATGTTCCATGAATCATGTGATTTGCTACTCGGTAAATCTTTCACATCCCAAAAAGTTTGGATCACACAAATACATAAATAAAACCAAATTACTAGAAAATACGAAAAAAGGGCGTTTATAAAAATGGTAAATAATGAAATCAAAATCTATATATTCAAAAGTATATTGATTATTTAGCGGTGTTAGCATCTGATACATGCTTTTTAGTATCTTATAAAAATTATTTGTAAAACATGATAAGGGTTGTTGTAACAAAATTATCTCTATTATTTTAAGAGATGAGAAATGAATAGTGATCCTTATTTATGTTTTGACCACATAACGTTTGGGATTTTATGTTTAGTTCTTTATCATTACTCTTTAAACATATACAACTTCTTAAAGAGAGATGAATTAAAAGCTTAAAATGAGATGAGCCTTATCGAGTCCGTGCCTTAAAAAAACTCATTAGATTATCGTGCCCGGGCTTCAAATATCGAGTTCAAGAATGCTCACGAGCCTAAATGAGCTTAAACGAGCCGAACCGCTCGTTTATATTACGGATGAATATGGCAATAATTTTTTCAAAAAGAAACTGATATTCCCTGTAAATTTTATAGTTTTGTCTAAAGTCTTAACCTTTAGTTTTATAGATAAAAAAAATTCAGCACAAGTCATGTAACGCTGAACGAAAAGCTTTTTGGTATGTGATTAGCTAATCACTTTTGAAGATGTTACTAAAAATAAAAAAATAATAAAATCAAAGAAATAAAAAAACATTCCACGTGAATGTAGTTATAGATACAATCATACATTCATAAATTAATGATTCTGATCAAGGAATGATTTATTTGGCAATTTATATTATGTTTTACTAAGTTTCATGTTCTTGATACCATGTGTTAAGAAGGAAGAGAATAATGTAACATTATAATTATAAGGCAGGCATATGGACTTGCAACATGAAGACAACTGAGAATGACAAAGTTATGGCCTGCTTTGATCTATCTTTAGCCTTCTAGCATTTCGGTTGTTTACGTTACATATATATGGTACATGACAACATACTGAATTAACGGTTAACCAACCAACTCATCAAATTCTTTACTCGACCTTATTGTATCGTTTTCACCATTTTCTATTACTAACTCCATCTCATAAGTTATATTTAATTCAGGTTAAACCCATAGCATGCTACATAGTGGAATCCTCTTGCTAGTAGTCAAGCTCTGCTCACATCATTTATCTTACGAGAACTCGAGTTCGAGCTTGGTGTGTTTTGAGTGTTATGTCAATAACACATAATAGATCTTGAGTATTTAGAAACTTGTGATCAACTTATTTAAATTTATCATCTGTTATCTATATATAATTGTTGTATACGTATAATTATAGATATAATATGTATTATGTAGTTATATATTACAATTTATTATATCAATATGACAATATTGTTATATTTACATGAAATAGGATATTAAACATTAGTCTCAAGCTCACAAGCCTGATCTAGCTCAGTGTACATACACTATGCCCAAATTCATTTTGAAATGAGTTATAATTTAACTCGCCGGATTGAACTGTTAAGAAGTCAATCTCAAGTAGCTGAAAAGCGAAACATCTAGATTTGAGCCTGATCTTAGAAGACCTTGGTCACATATGGGGTTGCAAAACTATAGCGCTCATGTAGGCAAGATATTCACATAGGAAGGAACATATGTAGTCCTTAGCATACGTAAAAACTTTAAATAAATAATTTAGAAGTTATTTAATTTTGTACTGTTTTCATAAGACAAAATTTTAACAAGACAGACCATAAACCCCTAAACTCATTTCATTCTTTCCTTGAAAAAGTTTACATGCATACACCATAGTACCATAGTACCACACGACCATTGGCCATTGCGATTTGGGCATAGGCTACAATATGGGCTTCATCCTCCAGTTTATTTTTCCATGAGCCCAAATGTGCCACTCAGTCACCCATTATTCTCATATGGGCTAAACTGTTAAAAGTTGTATCGGTCCAAAACTGAGCCCATTAATGCATGTGGGCCACTGAGCCCAGTTCCCATTATTACAAGTTGACTTTTTATGTGATGAGTTTTTGTATGACTTGTATCTTCCATGAAACGGATTAGCTGACTCTACTCACACTAGAGTCTTGATAATTAAGTCACAAGCGCAATAAGGTACACATGACTAAAGAAGATCATATTGAAGAATACAATTAAAGACGAATTGCATGGACAATAAACTACAATAACGAATTCATCTTTTGACGATATGGTGTGAGATGAATGTGACATTAGTTGTATTATATGATTACAAACATATGCTTATAACAATATATGGTAACTCAATGATGATGACAAGGGCACCTAGCCACATTCGTGCGATACTACCTATGCTATTCTTTATGTGGCAAAACAAACAATGGAGATAGAATGCTTCGTACCCCCCCCCCCCCCCCAAACTGGAAATGGTCCCACTAAATGGTCCGACCAATCGATACTATTCCCAAGTCCTAAAACGAACATGTCCTTGAAACCCAACCTAAATTCGTCCTCTAAAACATAACCCGAAATACAACCAATTAAGAGCTTCAAAAAAAAAGCGCTAATAAAACCGACACTAATAGAAGTGTCAGTCCAAATGCCACTTAATCATGGACCATGATTCCACGAACAAGGAAATAACTTTGTCCCATTCTTTGTCGATGTTTCAGAGAACACCTAATGAGAATATTTAAATGTATAGTGCTATAATTTTTCATGTGATGGTTTTTTTTATAATAATATTTATAATTATAATGTTTAAATGTTTTATTAGGTAATTTGCAAACTTTTAGCCATTTTAAGAACGTGAAAAAAAAATTCACCTTTTTATTTCACCATGTAATGAAATGTGAAGTATATCTGCTCACCATCAACTTAACTCGAAGCATAGGGATATGAGATTAAAATAGACGTTTAACGTCATCTACAACAATCTCTACATTTAGCGGAGAAGTGGTATGAGTGATGCTGATTTTGTAAGGGTGGCTGCTTTCTAATATCGTTTGCAAAGTTAAGGCTTGATTTGTAACAAGATGTTCGATGTGGGATATTATAGTGCATTCTCCAAAGTGGACGATGGTTCCCGAAATGAGCCAAGAAAGTTAATCTTCGAAACAGGCAAAGACATCCAAGTCCAACGAGTATGTTAACGTAGAAACTCTCATCTTCAATGAGGATGATGACAAATAGTGGCTAGAAGAACAACCATGACTCCCCGTGAGGAATAAAAGAAAATGATTATCATCGTGGACTGTAACTAAATCTAATTATCTAAATATATGGATTCTTAATCAGGTAGGTCAACAAAATTTTAACAAGATGCAAATGGAAAGATTTTGAATGAAGCAAAAAATGATCAAAAGGAGATATTTTAAGATTTTGGCTTCTCCATCAATCATCTTACCGCATCGGCCCGCATAACGACCAGAATATTGAAGAAAGAATTGTGAAAAAATATATTTGATATTTTGTTTTTAATAATATTTTATTTCATCTTTGGCTTTGGAAAAATTGGTATTTTGACTTCGGAAGATTTGATACTTAGCATAATTCTCTGAGATATATCAAATCTTCTGAAGTACTTTCCTAGTACTTCACATGTGCATGCTGAGAGCTCTTTGGTTTCTCTTTGGTTGTATCAGCCTTTAAGTGTATTCCTTACAAACTCCCCTAGGCTGATGCTACCAAAACTGAAGAGACATTTGAGTCTTGAACTTCTTTTGTAGACAGTACTCATCAGAATCAAGACCATTTCCTTCATCATCAGTTGGTCAGGATTCCTCAGACTCTTAAAGTATCTCCTTATGTCATGGAGATCATATAGAAGGAGATCAAGAATGTTTTGCCAGAAGTACATGTCTTGACCTCCTTGATCTCTAGTGACATACCATCTGTCTGGGTTAGTAGCAAACACCTAAGACAAGATGGGTCTCTCAGCAGTAAGAGGCTCTACTATAAGTGGACTTTGTTAAGCAGCCTCTTCTTGAGCGTCCTCAAAATGTTTTGACTCATCATGAGGTGCAAAGGTGGATGCCTTGGACTTCATCTTTTTCTTCTTTTCCCTTCTTATGGCCATCATTTTCCTCTTTCTATACTTTAACTAAGAAGAATGGCCTGCAGTACCAGATTGTTCTTGTTTGTCCTTCTCAGTTAGGTCTTTGTCCTTCACAAGTTCAGAAGGAGAGGGATCAGGACCCTACTGTGGATCAGAAGACGAAGCTGGCTGTGATGCAGCACTAGGTCCAGGTTGTGTTGTCTCTTGGGGTTTAACCTTGACCTCAGCTTCAGGTACAGCCTGACTTGGTAGAGAATGCAAGTCAACCTGCTCACCTCTTTTGATCTTCTGCTTGATCACTCTAATATGCTCATCTATAGTGGATAAAGACATTGAACCAAGTCTCCTTCCGAAGAATCCATACAGCTTCAAAAAGCTCACCATCTTTTGTCTATCAACAGATTTCTTTAGATTTGCTCTGATGGTGGCTCTTGACCTTACGGCCTCTTCCCTCATCTTCCTCTTAGCAGCTTTTTGCTCTTTTAGCACTTGTTGCTCAAGCTGCTTGAGGTATTCAAACTCAATGTATTCATATGATAAGGGAAGAAGGTCTGCTGCCTGATAGAGGCCTGTGGGACTCAGGTAGGTAATCATATTTTGTCTGTCTTGTTCCCTACCTACCTGAGTTTGTTACTCAGTGGCCACAGCCTCTGCCTCAGAGCTTTCCTAAACTGGGCAGAGGGTAGGAGCTTTTTAGTGTCTTTTTCTCCTCCTTTCTTCCTTGATCTTGAGGAGCAATTCCGTATCCTCAGCTTCCCTCCTCTTCTTTGACACTTCCATGTCAGCTAGTTCATTTAGTTCATTTAAGGGTAGAGAGATGAGTTCATCAATATTGTAGTTTCTGGACCCCAAATAGTTAAGCCTGGCTGCCCTCAACTCATCTTCTTGAGTGTTTGGTCTGGGGCAGCCCTAATGGCAGCTTCCATAAAGCTAGGGTCCTATTTGAACTCTCTCCCCATGTCTTCCTCTTCCTCTTTCTCTTCTCCTCCTCAATCTCCTTAGAGGTCATTTTTCTCTTCCCTTTGTCAGTCATCGGCCTGTGTGACTCAGGGTGGAGAGAGCTTTGGCCTTCATTGCTTGGTGTTGCACTTGAGCTCTAGCCAGAAAAAGGCTGTGAGACACCTTCAATAGCTGGTGCCTCATTGATTGTAATGGGTGTTGAAGCAGTTCCTGTCTCAAGGTTCACAGGCTCAACTACTGGGCCTTTAGCCAAGGTTTCCCCTTCGAAGCTAATCTTAGGGTCCACCTCAGTATCCAGTTGACCAACAGTCTTACATGCTAGCCTTTGTTTATATAGTTTGGATCTCTGCTTGAACTCTTTAAACACCCTTTCTTGTATTCTCTCAGCTAGCCTTGCAGCTTCCCTAGATTGAGTTGGGTTGGGAAGTGGCATGTCAACTAGAGAGAAGCTCTCATAGTATCTCAGGTTGTGAAAGTTAAAGACCTCTTGTTGTCCCTGAGATCTAGAGAGTACAAGGGCTCTTCTATTAGCATCATATCTTCATCCTACTATTGGATTTTTAGCAGGGTAGGATAGGGTAGACATTGCCCTTGGAATACCCTCCTCAAACAGGCTCTAAATTAGTGAATCCACATCAATGTAAGCCTGAGGAGGTTGTCAAGTATGGACAACTGCAAGTGAGGGTGGTGAGTCCTCTATGTCCATACTCTGGTCAGAACTCTCAGGTTCTGTGATTATAGGTAGGACTTTCTCTCCTTTTTTGGTAGCATCACCCTCTTGCACAGGGGAGCTAAGGGTTAGGTCCACTACATCCACAGGTTCTTATGGAGCTGGTTGAGTTTTCCTGATAGGTCTTTTAGCAAACTTGCCCTTGATATCAGTGATCTCAAGTTGCTGGTCACTGACCTGTCTTTGTAAGGTAGTCACCTGAAATTCTAGGTGACTAACCTTAGAAACTAAATAGGTGAAAAGTTTTGACAATTTTTGCACCTTTAGTTGCATGCTCCCCTTATCTTCATCAGAAGAATCATGGGGGAATGAGAGAATAGGACCATAGTCTTCTTCCTTACCACCAGCTTATGTTTCGTGGTTGCTGGGTTTCCCTTCACACTAACAGCTTCAAAAGAAGTGTCAATGGGTTGGGTTGCTATAGTTGAGGTCTTAATAATGTAATCACTTGCAAAAGTGAGAGCCTCTTCCATATGGGCCCTAAACATATTCAAGAAGGTCCTCCTCAGTTGTGGGTGGATGATGTGGGCTAGATATAGATGATTTAGGAGCACTCATCTCTCCTTGAGTAGGGGTGAAAAAGAGAGACTCATGGTACTCACTGAATCCCATATCCTCATCATTATAGAATTCTAGGTTGGGAATTGGTTGGTTGAGATCTAGCAGTTAGGAATGGTAGCTTTTCCTTGAAGGTTGATCACTAAAGTTATGAGACTTTAAATGAAGGTTTAAGGCTGGGGTAGTGAGCTTATCAGGCTGAGCATGAGGAACCTCAGCACTGATCAAAGAGATGATAGGAGTGGTCTGCTCCTTAGGAGAAGTGGGAGCTCTAGTGTCCACTTCTTCCTGCATAGGTGAGTGTATGGGGGACTACACATCGTGAGTAGTTTGTGCATGGGTTCATTTGGATCTTCTTGAGTAGGTTAGTGTGATTTGTGGCCGTGTGAGTGGTGCAGATGTAGAAGGTATGGGTTCAACATTGGCTTATGTTAACAAATTGTCACCTTGAGCAATGAGCTCTAACATTTTTAGGACCAGGACTATTTCTACCCCTGAGAAGCAAACAGTGGACTGTCTCATTGTCTTAAAGATGTTGGGCTTCATCTGTTCCAATTTAAGAATATTACCCGTTCCCTATAACTATGAGCCCAGTTCACAGTTAAGAATGTGTTAAACATGTCTAGGAAACATGTAATACTCTAAGGAGTCCAAGTTTATATAAACAAATTGATAGTACCTGAACTTGACCACTTGAATCATTCCATGGACTATGTAGGATAAGTCCTCAGGAATTTGGTCACAACCTCCAAGTTTGTTGGACAAAGAATGGATGACCACATTGAGGATGTACTTTCATTGGGATGAGACCTTACCTTTTTTGAAGATTCTTATAGAGTAGTCCCCTTTACAGTCCATCTGCCGGAATAAGTTGTTAATAGTAGATTTGGGGAAGGACAACTCGCCTTCTTCATCATACAGCCTCAGATGAGAGTTGATGGTGGCTGGAGTGATAAATATTTTCCTCCACTACATTATGGCAGACAGTGCCTTCTCACCGTCCAAGATGACCTCTTTGCAGGTCCTCCAGAACTCTAGGAGTTGATTTTCATACAATGGAGTGCGGTGAGGTATTTTGACAGAGTTAAGAAGCGGCAAACATCTGAGAAACCTGGATCTTTCTCAGATGATAACAGAGCAACCTGGTTGTGTTGCATGTGTAACTGCATGGAAAAATCAGGTTGGTTTTAGGGATCAGGGTTGGAAATTTTTGAGTAGCTTAGAAGTGAAGGAAGATAAGAACAAAGGTGGTTTATGGGTGAATTTAGGTTGTGAAATTTTGCATATGAAGAGGAAGGTGAAAGAAGGGAACTGATGATTGGTTAATATGCATGCACTTATTATAGATAATATTGTACTTTTAATATATTTTATATGTCAAACAATATTACTTTTTACGTGTTTGAATTGTAGGTTAAATGAAGCTTAACAGACTTTATTTGAGAAGGATACAAAGGATACCAAGACTACGGGTTGAAAGGTGCTGAAAATAAAGAAAACTATACAACTTACAGGGAGGCCGTAACTTATGGCCCTGTGCCAAGACCGTCTGTGAACCCCGTAAGACAGAAGGTTTGGCCGTCTGGTTGATGGTAGGCCATAAGTTATGGTCTAACACGATATTTTGAGAGTTGTTTTAAATTTCAAAACCTATTTAAACCCTAACATTAGGGTTTCATAAGGGGACTGGCCTCTAGCCTCCAAGGACGAACAAGGACGATTTTCCACTTTAGTTTCCATCATTCCAAGCTTCCAATTCATCAATCCATCACGAATCATGCCTTTCTACATGAGATTTGAAGATCAATACATAACCATGAGCGGCTGATTCGTTTAGTAGTTGTTCCCGGGTGAAAGATTCTTGTAAGATAATTATTTGTTTTGTTTAATTGAGTTGTTTTTCTATTTGATATTCTAAATTGAAGTCAGTGATTTGAAGTTGTTGAATGTTTGCAATTCTAATTGATTGGTTCAGTTTTCAGTATTGTCACCGTCTACTCATAAAAATTAGTCTCTTGTAATTGTTTAACAAGTATATGATCATTATATAGAAATCACTTGTCGTGATTCATCTTAATCGAATAGAACTAATATTGTCTTTGAATTTGAATCCTAGTAATGACTACCCTTTTTAATTAATCGTTAATTCATCTTTCATATTATATTACTTGTTTTTAAGTCAATCAATCAATTAATCTTTTGAGTTTACATTTATGCAATTTGTCATTCTATTAATTTCAATTCAGTAATCAACCTAGTTGACTTAAACATTAACCACAAATTCCCTGTGATTCGACACCCTACTTCCCTTTACTATTAAGGGTAATAGGCACACTTTATTATTTATTTTTGACCGACCAAACGACATCGATCAAAATGGCGCCGTTGCCGGGGAATATGTGCGCTTAGTGTTTAGTTTAGTTTAGTTGATAAAAAGTTTAAAAAAACATCCAAAAATAATTTTCTTTTTAGTTTTTGCTTTTTTGTTTTAACTCGGTGTTACGCGTGGTTTTGCTTTGTTTGTGTTGTGCAGGTGATTCTACATTGCATGCATCACACAAGAGGATCAGGAAAGACTTCCCCATTGGTTTTCGATCCTGAGATTGAGAAAACTGCTCGTCACAATCGAATTATTCATAGGACAGGAATGCCTCCAAGCCCACAGAGTACCAAAATGGAGGATACAAGCAATCCATCAAAGAAACCTATTGATCCACCACCATCGTTTCAACCATTCTCAGGGACAACAGGTCAAAGCACAACCCCAGCTGATTCGGGTTTATTCTCAACAACATTCACAACCACTCAAGAAACAAGTCCGATACCACCACGTCCTACTTTCACACAACCTGAGACTCAACCTGCTATTACCCGAGTTGACACTAATTATACCTCACCCTATGTGAGGATAGTAGATGAGGGCCCCTCAGTTCAACAACATCAATCTAGCAGCAACCTTTTCTCATAGCAGCAACCACCACAGTTTCAGTCACCCCCACTAAAATTTACACAACATACTTCAGGGGTAAGTTATGGTGGAGGTCAGTATGGATATGAAGAAGATTATGAAAATTATGAAGAGCAACTGGAGAACAGGTTTGATTATATAGGCAGTAGGGGATTGCATGGAGAGGGTATTGACATTGGTATTGGCACAAGTGCAGGATTTAGTGGTGATAGAATAGACCCAGAAGGAGTTAGGTATCCACAACAACAGACTGAACCAGTAATTCCAAGGTACCAAGCTCCTCCTCCTCAATAACAACAACAGCAGGGGCCTAGACTAAGAGGACCTCTAGTAAATAGGGGACCATAGCTGATTGCACCACAAGGGGTACCAAGAAGGGTAAATCAAGGTCTTATGAGGGGGATTGAACGCCATTTCAGACCAGCACTCGTAGTGAATCCGTCACCAGTAGTTCTTCCAGTTTACCAAGGAAGATCATTCGAAGTGAGATCCCACTCAATCCAAAATTTGCCTAAGTACCATGGAGTGGCAACTAAAGAACCTTACCAACATTTGGCAGCTTATGATGCAAGATGTAACACCATTGGAGGACAGGGATTTACTCCAGAAGAAGTCAAATTGGTTCTCTTTTAGTTTACACTAGAGGATAAAGCATAATAATGTTTTCAATCTTTACCATCTGCATCTATATTCACCTGGCAAGATATGCAACAACAGTTTGTGAATGAGTTCTTCACAAATAAGAGAACTAGTGATGCAAGGAAGAACATAAGGGGTTTTACACAAGCATCGGGTGAATTGTTTCATGAAGCTTATACCAGGTTCAAAATGATGATCAAGAATTGTCCTCATCACGGCATAGACGACTGGGAACTATTGAATTCCATCCTTGAAGGACTGTCACCAGAAGACCTGCAGAATTTGAATTCTATTTCTAATGGGACATTTGGTACAAATGATGAAGCCGTAGATTGGGAATATTTAGAAAGGATGTCAACCAATTCAAAGAGGCAAGCCCAAGTTGGTAGAAGAGCAAGACATCCGGTTGTTAAAGCAGTTGCTAGCACTACAGTTGAACATGACAGGTTGAGTAAAATAGAGCAACAACTGGCGCAGCTTGGTTCTGGAGGGCAAAGTGGTGGTCAAGTTTATGAAGTATGTGCTGTATGTGAGGAACTAGGCCATTTGGCTGAGCAATGCCATCATGGAGAAATTGGATACCAGATCATGAATGTTTGGAATCTATATTATGTATGAAGAAGTGAATCAGTTGCAAGGAGGTAGCAGGAGTTATGATATGAACTCCAACACTTACCATCCAGGCCTCAAAAATCATCCGAATCTCAGGTATGGAAATTCTAATAATCAATCTAATCCAAATTTTCAAGGAAGTAGGAAAAGAACGGGACAACAATATCAACCCCGTTCTCAGAATGTTCAAGGAGGTTACCAACGGTCCTATCCTCCACCTAGTAGTCAAGCAACTTCCAATGCAGTTGGAATCAATGAGGTCCTGGAGATTCTTAAGAGGATGGAGCAAAAGATAGAGCTCCATGACAAGGCCATCCAATCAGTAACAACTCAAATGGGACAAATGGCAACCGAGTTACATGAAAATAAGAAGAGTAGTGGGATGCTGCCAAGCGATACAAAGGTTAACCCAACTCACCAGTATTCGGGAACAAAGACTACAAAGCAGAATCCAGTTGGTCAGGTAAGTATACTTCATTCTGGTAAGGTATATGATAATAAGGTTAATTCACCATCACTTAAAACCTATACGGAGGGGGAAGTGATAGATTTTGGCCCTGATGGTGAAAGTGATAGTGAGGGGGAACCTGTAATAAAAGTGAAACCAACAAAAAAAGTGACTTTTCAAGAAACATCAAAACCAAGCACTAACATAGAAGCTCCTAAAGCTAAGGAAAAGGAGACCGCTCCTTTTCCTAAAGCTTTGGAAAGCCAAAAGAAAGTCACTTCTGAAAGAAAAAGGGGCCCATAACAAGAGGAAATGTAGGAAGTGTTTAAACAAGTAAAAATTAATTTACCCTTAATTGATGCAATTAAATAGGTTCCCGCCTATGCTAAATATCTCAAGAATTTGTGCACCCAGAAACGGCACCATAAGTTTCCTAAGAAACTTGATCTAACCGAACCAGTTAGTGCCGTTTTGACTGGGTCCCTTCCACCTAAACTACAAGATCCAGGAACACCTTTAATATCTATCCAATTTGGTGATTTTAAAATGTCAAGGGCGTTATTGGATCTTGGAGCTAGTGTAAGCATCCTTCCCGGGAGTTTGTACGATCAATATGATTTTGGTCCACTGCGTCAAGCTGGCACTACTGTAGTGTTAGCTGATTTGATCCTTAAACTCCCGAGAGGGATCGTGCGAGATGTAATTGTCAAGGTTGAGGAGTTTTATTACCCTGTTGGTATTGGATTATGTGTCTGCTGATAAAACAAAACAACCAAATGTGATTTTAGGTCGACCTTTCTTAGCCACTGCACATGCTTTGATTGATTGTGGCAGTGGTACTGTTGATATGACATTTGGTAATAGAAAATCAGATTAAATGTTTTTTCAAATGGATATAACTCTATGGTTGATGATGAATGCTTCATGGCAGACGTCATTGACAGGTGCATCCCTCACTGTGGGGATGACACCATAGAGATGTGTTTTGTTTGTGACAGGTTTAAGCAGGAACAAGAGCTGATGGAAGAATTAAAGAGTGTGGAAGTGATGGCATTTAAAGAAGGTAGGCCTCCATGGACACATGTGGAGAACTTAACTGAGGAGATTTCATCTGGGTTGAAGCCATCATTAATTAGTCCATTGAAGGTTGAATTGAAGGATCTGCCAAAGCACTTGAAATATGCATTTCTGGGTGAGGACCAAACTCTCCCTGTTATTATTACAGCAGATCTGGATGAAAAGCAAGAGGAAGCATTATTGGAGGTGTTAAAAGATCACAAGGTAGCCATTGGTTGGACAATAGCAGATCTGAAAGGTATAAGCCCATCTATTGTAATGCACAAGATTTTCACTGATGAGGATGCTAAACCCGCAAGAGATGCTCAAAGAAGATTGAATCCTAACATGCGTGAAGTAGTTAAGAAAGAGGTGATCAAGTGGTTGGATGCAGGGATCATCTATCCCATTTCAGACAGTGCTTGGGTGAGTCCAACCCAAACAGTACCCAAAAAAGCTGGCATTCAGGTAATTAAGAGTGAACAAGGTGAGCAATTAGCCACCCGGCCTGTAACCGGGTGGCGTGTTTGTATTGATTACAGGAAATTGAATGCAGCCACCTCAAAGAATCATTTTCCTTTGCCTTTTATTGACCAAATCATTGAGAAGTTATCAGGTCAGAAATTTTATTGTTTCTTAGATGAATATTCAGGTTATAACCAAATAGCTAAACATCCTGACCACCAAGAAAAGACCACATTCACATGCCCCTATGGTACATTTGCATTCAGGAGAATGCCATTCGGGCTGTGTAATGCCCCAGCCACCTTTCAAAGGTGCATGATGAGTATCTTTTCCGATATGGTTGGGGATTCCCTAGAGATCTTTATGGATGATTTTTCAGTTTTTGGCCCGTCTTTTGAGTCATGTTTAAATGAATTGTCTAAAGTGCTTAAAAGATGTGTTGAAACGAATTTGGTCTTGAGTTGGGAAAAGAGTCATTTCATGGTGAAGGAGGGTATTGTTTTGGGTCATGTTGTGTCCTAAAAAGGAATGGAGGTGGATAGGGCAAAGATACAAGTTATATCTACATTGCCACCTCCAACCAATGTTAAGGGGGTTCGGTCATTTTTGGGTCATGCGGGGTTTTATAGTAGGTTTATTAAGGGATTTAGTGTCATCACAAAACCTTTATGTAACCTACTTTTGAAAGATGTATCATTTGATTTTAATAAAGAATGTTTGAAATCTTTTAAGCTGCTTAAAGAACAATTGGTACAAGCCTCGATATTGCAATCACCGGATTGGACAATTCCATTTAAAATTATGTGTGATGCAAGTGATTTTGCTATCAGGGCTGTTTTGGGTCAACGGGTGGGTAAGAAACCCGTTGCCATATACTATGCAAGCAAAACTTTATCTGATGCTCAGTTAAATTACACAACAATAGAAAAATAGTTACTTACAGTAGTATATGCTTTGGATAAATTTAGATCTTACATATGGGGTAGTAAAGTAATTGTTTACTCTGATCACAGTGCGCTCAAATACCTCATGGCGAAGAAGGATGCCAAGCCTCGCCTAATTCGGTGGATCCTTCTATTACAAGAGTTTGATTTGAAAATCCGTGACAAAAAGGGTAGTGAAAATGTTATAGTTGATCATTTGTCACGGGTTGTTCATGAGAACAATGCTTCTGATGACGAGGAGATCAATGAGAAATTCCCTGATGAATTTCTAATGTCTGTTTCCACAGGACCATGGTATGCTAACTTTGCTAATTTTTTGGTTACAGGTGAGATTCCGGAGACGTGGTCTAAGAGCAAGAAGCAGAAGTTTGAGCATCGAGTAAGAGAGTACATCTGGGAGGAGCCAGACCTATTCAAGATTGGAGCTGATCAAGTGATTCATAAATGTGTACCCGATGAAGAGTTTCAAAGTGTGCTGAGACATTTGCATACATCCACATGCGGGGGCCATTTCAGCGAACACAAAACAGCACAAAAAGTGCTAGCTAGTGGGCTTTATTGGCCAATAGTTTTTAAAGATGCATTAGAGTTTGCTAGGCATTGTACAAATTGTCAAAAGATGGGTAGCATTTCTAGAAGGAATGAGATACCCATGCAACCGATTCTAGTTGTAGACATCTTTGACGTTTGGGGAATCGATTTCATGGGCCCCTTCCCGAACTCTTATGGCAATTTGTACATTTTGGTGGCGGTGGATTATGTGTCTAAATGGATCGAAGCAATCGCCACCAAAACCAATGATCATGTAGTAGTTTGCAAATTTGTTCAATTAAACATTCTTACATGTTTTGGAATTCCCCGTGTGATCATAAGTGATGGGGGGTTACATTTCAAAAACTTTAAATTTGGCAAACTACTCAAACGATATGGTGTGGATCATAGGATTGCAACACCATATCACCCACAAACCAATGGGCAAGTCGAAGTGTCCAATAGGCAAATTAAAAAGATTTTGCAAAAGATCGTACGACCCGACCGAAAGGATTGGGCAATTCGTTTGGATGATGCTTTATGGGCATATCGTACGGCCTACAAAACACCTATTGGCACTACACATTATCGATTGGTTTATGGGAAAGGATGTCATTTACCTGTTGAGTTAGTTCATAGGGCTTTATGGGCTATTAAAGAAGTTAACATGGATTATGATACTGCATGTAATTTGAGGAAGTTAACATTGACTGAGCTTGAGGACCTCAGAGATGATGCTTATGAGACAGCTGCTGTTTACAAAGCAAAGACAAAAGCTGTGAACGATGCAAAGATCAAGTTACAGAAGTTTGATGTGAACCAGAGGGTGTGGTTATATTATTCCAGACTTAAGCTATTTCCTGGTAAGCTTAAGAGCAAGTGGACGGGCCCGTATCTGGTTATGAGAATAGGTAAATATGGTGAAGTGGAAATCAAAGATTTGGATGATCATTTGAGACAAGTTGTCAATGGACAATGCTTGAAGCCATATTTGGATGTTAATGACATCAATGGACCATCAAGGCAATCTGAGAGCTTTGCTATAAGCATCTCGGATAATGAAACTAACAACTGAAACCTAGGTATCAAGTCTGGCTGAAGACTATAAATTTAGCGCTTCCGGGAGGCAACCCGTGGTGTGTCTTTTCTTTTGTGTTCGTATTTTGTTTTATTCGATTAGATTTTCTTGTGTTTTGTTTGGTTTTAGTGTGGTTTAACAAGTTTTGCAGGAAACCTGCAGTCAAACGTAAGTGTGGGGATGTTTACCCGCTCAGGTACGTTGAAGTTAAAGTCGGGGACGACTTTGTTTCTAAAGAGGGGGTGGGGTGAAAACAAGGTTTCTTTAGTTACAAGAACTTTGTAGGTGTGTTCCCTAAAAACCCTCACGAGACTTCACTCGTCCACTCGGGTATACCGAGGGGTTTAAAAGGCTTGTTGCATATGCTAAATGCAACCATGATTCCTACGAAAGTGAGTTTGGTTTATTTTTGTTTTGAAGTCATGAACGGAAAGTGGATTATGTTATACACTTGTTTTTGTGGAAATAGTTAGCCAAAGGAAATTGGAATTGCATGATTTTGAAGTGTTAATTTTGACACAACGTGAGAAGCTTGCTTCTACACACTTTTAGAAACCTTGCAGGTAATTGTTGCTAGCTTTGGAGAGGTATTTGGGCAAGTCTAGGATCTTGTCACTTGGTGAATGCAATCACAGGTGCATTTATTTCTAATTTCTGTTCATGACTTTAGTTAGTATGGTGTGTTTGTTTTGTTTTATTTTTCTTGTTTTTGATGTGTCTGCTTAGTCTTACTTGGGTAACAATGTGAATGTAATGGTTGTAACATGTTATGGTGATGATGTAGTTTGATGTGCCATTCCAGTAGCTATAAAAAAAAGTCGGTTTTTAGACATTGAGGGCAATGTCTACTTTAAGTGTGGGGATGGGGTAATTAAAAAAAAATTGGTGAAATTGAAAATTTTAATTTGTTTTTGGGCGAATCTCAATTGTGCATGAAAACTGGAATTCGTCAATGTAAATCAAGACCTATTAAGTAACTTGTGCATAAGTAGTGGTCCTTAGTCATGGTTGGTTAAAAAAAAGGATAATAAAAGATTATGAATTATTAGAAGTGTCTAACCGGGGGTAATAAGCTGGCGGGTTGGATTTTATGCATGTTCATATCGGCAACCCTATTTCACACAATTTTTGGTGAGATGTTTGAGCCTTTTTATATGAGCATTAGAATATTATTAGGAATGATTGCTCAATTTTCTTTTGTGTGAATTACCAGATAAATTCATGATTCTAGAACTTGCCTAATAGATACATTTCGAGACCACAAACTAAGTTATTACACAAAGATGAGTAAGGCATTAGGACTAACCCATTGTTTTTGTTAGCCTTTTTCTGTGTTTATTTCCTACCCAACAATATTCCTTTAGAAACCCTGTAGAGCCCCAACCTTTCGTTTTGTCAACCCATATATGTTAACCCTGTGAGCCTTTTAAACCTAGTGTTTCTTGTTACCCGTGTAGTAGAATCCTTTAGATATTGCTAAGTGTGTTAGTTGTTTGCATTATATTTATGTTTAGAAAAAATTGAAAAAAAAAGAAAAATGAAAAGAAAAGAAAGAGTTATGAGTATGGGTGAACAAAGTGCCCAAGTTTTGTTAGTTGAGTATTGTTGAGTCAGAAGAATAACGGGTCAACTTTACCCGAATTGTGAGTAGTTATTAGTAGTTGTTATAGCATATCTAATTGGATTCCATTACCATTTTAGCCACTTTTAAATTCCTTTTCCGCACCCTAACCCTAGCCTAATGTTACAACCCTTGTAAAGTCCTTATGATTTGTGCATTTACTTGCGTTAAGTGGTGGAGTTATGATTATTAGGTAAGCTTATGGTAATTGTGTTTCTTTTCTTGGTTTGAGAGTACTACAGAAATATACTAGTGCATCTTTCACTAGTCTAGAAATTAAACCGAGAGGAGTGATAGTTTTGAGGGGTGTGTTGCATGCATTAGGAAAATACTTAAGCTTATTAGGCCCGGGTAGATGATTCTTAATTCATGGTCTGAGAAAAATTATAGTGCTTTTGATTTTATGATTGAACCGGGTATGACTTTAAACCTTAGCTAGCACTTGTGAAGAAATGGGGATTGTTTTTGTCTAAAGAAGGTTTAGTGTTACAAGCGAGTTTGCTTGAGGACAAGCAAATGTCAAGTGTGGGGATGTGATGATTGGTTAATATGCATGCACTTATTATAGATAATATTGCACTTTTAATATATTTTATATGTCAAACAATATTACTTTGTTGCGTGTTTGAATTGTAGGTTAAAGAAAGCTTAACAGACTTTATTTGAGAAGGATACAAAGGATACCAAGACTACGGGTTGAAATGTGCTGAAAATAAAGAAAACTATGCAATTGCAGGGAGGCCGTAACTTACGGTCCTGTGCCAAAACCGTCTGTGAACCCCGTAAGACAAAACGTTTGGCCATCTGGTTAATGGTAGGCCGTAACCTACGGCCTATAGGTCGTAAGTTACGGTCTAACGCGATATTTTGAGGGTTGTTTCAAATTTCAAAACCTATTTAAACCCTAACATTAGGGTTTCATAAGGGGACTGACCTCTAGCCTCCAAGGACGAACAAGGATGATTTTCCACTTTATTTTCCATCATTCCAAGCTTCCAATTCATCAATCCATCACGAATCATGCCTTTCTACATGAGATTTGAAGATCAATACATAACCATGAGCGGCTAATTTGTTTAGTAGTTGTTCCCGGGTGAAAGATTCTTGTAAGACAATTATTTGTTTTGTTTAATTGAGTTGTTTTTCTATTTGATATTCTAAATTGAAGTCAGTGATTTGAAGTTGTTGAATGTTTGCAATTCTAATTGATTGGTTCAGTTTTCAGTATTGTCACCGTCTACTCATAAAAATTAGTCTCTTGTAATTGTTTAACAAGTATATGATCATTATATAGAAATCACTTGTCGTGATTCATCTTAATCGAATAGAACTAATATTTTCTTTGAATTTGAATCCCGGTAATGACTACCCTTTTTAATTAATTGTTAATTCATCTTTCATATTACATTACTTGTTTTTAAGTTAATCAATCAATCAATCTTTTGAGTTTACATTTATGCAATTTGTCATTCTATTAATTTCAATTCAGTAATCAACATAGTTGACTTAAACATTAACCATAAATTCCATGTGATTCGACACCCTACTTCCCTTTACTATTAAGGGTAATAGGCACACTTTATTACTTATTTTTGACCAACCAAACGACATCGATCAGGAACTGTTAAAGGTATATTTATATGGATTGGATTTGAGAAAAAGTTAATACGAAAGGATAAACTTTAAAATCCGGATGTCAGTCCCACCTCTGAAAAAGTACCCAAAAGGTAGTTTTTTTGAAAGTCTAAAATCTTCCTAAGGTAATTTTTCTTCGGAAGGTTTGAGAAAACTTTCGAAGCCAATTTGTCTTTGGAAGATATTCCTTAGTCTTTCAAGAATTTTGCTTTAGAAGAAAAATACTTAGAGTATTTTTACTTCTTAGACAAATTTTGTTTCGGAAGATATTAAATATAAGAAGTTTTATTCATAGAGAGAATAAAGCTTTTGATACTTAATTGCTTTCGAAAGAAGATAGTCCTTCAAAACATATAAGTACTTGGTGACAAATATAAGCTTCGAAAGATATAACAAAATTTCTTCCGAAGGTAATTTTCTCAGAAGTAGTTATTGGTTTTAAAGACATAATTTTCTTTCGAAGACAACTTAATGTCTTCCGAAGGAGAATATATCCAAAATTCTCAAAATTATAAGGGATATCAGTTTTGAAAAGTTTCTTCCAAAGTGAACTGGGCTTATATAGGTGATAATATAGACAACTTAAGACCCACATATTAAAAATAATCTTAAGTTTAGTTTAAGAAAATCTACTTAAAGTTAATCATCCCAATAGCTGATACAAGATACTTAAATCTCAGCTCATCAAAAGCTTTTGTGAACAGATCAGCATATTGTTCATTTGTGTTAACTTTGACTACTTTTATCAATCTTTTTTCAAAATTATCTCTAATCAGATGATACCTAACGTTGATGTGTTTTGTCTTTGAGTGCTGCACAGGATTCGCTGTAATACAAATAGCACTGTTGTTGTATTTATGGATAGGAGTCTTTTTGAAGTTGAATCCATAGTCTAGCATTTGATTCTGAATTCAAAGGACTTGAGCACAGTAGCTTGCAGCAGTAATGTTTTAAGCTTCAGCAGTTGATGCAGACACACCTGATTGTTTCTTGTATTGCCATGAGACTATCTTTCCACCAAAGAATCATATACCCCAGATGTAGACTTTGCAGTCATATTGCAGCCACCATAGTCACTATCTGTTTAAGCATACAGATTGAAGTCAAAATTCTTTGGATACCAAAGGCCCAGTTTGGGAGCACCTTTGAGATATCTGAGAATCCTTTTGACAGCAACCAGGTGTGACATCTTAGGGTTTGCTTGATATCTTGCACATATACATGTAGCAAACATGATATCAGGCCTGCTAGCTGTGAGGTACATAAGAGACCCAATCATAGCCCTGTAGAGATGTTGATCAACACACTCCCCCTCAAGATCAGGTCCTAAAGAGTGGTTTCTAGCTATGGGTGTCTTAGCAACTTTACACTCAGTCAGATGAAATCTGGTAAGTATGTCTTGCATATACTTTGACTGGTTTATGAAGATAGCATTGTCAACCCGCTTCACTTGAATTTCTAGAATGTTGATCAACATACTTCTCCTCACGATCAGGTCCTAAAGAGTGGTTTCTAGCTATGGATGTCTTAGCAACCTTACACTCAGTCAGATGAAATTTGGTAAGTATGTCTTGCACATTCTTTGATTGGTTTATGAAGATGCCATTGTCAACCTGGTTAACTTGAATTTCTAGAAAGAAATTGAGTTCCCCCATGACACTCATTTCAAATCTATTCTTTATCAGCTTCTCAAAGTCTTTGTAGAGCTTTGGATTAGTTGACCCAAAAATGATGCCATCTACATAAATTTGAACCAACATGAAGTCATTTCCTATTCTTTAATTAAGAGTGTTCTGTTAATAGTACCCCTCTTGTATCCATGCTAACAGAGATACTGAGACAGTGTCTCATACTATTTCCTTAGAGCTTGATGCAGCCCATAAAGAGCTTTGTCAAGTTTCAAACATAATCAGGAAGATTTGGGTCTGCAAAGCCAAATGGTTGTTTGACATACACTTCCTCATCAATCACCCCATATAAGAAGACACACTTGACATCAAGTTGGTAGACCTTAAAATTCTTGGATGCAGCAAAGGCAAGGAATATTCTAACAGCTTCAAGTCTTGCTACAGAAGCAAAAAAATCAGTGTAGTCAATCCATTCTTCTTGTGTGTACCCTTGAACAACTAGTCTTGCCTTGTTCTTGATGACAAGTCCTCTATCATCTTTCTTATTTCGGAATACCCACTTGGTACCTATAGTAATCTTCCCTTGAGAAAGAGGGCATAGGTTCCAAACCTTTTGTCTCTTGAATTAAAGTAGCTCATTCTGCATTGCTTCAACTTCTTAGGCTCAATCTGGGACTAGAAGCAAGAATGAAGACAAACATTTTTGTCATGGGTTGGTCCTTTTGTTCTCACCCCTGTCTCAATATTTCAAATGATGTTTGTGGTAGGATGTAACTTGTGGATTCTCAGTTGAGGAATCACAGCAAGTTGGTTGGACAGATCTAAATTTATGAAATTCAGATATGGTGATTGAGTGTCATCTACCACATCAACACACATATCAAGAGAAACTTGATCCAATGAGTGTGTCACATCATTAATGTTGTCTTCTATGGAGTGGTTATCAGCATCATGAAATTATTGATCACTATCACCACCTCCATCTTCTCCTACATTAGAAATTCCTTCATTTGACTTCCGTGCCTCTGAGCTGGAATTTATAGGCATCTCAGAAGAATTTTTCATGGATGTGCTCAAAGGATTTCCAACTGCAGGGCTAGTTACCACTAGAGCTAAAATAGTTGGAACACTTGGTCTTCTCAACTCAAATCTTGAATCAAAATCTCCTGTTAATAGGCTACCTGTAGATCCTGAAACATCTTCACAAGATTTGTTAAACAGTTGGTAACTAAATCAAGATCAAACATCCAATCAAGATCAGAACCTTTCATACCGGGTGTGTGCTCATTGAAAGTCATATTGATTGACTCCTCAACTACTCTAGTTATGAGATTGTATAGTCTATAAGCCTTAGATTTGGAAGAGTATCCAATAAAATGTCCATCATCTAATTTCTCAACAAATTTGGCTATTTGATCCTTGGTATTCAAGATGGTACAAGGACATCCAAATGATCTGAGAAAACCAATGACAGGTCTCCTTTTATGCCACAGTTCATAAGAAGTCTTACCATGAGTTTTTGACTACTAAAACTCTGTTTTACACATAAGGCAGTGTTGACCGCCTCTGCCCAGAATGTGATAGGCAGTTTAGAGTCGGATAACATGGTTCTTGCAGCTTCAATAAGTGTCCTATTTCTCCTCTCAGCAACTCCATTTTACTGAGGAGTCCTGGGAGCACTGTATTCTCTTGTAATACCCTTTTCATCACAAAATGCATCTTTGGTTCTTGAATTCAGTTCCTTGATCACATCTTATGATTTTGACCTTGTGATCACATTGATTATCAATTTTCATAATGAAGTTCTTCAAGATCTTAGGGGTCTCATCCTTAGTTCTAAGGAAAAAGACCCAAGTATATTTTATGAAGTCATCTGTGATCACCAAACAGTATGAGGTCCTTCCTAGACTCATTACACTGGTGGGGCCAAAGAGATCTATATGTAATAAGTGTAGAGGAGTAGTGATGGAGTTCATTTCCTTTGGCTTGTGAGACACTTTGTGTTGCTTCCCTTTTAGGCATGCAACAAACAATGGTTACTACTTGTAAACTCTTTCTTTGGCATTCTAGTTCTAAATCATTCTTAATTAATTTATTCATATTCTTAAATTTTACATGGCATATTCTTTTATGCCAGAGGAATGACTCATCATTCTTTGCTTTAGATAGAAAGCAAGAAACTTCTCCTGAATGAGATGTTTCCTACAAATCCATCTTGTACATGTTCCCTTTCTTGGGGGCTTTGAGTAGAATATGCTCTTGAGGAATCACCACCCCGTATTTAAGAACAATGCACTCATGCTCAGTCAAAAGTATGTTATGTCTCTGATCACAAAATTGGGATACACTCAAGAGATTATACCCAAGCTCCTTAACAAAATTTACCTTCTCAATGCTGAGCTTACCATTTGTGACCCTGCCCCTTCCAGTAATGTAACCACCTGATTCTCCTCCAAAAATAACTGGCCCTCCATTAATTTTCTTAAAATTTTGAAGAAAAGAGCCATTGCACGTCATGTGCCTGGAATAGCCACTGTCAATTATCCATACATTCCTTTTGGTATTTAGTTGTTCATGTACACAAAGAGATGGTTAATTACATTTGGAAACCCAAGCCTCATTGGTCTTGGGATTGTCAAAGTGAATTGAAGATAATGTAATAGTAATTAATCCTATATACAAGCTCTGAGGATCATTAGCTATTGTTGATGAAGAACTTTTAGTCACATGGCCTTCCTTCATCTTCCACACCATCTTTGGAAGACTAGACTTGACCTTTAATACTTTAAAAGTTTTGATGACTTCGGGAGTTTTGGAGACTGGACCTTCAAAAGCTTTTGCAGCCACTGCAGCAGACTTCAGTACTTCAGAAGCATTCTTTTCTTTTGAGACCAAATTTTTTTCTGAAGGTAAGTTTTCACTTATCTTTTTCTTCACTTTAGAGCTTTCAAAAGGATGATATTTTCCTTCCAAAGCTATCTTCTTCTTCTTCTTCTCAAAAGTTTTCTTCTTGGTCATGTGGATAGTACTTTTGGGATTGTAAACGCAATCTTTGGCAAAGTGAGAAGTATTACCACACATGATGCATTCAGTTGGCATGCTTCTGAGAGTCTTCTTTTGAGTAGGAGGCTGAGCTTGATCACTTTTCACTTCCTTCTTCATCTTCTCAAATGATGCAACAGGCTTCTTAGAGTGAGACTTGCTTTTGGAACTAGATGGTTCAGGCTGTGCAACAGTGGTGCACATTTGATCAGCCTTCTTCTCACCAGTATGATTTGGACATGAACTAGGACTCCTGGTATTAGAGTCCATTATTAAGTCTTTAGTCTTTACCATTTCAAATCCAGCAAAAATTAAAACTTACTTTTGCTTGGAGTTGAAAGTGGACTTGATTTCTTGGGCTTTCTTTGACTTTCTTTTAGCTGCCCTTATCAAGTTCTTCCTTGAAGATTTGGTCATCCCTGGTTCCTTCTTCTCTCTAGGAGAATAGTGTCTTTTCTTAGGATAACCCTTGTCACTCTCCTCAGGTTCATCCTTCACACCTTGGAGATCTAACCGATAAGAGTGTGTGTGGAGGAGCTATCTCACTTGACCCTAGTCCCTGCCTGTTCTGATAACAAATCTTTGCCTTCAAGGATGAGGGTATTATGTTCTTGAAGGTTTCCTCTTCAAGAACACATTTTTCTGCCTTGGCTTTGCTGATCATAAGCTCAGCCTGGCATTCAGTTAACTTGGTTATGAGATCTTTGATTTGAGTCCTGTAGTTTGTATGCTCTTGCTTTAGAGTAGAAATGGTTTTCTCTAAATCTTCAATTTTAAGTTTATAATCATTTTCTGCTCTTTTGAAATCAGCTTTTAAAATGTTTAAGTACTCATGATCAGATCTCACTTCAAAGTTGTAGGACCTGTACATATTAACTTTAGCAATGCATTCAGGAATACAAATATGTTCTAATACCTTGGCTTCTTCATGATCAGCCATTAATGCTTGGTTTGGAGAAGCATCTTCTACCTGAAAGCTCCAGTCAAAGCCTCTTTGTTCAATAGCAATAGCAGCATGTTGTTTAGGTTGGCTTGGCTTCTTGGTCCTGGGAGCTGCATTAGTGTAGTTTGGTCTGGGTTGTGCTTGGCCACCATTTGTCCTTGGTGCCTTGCACTCTCTAGCAAAGTGTCCCATTTGATTACAATTGTAACACTTTATCTTTCTTTTATCCAGGCCAAACTTTCCACTAGCCACATTGCTTGGGAACTTCCTTCCTGTTGTCTTGTAGAACTTTTTGGCTCTATGAGTGAGGAGAGCCATCTGCTGGACTATTTCTATGTACTCCAGGTCATATGGATGGATGCAATCCAAGTCTTCAAGAGTGAAGAGAAAGTTTCCACAACTTTCATCAGCAGACACAAAGGCTTGAGTAGAGCTTGACTCTTGGAATGGACTTCCTTGGATCTAGCTCTCCCTTGGTGTCTCAGGGAAGGTGATGAAAGGACCCTTTTGTGAGTTATCAGGGAAGCAGATGAGATGATGTTGTGGTTCTCTGCTATCCTTTTCAACCACATGAAGGGCTGAGCTCTGATGATTGTTGGAAGAGCTGCTTGATGGATTTTACAGGTTCATCTCCATCTGGTAACCATTAAGGATACCATACAACTCTGTGAGAGTAAGAGTGGAGAGGTTCTTAGTTCTCTTGATGGCCACATAGTAGTGAGTCAATTTTCTGGGAAGAGAGAACATGAACTTCCTCACTATGTCCCTATTCACAAGCTTGACTCCAACATCCATTAGAGTATCCACAATCTCAAGATACCTGAAGTATTGTTGAGTCATGGTTTCACCTGTCTTGTAGGTGAAGTTCTCAAACTTCTGCTTCATAATGTCTTTCTTATTTTCCTTGGCTTCCTCAGACCCCTCATACATGAGCTTTAGTGCATCCTAGAGCTGCTTAACAGTTTTACACTTCTTGAAGCCTCTGTATATGGAGTTTGGAAGAGTAGTTTGGAGAGCGGTTGTGGCTTTCTAATCTACATCTATTTTCTTCTAGTCTTCTTCAGAGCAGTCAGCCATTTCCTTTGGAATCATCCCACCTCCAGTAGTGGCTGAAGAGGTGCTTGGGATGTGAGATCCTTCAATAATAGATCTCCACATTCTGCTGTCTTGAGAATTGATGAACCCTTCCATACGTTGGCACCAAGTATCAAAGTCATTACGAGTGATCAGTGTAGACTTTGTCATGGTACCGGTTTCTATATCAGCCTTAGAGATGGCTGCCATTTGAATTGATAAGTGTTTTATGAAACTGAAGATATCTAAGATGGTGAGATCTTATAATCAAGAGCCTGAAATACTATGATACCAATTGCAGGACCGTTGAAGGGTGGTCAATGTAACAGTTTCACAATGTTTGAAGAGTGTTTAGAACACTTAACAGGTCAAATAGGGAACCGGTCTTTATAATGAAACAAAGAACACAAGTAAAGAACAAGCACAAGAATAAGATAGTATATGGTTTTCAAGAATGTTGTATATTAATCTCAAGTTTTTACAAGTGTTACAAGACTTTTTTCTAAATACAAGTACTTGAGATACTTTATACTACATCCTACAACCGGCCATACTTTGAAGACCAGCTGGAAACACTAATTTAGAAAACAAGATCAATGTAGAGTCAAAAGGCAGATTGCCTTTTGACTAGTGACTATGACATGCTATAGCTCACATCCTTATCTATTATAAAAAGGATAAAAGTACATAGTTGGAAAGTTACAGACTCAACACCTTAATTTACAGTTGATAAAAGCATGGACTTTTCACCAACTCATGCTAGTTAGTGAGTCTTCAGAGATGGTAGCGGAAATGTGTTTCAGCTTTTGACAAAAGTATGTCAGAGAAGACATGACTTCTCTGTCTTTGGAAGAAATCAGTCTTTGGCTTCAGAAGACTTCATCTTTGGCTTTGGAAGAATTGGTCTTTTGGCTTCGGAAGATTTGATACTTAGCATATTATTATAAATAAAATAAAATTTAATGAAGTGAATTAAATAATATCATATTATTAAATAATGTATTAATAATATGTATTAAATAATACAATAATTAGAAGAAGTTAATTAAATGATGGTAAAAGTGAAACTATTACATAAAGTACTTGTACTCCGTGCTTAAAATGTTGTATAGGTGTCTTACACTTTGAATGGAATTATCATTTTATCCTTTTAATATGTATTATATATATATATATATATATATATATATATATATTAAAAAATTACTTACAAAGCAAATGATGAAGTAAAGTGAATGATGACAATATCATCAAGTGAGAAATAAAAGATTGTGACGTAACGATAAGGTAATGAAGAAATACTAAGTGAACAGTGAAAGATTGTAAGTAACATTTAGGTGGTAAAAAAATAATAGATATTAAAAGTTGACCATAGCATGTTGTCTAATAGGTGAACAACTTTTTGTAGAAGGGAACGGTGAGAATATATATTAAAAAGGAAGTGACTAATTTCCTTTTTTTTACGAAAGATGGTATTGGTTGGGGGTGGTGTGGGTGGGGGTGGGTGGGGTGGGGGTGGGGGGGGGGGGGGTCCATCACATGTGTGAGAGGTGAGAGAGTATATGTAGTAACATCCGATAAAAAACTTTGAAACAAACACTACATCATATACTAAATTCATAAATATTACTAAACATTATTTGGTATTTACTATTTAGTTGTCATTCAACCAAGGTAAAAATTACTAATTATCATTTAGTATTTACTATTTACTTATCATTCAACCATAAGGTTAAATGTACCGATAAATGATGTTCTTACTATATTAAAAATGGTTCTAAAAATTTTATCATTAATCGATATTTCCATGTTATTTATTTCTTTTTTATTTTTTATTTTTTTAACGGCTAATTGGATCACTAACGGCCAATTGGTTCATCTGATCATCTCCATTATTCAAGTACAAAATCTTGGGCACTAGTCTGGTACGTCCCTAAAGGGAAGCTCTTATATCAATTTCTCTCCATTAGTCCGAACCTGAGACCACTATGAGGACGAAACTCACCAAAGATGAGAAAACCCCCAGCCTCAACCTGAAACCTCCCTTTTTGTTTCATGTGAGACTTAACCCAAAATTTTATCATATTTTAGTGAGGTCTTGAAATAACTCTATTGGATAATGAAGGATGAATCTGCCGAAAACTCTGGACTTCAGCATTGGCCTTCAACTGCCGAATCAGGTCAAGTGCTGAACCAAGTGCCGAATAGCATATGCTGAATGACTGTTGATCAGTATATGCCAGGCAACTGCCGAACTACATGTGTTGAAAAACTGCATATCAGCACATACAGTTCAATTGCCAATCAGCAGATGACTCCATGATCTGCCGATTGACTGTTGCTGAGAACAAGCATGTCTGTGCCAACGGCTGTTGTGTTTCATCTTTAGGAGACAACATAGTACTGAAGCTGCCAACTCTGATACACAGATTACCTGTTTAACTGTAGTATCTGAACATAAAATAGCATACCTTTTGTAGCATATCGTTTGTACATGACTTCTTTAATTGTTCATACATTGCAGAGTTTTATGTTCTGTTTTTAATCATTGATAAGTACAATAAATGTCATTAGACTATCTGCAATGCTAACAAGCGTCCTATCCACAAACAGTCCTAGTCAGCTTGTCAAATCAGCTTTTCACTAACTTTCATCCATCCTTTTCACAAACACAATTTACCCCCTCCCCCCATTATCTTCCAACAAACAACTATTTATTTCCACATCACCATTTCTTTTTTTATTTATTTTAACAAACATATTCATTTTATTAATAAACAAACTAAATAAAATTAATAATTTATTAAAATAAAAATATAATAAATAATTTATTAAAACTAAAATAAAACTAAATTTGGAAACAGCAACAAAAAACAACTAACAATAAAAGATAAACGACAATGCGATAATTAAAAATGTCGTTTTTCTCATCATTTTTAAATGTGATATTAAACATTTTAATTGTAATATTAAACATTTTATTAAATATATTAAACCTTTTAACCATGTTTCAAAAAAATATATTGTCTGTTGAATGCCAATGGGGCGGGCCACCGGCGAACGGGCGTCATGCCCTAGCGCAGCCCGTGCCACGGGTGGTGAAGGGCAGTGACAGGCAGTGGCCACGGGTGCTGCGTTGTGGACGGACTTAGATCTGGCTGAGTCATTGTTGTTAGATTCTGCATTTAATTGTGCTTAATGAGTTTGTGCTATGTTAGAACTTGTGGAAATTTTTTTTATTTTATGGGCACTAAATTACTAATTGTGTAGTTATGTTGATTTATTAGTAAACTAGTAATTTATACATGCGTTTCGTGGCGGGTTTTATTTGTTTTTGAAACATGTTAATTTCCTATCGTCTTTGATCTCTTTAAGTACCATATATGTTAATGACATCAGCTATGATATATATAAACTAGCTGTAGTAACTCGTGTATTACATGAGTTGAATAGATAAAATATTATTCTCTAATAAAGCAAAATCTTTACATATCCGTAACTCTTAGTTGTTCACTTTGTGACACGTACTTACATATATGTAATCTCTGATTTTCATTGTTTTTTTATAACATGGTTTTCGAGGGACCCTCCCCTATATATATATATATATATATATATATATGTGTGTGTGTGTGTGTGTGTGTGTGTGTGTATGTATGTTTGTGTGTGTGTGTGTGTATATATCAGTTACTAATTTGGTTATGCATAATTAGTTTTACGTTTCAGTCTAAACTTTGCAAGCTAACATGCCACATCGTGCATATATGGTTCAACGTTTTTACGCTTATTTATTCGCCGTTTGATGGCCCTGTCGCAAGGCGCTGGTCCTAGATAGACTTGCTTATCGGTTTAGATGTTTTTAGGTGCTGTGTGGTTCAATGTTTTACATTTACTTTTTATTTGGTTTTATTTATTCGTTTTATGTTTCTCTTTTTAAATGAGTTTTTGGTCTTGGTGAACACTTACAATGGCGTGTCGTTAGTGCTATTTGACATGATTTTACAATGTTTATTTTCCCATTTAAGATGTCATTGGCTTGCAATTGTTATAATAAGATGATTAATTAGTAAACTTAATTGCATGCATAGTCGTATAGTAAGACAATATTACAATTGTGATATCAACTCTTAAGAAAATAAACTTATGGTCCACACCGTTCATAAATTCTAGTGTTATGATTGACTAAAGAGGATCGTAAGTGTACTTTTCCAAATGACTTGCAACCTAAGATAAAATAGAGATGATAGAATGTCATGAGTATTTTTTTTCAAATCATACAATTATTAGAATATCATTAGTTTATTGTTTTATATAATTTCTTATTTGGCATGGAAAGTGGCTTGCGAAGAAGACCAAAAGGTGTAGGATCGATGTCTTTTGATGTTGTTTATGTACTATTAATGAAAGTTGATACTTTCCAAAGGGAAGAGACTATTGACCTTTAATATTAGTCATTGGCTTGCATTGCATTTGTATAGTTTATCAAGTTGTAGGATTGGTCGGCTCTCATATCATTTGGAACTTGTCATTTTCAATTTAAAAAAGTTAACACTTGTAAAATGTAAATCTTAATACAATAAATAACAATTAAGTTGTTCTTACGAGGACATTTTAATGATTAAATGATATACCTTTAATAAAAAAGTTCGAGTTCAAATCCATTTGGATAGATTTTAGTCAACCAACTTATGGTTATTTATAATTATTATTATAAATAATAAAAGTAATCCAATCTAGTTCAGTTTAATAGTCTTAGAATATGCTTAGTATTTTTTATATCTATGAATTCTAGAGTGCTTTTTATAAATTAGTATGTTCGTTGAGTCGTTAAATCAGCAAGCATATTATTATCCCTGAATGCTCTTTTAATATTTGCAAATATTGGTTAAAATATTTTGTGTGATTTTACCATAAAGCAACACAATCTATGATGTTTTACTATTAAGTATACGAAGTTTATTAAATAAATGGTTTAACACTTACGTGAAATTATCATGCTTTGATGGAATCATCACATAGACGTGAGAGTATCACACAAAAAGAATTGTTAAGTGATAATTTCATCTTTAATGTGATAGTTACACATAAAAACTAATCCTTATAGTGCAGTAAAACTACTTACCAAAAATGAATTTTCTATTTTTAGCATTACATCTACCAGATTGTAATTTGTAAAGATCTAATACATATGGTACAACTTACTATGCAATGCCATTTTGGTATTTTTTGAAACTTTTAAGTGCTTTTTAATTAAAGCTTAAACATATCCACATGCTAGAACTTACTATACAATGACAATTTGGCTATTTTATCAAACTTTAGGGTGCTTAGATAAATTAAAGTTTCACTTATTACTTATTTAACCCTTCCACTTTAACTATAGATACATTTTGTACTTTATAACTATTTATTTGTTTTTATTCCATTTGTTTTTTTTTCTTTCTTATAACTTTTAAAATTTGATGGAACATAAAATAGTAATAAATACTGAATAATACAATTGTGACTTGGTTATTATTATTATCTACTATTCGATGTAAATTTCAATCAAACAAAGATGTGCGTCATTATATTAGAGTCACATTACATAAACGTACAAGTGATTAAATCTAGTTCAATATTTTAGTTTTAGTAGTTATTTTCTTTTTTCTTCCTCCAACTTTTAAAATATTATATTTTATAAACTCTAAATATGAACATGTTTATTATTATTAGCATTTTCTTCGTTACGAGGTGTTTATTATTATTATTTTTTTTTATCAAAGTTAGAGATTAACTTTTTTAATGACTTCGTTTTTCTACATAAGTTTTCTAATATTATCAACAGTCTTGTCCCAACGCATGAGTTTGCGACAATTTGTTTTTTTATATGATGTTTCGAATGTTATCAACGACGTCAATGTTCATTTTTTTATATAAAGTTATGTATATTTTAAACATCCTTTTAACGCGCAAGAAAACATTACGACGTTTGTTTTATTCACAGTCTCGCACCCTCTGTCGCAACACAGTGTTTCGTCATTTTTAACATGAAGTGTTCAAATCTTATCAACAACATCCGGATACATACGTTATCAATGCCCTTCAACGGACAAATTCACGATAACATCGTATAAACTCTAAACCCTAAACATCATATGAAAAACAAATTCACGGTTTTTTTCTTCACTTTTTTACGCCTCCGTCGTAACACCTGAGTCTTAATACTAGTTCACTATAGGTATGTAATTATTTTTATCAAATAACATATATTTATTATATTAAAATGAATATAACGTATAGGCTCACAAGCCTACTCAAACTCTATATATAAATCTTAGACCCGAGCTCAGTTATCAAATGAGCTGATTTGTGAGCTTGAGTTTGGGATTGGAATCATTTATGCTCATCCTAATTCAAACTTTTAGCAAACTAATTTCAAATATCTCAGAGCACTTACATCTTATTTTTTATTTTTATCTTTATAACTATATTAAAAATTATTATTTTTTATCTCTGAGTTCAATTAAATAATTTTTTTAATATATTCATCTTTATATTTTCTTTCCCATCCACTAACAAACACTTTAAAACATATTAAAAAAATTATAAGTGTTTAATAGTATATTTTTTCTTTAATTCACTTACAAACAATTAAAACCATTCCACACGTAGGATTTGAGTCTTAAATTTTTAAGAATCGAAATGAGTGCTCTGATAGTACAAGTTGATTTCTCACACCTCTCACTTCAAACTTCTATTAAATGCAAAAATAATATCTATGCTTTATTCAAATTGATATTTCGGTCATGACAAACCAACTTTTTGATTAACTTTTGACTTATTAACTTTTGAAAAGTTAATAAGTTAATAAGTATGTTTGAAAAAGTTTTAAAAAGTTAATTTTAAAAGATTAATAAGTTACTTTTAAAAAATTAATAGGATTAACTTTTTGAAAAATAACTTTTTAAAATTTAATTTTTTATAAAATAAGTAATCCCGAACACCCACTTTTTTTGAAAAGCATGTTTTGACTTTGCTCTACAACAGCAATTCCTCTTTGGCTTCTGCAACCTTCACAACTTGACCTTTCCACACGCCCCTTACCGCATAATATTAATAATATTTCTCCCTGTATACAAATCGCCATTAATCCTCCATAACAAAATCATCACACAACAATCTTCAACCTCTGTATGTTCTTCTGATTCAATCGGAATCACCATGCCGATCACCGGACCTCACTCTTCAACTCTTCTCCGGCGAGCCTCTAGGTCTACAACCACCAGGCTTCACTCATCTCTCTCCACCAAATCTCCGTCGCCGTCGCCGTCGGCGGTTGCGCCTCAGTTCCGATCTCACACAGCCGCATCGGCGGCATTCCGGTCCGTCCGCTCGCGATGGAGCCACGGCGTTGATTGGAGGTCTCCGGCGTCGCTGTGTTCTCAGATCAGGACTAGTGCTTCTCCTGTGCTTGATCGGTTTCACCGCACTCTCGCTACTATTGGTAGTTGATTCGTTTGGTTGCGTTTTGATTGCTTGTGATTCGGTGATTTGTTTTTGTTGTTGTTTTGTGGAGGTTTCTAGAGTGTGGAAGCTTGTGTGTTTGATGCTTATTGGTGCGATTGTGTTTGAGCTTCTGTTGAGTCGAGTAATCATGTTATTTGAATGAAGGCTTGTGATTGTAATATAGTAGCTTAAGCGTCAAGCAGGATTATGCGTATGATGTTGATAGTGCTTTAGAGATGTAAGTATCACTGTAAACTAAAATATGGCAGCAGTTAGAGACTGGATTGAGGGAGTACGCAAATATGTATATTGATATACCAGTTTTGTGGTTGTGCTAAATTGCTTACATAAGTGTAGATATGAACAGAGGCACGTATCAAAATAGAATTAGATTTTTTGTTGTTTCTTACTTTCTTGTCATGTTTTTTGCATTTTACTGTACCTTATTCTTTTTGTACATGAATTTACATGACGTTTTGGAGCTGATTAGTTTATTCAAATACGTACAGCCTCAGAGAATGCTTTCAGTGGGATTTTGACTGGTCTTCCTAAGCCTGGAGGAGGGGAGTTTGGAAAGTTCTATAGTTTGCCTGCTCTGAATGATCCAAGAATAGGTAAATTTGATAGAATGCTATCATTTTAAGAATCTATAAATTAGTGGCAATTCATAGTGTACACCGGTTAACTGATCTCAACATTTTGTTCATATGGAAATCAGACAAGCTGCCGTATTCAATTAGGATACTTCTGGAATCGGCCATCCGTAATTGTGATAACTTTCAAGTCACTAAGGAAGATGTTGAGAAAATCATTGATTGGGAGAAGACTGCTCCAAAGCAAGTTGAGATTCCATTTAAGCCAGCCCGTGTTCTGTTGCAAGTAAATCTTCTTGCTCGATTTTCTATGAACTGGTAGATATGCATTCTATGTGTTCTGTTTCAGAAGTTGTGTTGTAATGTTTGTTTATTTTTCAGGATTTTACTGGCGTGCCAGCTGTAGTGGATCTTGCATGTATGCGTGATGCCATAAATAACCTTGGCGGGGACTCTGACAAAATCAACCCTTTGGTATGCATGGCTCTACATGCATACGTAGCTACATATATAAATATTGATTCCTTCTTTGGGTTATTTGTTTCTCATTTACATTATTTTGGAGCAGGTTCCTGTGGATCTTGTGGTTGATCATTCGGTTCAAGTTGATGTTACTAGGTCTGAAAATGCAGTAAAAGCAAATATGGAACTTGAGTTTCAGAGAAACAAGGAGAGATTTGCTTTCCTAAAGTGGGGTTCCAAAGCTTTCCAAAACATGCTTGTGGTTCCACCAGGATCTGGTATTGTGCATCAGGTATAGGTCTATTCATTGAACTATACTGGTGCTTATGAGGGGTTGCAATTTTATCCCATTTACTTTTCAATGGATCAATTTGGGTTGTGTTTTTCTCAAATGGGCCAAATAAAAAGATCAAGCTAATGTCAAATAGGTCACACCTGTTGAAAGTCACCCAAAATCTTCTTTAAATGCATACAAGAACCTTCTAAAGTAATTTCTATTCAACATTTAGACAAAATTTTATAATATCTTATATCTAATCGTAATTATCACATTTCTTATCTATATAAACGTACAAGAAAATGTTACGCAGCCAACCCAACCCGGAGTTCAACCCATTATAAAAAGGACACATTTTACCCGAACCTATATTGATGCATTACCCAGCCCGTGTGACCTGCTCGGCCTGCCTGTCTTGCCACTATGGTGCGTACGCATATTAGACAACACTACACATCTATCGTAATGCTAGTGATACAAAACTACTATAGGCAATGGCGTTACGTTATTCTTAAATTTCAACTAACTCCACTACTCAAGTCCCTTCATGTGCACGTTTTTATTCTTAAATTTCAACTAACTCCACTACTCCAGTCCCTTCATGTTCTGATTTAATTAGTAGATATAACTGGTGATGGAAGCAGTACTAATTATAATTCTATTCTTAAATTTCAGGTTAACCTCGAATATCTTGGACGTGTTGTATTCAACACTGATGGAATGCTGTACCCTGATAGTGTTGTTGGAACTGATTCCCACACTACCATGATTGACGGGTTAGGTGTTGCTGGCTGGGGAGTTGGTGGGATTGAAGCAGAGGCTGCAATGCTTGGGCAGGTAAGATCATAAATACTTTACCATTGTTTTGTGCAAATTTATAATAGTTTAAATACCTTGAAAGGTGGTATACACAATTTTTAATGCAAAATTTCTAACAATATATTATGACATTGACAGCCAATGAGCATGGTTTTGCCTGGTGTTGTTGGGTTCAAGTTATCTGGGAAACTGCGTGATGGTGTAACAGCTACTGACTTGGTTTTGACTGTCACCCAAATGTTAAGAAAGCATGGTGTTGTAGGCAAATTTGTTGAATTCCATGGTAGGTGACTCAGTTATTGCAGGTGCAGGGTAAATATGCCATTTACTTACTGACGTCTCTATTTTGTTTTGTTAGGTGATGGTGTGGGTAAAATATCACTTGCTGACAGGGCTACTATTGCCAACATGTCGCCTGAGTATGGTGCAACAATGGGGTTCTTCCCTGTGGATCATGTTACACTCCAGTATCTCAAGTTAACTGGACGAAGTGATGATACAGTATGCTCATTTTCATATATGTAGACATGGAAAACATGCTAATTTGGGTTCTATTGTATTATTAACGGGTCATGTGGGTAAAACTGAAATTGATAACTATCAAGGAAGTGGGCCAGACAGGTCAAAGGTTATCTAAAGTGCACTTTAATGCTTAAAACCTGTGTATTTACACATAATACTTAATTATTGATAAAATTAACAAAAAGGACAACAATGGTACCAGCAGGTACATAACCCGCCTGTTTTCAATCTTGATGGACATGTTTCTCTGTGAATTTTAGGTTGCTATGATAGAAGCATATTTACGTGCAAACAATATGTTTGTGGACTATAATGAGGTAAAGTACTGTATCACATTATTTTCTTTATTGCTACTTGGCTAATCAATTTTATTCTAATATGTAACTATCCCATTTCTAATTTCAGCCACAACAAGAAAGAGTCTACTCCTCTTATCTGGAGTTAAACCTTTCAGAAGTGGAACCCTGTATTTCAGGGCCAAAGAGGTGTGTCACAAATCACTATTATTCTCTACATTGTATTCCATCCATGTTTACCATATTATTCACTGTGTTCTTTTGGTAGACCTCATGACCGAGTCCCTTTGAAAGAAATGAAAGCAGATTGGCATTCTTGCCTTGATAATGAAGTGGGTTTCAAGGTGAGTTTAGTTCATGAACATCTAAATCTTAACATTTTGTGCACAAAAATCTTATTACTATTGACATGAGATGGCTGTGATATCACATTATTACAATTTGATGAAGCATTGGTTAACTTGCAACTTTACGTTTTAATTAAAACCTTTGATTTCAGGGATTTGCGGTACCAAAAAAAGCACAAGAAAAAGTTGCAAAATTTGATTTTCATGGACAGCCAGCAGAACTTAGACATGGTAGTGTTGTGATTGCTGCTATCACAAGCTGCACAAATACATCAAACCCTAGTGTTATGCTTGGTGCTGGTCTTGTTGCCAAAAAGGCCTGTGAACTGGGCCTACAGGTTAGTCATGCATTTTTAACATGCACAAACACACATTTTTGTTACAGCAATCAGCATATAAGAAAATATTGTTTTTTTTTTCGTTATATGTAAACATACCTCCAATCTTTTCTTACCATTGTATGCTAGTAACCTTTTGTAGTAGGTAAACTGGTGCCATGGCACCATTATTTTTGATGACGTGACTTCACCATTTTGCACACTATAGAAGGTAGCCAGTTACATTTTGTATTTTTGGAGTAATAGATCTTATTGATATAATCTTCTATAGCAAGTAAATTGGTGATGTGACAACAATTTTCTTTAATGACGTATTGGCCTGCTATAGAAGGTTACAAACAAGGGTAAAAGGTTGGAAGTATGATGCATACAATGGGAAAAAGGTGAAAGTATATTACATATTGATGTATAAAACCCCTGTATCTATTGCGCCATGTAATCAAATTTCTCCACCTAATGCTCAATGACCAGGTTAAACCATGGGTTAAAACAAGTCTTGCTCCAGGCTCTGGGGTTGTTACAAAGTATTTGCTTCAAAGGTATTGGCGTGTGCTGGTCGAAGAACATAATTAATATAAACTTGCTTCATTAGTTCATTTCCAATTAAAATTAAAAGTAAAGAAACTAACATTGATTCTCTTTCTAATAATACAGTGGGTTGCAGAAGTATTTAAATGAACAAGGGTTCCACATTGTTGGATATGGATGCACGACATGTATTGGAAATTCAGGGGACTTGGATGAATCGGTTGCTTCTGCTATTGCTGATAATGGTACAGTTACACTTGCTTTCACATTTTATAATGAGCTAATTAACAAGTTATAGTTAGAGGTGGCAATTCTGATCCGTTTACGGATGAATGGGTCACTACGGTGTATAATTTTATTTCTAATGGGTCAAATAAAAAACCTTGTCTACAAAGGGTCAAATTGGGGAAACGGGTTGAAAGTCTGCCAAAAAATTATCTTCAATGCATAACACTTTTTCATTCATTTTAAAATTTTGATCATTGCTGAAATATGTTTTTTGTTTGTCATATCTGACACACTAATTGTTTATAGTAAATTTGAAATTTTGGACAAATGCGTTTTGAACCTGGCCTCAACACAACCATTTTTGATCGACCGTTAGACTCCCCCCTCCCTTTTTTGCTATTTTTCCACCTCTAGTTAGCCTTTGTTCTAGTGATTCGATGAGCGCTATAATGACCTGCTGCTGTTGTATGCAGATATTATTGCATCAGCAGTTCTCTCCGGGAATCGAAATTTTGAGGGGCGTGTTCATGCTTTGACAAGAGCAAACTACCTTGCATCACCTCCTTTGGTTGTTGCCTATGCCCTTGCTGGCACGGTATGATTTGACTTTGTTTAGTGTTAAGCAATTTATTCAGATCCACAATACACCATTAGAAGATCCCTAGAGTGGAGGAATATGCCCTCTGATTATAATATTAGGAATGCCACTTTTGTTTGCCAGGTTGATATTGATTTTGAGAATGAACCAATTGGAGTTGGGAAAGATGGAAAGAAAGTTTATTTCAGGGATATCTGGCCAAGCAGTGAAGAAATTGCGGAGGTAAGTACCTAGTTAAGTATTTTGCTATTGCTAATTGTTAGGTTGCAAAATGGACGGGTCAGTTGTGTGGATAAGGGTCAAAACGGGATGTGGTCAAACTGGCTAAAATTTTAGGTATGGGGTGGAATGGCCCAAGGTCAGATTGGGCAGCTGGGTTGACCCGTAAATCTTTCGTCTGAAATCTTGTACGTTCTTTAAAAGTAATTAGCTGTTAGGTGGAAATATTAGCTCAAAACAGGTTTCATGTTGCTTTGATACCTGAAACACGTTTTGTTTAATTTCAAAATTAAATTATTCCAGTATATTCTTTTTTCTTCGAGTAAAATGACTTCAAAGGTTTTATTATTAAAAAAGTATGATTTGAGCGACTTTGCATCCTCTTAGTTGATTTGACCCTCTTCCTTTTAAGCTAAATTTTAATTATTTTTACCTGTTTGAACCCATTTCTAAGTAAATGTGCCACCTATTGGTAATAGTCTAATTTTATGTTATAAACTGCAAATGCAATTGGTGCAGGCTGTTCAATCAAGTGTTCTACCTGAAATGTTTAAGAATACTTACAAATCCATCACTGAGGGAAATCCAATGTGGAATGAACTAATCGTCCCTGAATCCAAACTATACTCTTGGGATCCTAATTCCACCTACATTCACAAACCGCCATACTTCAACGACATGACAATGGACCCCCCGGGGCCCCACGGTGTGAAGGATGCCTATTGCTTGCTCAACTTTGGTGATAGTATCACAACAGATCACATTTCACCTGCAGGAAGCATTCACAAAGACAGCCCTGCTGCTAAGTTTCTTCTTGAACGTGGTGTTGATCGCAAAGACTTTAATTCTTATGGCAGTCGAAGAGGTAATGATGAAATTATGGCCAGGGGTACTTTTGCCAATATACGCATTGTTAACAAGCTACTAAAAGGAGAAGTTGGCCCACAAACGGTTCATATTCCAACTGGAGAGAAACTCTCGGTTTTTGATGCAGCATCGGTAAGTTTTAAGTAATGATTGTTATTAATAACATTAATGGTGTATTATTTTTATCTTAAAATAAATTATCTCAAAAAATCAGTACATTACTATGTGTCTTTATGTTTTTAACTTATGGCTTATGTCCCAGAGTAGCAATATACTTAGGTTGGTGACCCGTTTTGGTAATTATACTTGATGAGGGCCTCACCTTGTAGTTGTATGTATATGATGGGCTAATTTGGAAATTTAGTGGGTAGGCAACCGGTATAGCTAGTAAAAAGATTTGACTTGGGAAGCGACCTCATCAAAAGTGGGCTAGTTCTGTAACTATAACCTTTTGAAATGAGCTAGTTTGGTAATTTTACTTTTGATACGGGCTAGTTCGTTAGGTATGCATTATTGAATGCAATTGTTTGGAAATTTATGCCTCTAAAATACACTAGGTAAATTAGTGATGAGCACCTCCTCATAAAAGGTGCCGCATAAGCAAGAAATCATGATCAAATTACCAAATTAGAAAAGTATATTTATCTGGTTGAGACATTCTTGAGTAGTGATTACTAAAACGCACCACCAGCCTAAATACGTAGCTGTTGTATGACAGACTAGAGGTGACACTTTTGACCCTTTTTCTGATGATGGGTTTATTTGGTTATCGATTATAACTTATGGAGTGAAGTGTTAAATGGGTAAAATAAAAATTCAGTTAAAAGAAACAGATCAATTTTGGTCAACGGGTTAAACAAGTTGAAAATTGCCTTAAGGTGTATATTAGTGCATAAAACCTCACCTTACTGAACTTTTGTTTTTTTAAATAAAAATAAAATATCAATGTACTTTTGCTTTTGTTGTGGTTTAGTCATTGCATCTTTTGGTACATTGGAGTCATTAAAAGATGACTTTATGTCCCGTTTGGGTCATTATAGGGGATTTTAATGACGACACTTACCAGTCAAAAGCTTGTACAAGATTATGACCCAAACGGTACAAAATGTGTGCATGATGATCCAAACGAGACAAAAGACCATCTTTTACGACATATAGACATAGTTATTTATTAAAGAAAACATTAGAAATTCTGGAAAAGTGTTTTGGGTGGACAGTGGACCTGGGATCGATCTGTAACTACCTGCACAAGTACCCGTCTAGACCCAGTACCCAATCTGTCCGACCCACCCATACTGCCACCTCTATTATAACTCTTAACCACTATTCCTTTCCAGAGGTACAAGGCTGCTGGTCAGGATACAATTGTTTTGGCTGGTGCAGAGTATGGAAGTGGAAGCTCTAGAGATTGGGCTGCCAAGGGTCCGATGTTACTGGTAAGTTGGCATGTTCTCCTGATTTTCATGTTAAAGCCTTCTTCTTGAAAATTCTAACGGGTTAATAAAATATACCACAGGGGGTTAAAGCAGTAATTGCAAAAAGTTTTGAGAGGATCCACAGAAGTAACTTGGTAGGAATGGGCATCATACCTCTTTGCTTTAAAGCCGGTGAAGATGCTGACACACTACAGCTGACTGGTCACGAACAATACACCATTGACTTGCCAAACAATATTAACGAGATCCGGCCTGGTCAAGATGTCACTGTCAAAACCGATAGTGGGAAATCATTCACGTGTACAGTCCGTTTTGACACTGAGGTAATTCTACACTTCATTTATTCACCCGAGTTCATACGGAAATGGGTCAATTTGGGTTACAAATGGATGAAAGTGTAAACATTAGAAGTCTGCTATATAGATGACGGGTCAAATCGGTTGAAAATTGCCTACTGTATGTGCAGATGCTTAAAGATAAAACCTCCTAAATTATTTTATTGAAAAAAGTGAATTAATTATTTTAATGATATGGTGGTTGTAGTAATATTAAATAATTAATACAATAATTATATGATAAAATTGAATTGTTTTTAACAGAGTATTGGCAGGTCAACCTAACCCAACATCTTTTGACCCATGCTTAAAAAGCACCCATATAAATGCTTAAAATCTCTTATGCTGGTTGTAGTAATATTTAATAATTAATACAATAATTATATGATAAAATTGAATTGTTTTTAACAGAGTATTGGCAGGTCAACCTAACCCAACATCTTTTGACCCATGATTAAAAAGCACCCACAAAGATGAAATTGTTATATACTAATAATATGTTTTTTAATGATATTCATGTTTGATAGATATATCTTTTAGAAAAGAGCTGTAAGCAATTTGGATACAAATTATTGGCAGGTTAATTTAACCCAGACCACTTTGACCCATATTTCAAAACTGTTTTCAAATGCTTACTAAATAAATAACTATTTGAATTGTATAGTGACTAGTTCATTTAATACATTCGTTAATACATCCAAAAGAATGGACAAAAAGGTATTTGCGGGTCAGCCTAACCAACCCAACCCAACCCAACCCAACCCAACCCAACCCAACCCAACCCAACCCAACGTGACAAGCTTTGTCCCATGATTTTCTCCACCTACATTCAAACTGTTCACTTGATATGGGTTGCAGTTGCATACCCATAACCTTTTAGTTGGCGTTTGGCTTGCATTTGGGAATCACTATGGGTATGAGTTTCATAATAGGATGGAATGGGAATGTAAATGGGAATGGGTATTGATTCATAAACCACATTTCTTAAAACCCATACCCTTGCATCAAACACATTCATACAGTATCAAACCCATACTCTCAAATCGAGACCCTTAAACCACACACCCCCTTAACTATTCTTTTGCTTTTGTGCAGGTGGAATTGGCATACTTCAATCATGGTGGCATTCTTCCATATGTTATCCGACAACTAGCGGCAAAAAAATGATTCCAATTTACAAAGCTTTACTAAGTTATGCAAGTTGAGAAAATGAAAAATAAAATGTTTTTCCTCCACATTGTATGATTTGTTACATATAAGCTTTTTCAAAATAGTGTTTATTTTGAACTGCAATGCTTACAGCATATTTTTGTAATAATACTGTAGTCCTGCTAGGGAGGTATTTAAATCTTTTAAGGCAGGAAGAGATGTAATTGATTTTTTTGCTTGATACAAGGAAACTGAAGATATTTGCCCTTGGGTTATTTGGTCCATTGATTCTCTGGCTGACCAAACTTCGTATTTAGGTGTATAATGAACCAAACAAACACAACGGGAGCTTGCTTGTTTAAGTGTAACTGAACAAACAAACGTGAACACTTGCATGAATGAATTTTCATATTTATGTTTGTTAGGAAAAACGTGTACTTGTGCTGTTCATTTAACAGATAAACAGTATACATAAAAATATAAAACATTCAACTATAGTAATATGAAAGTTATACAATATTGTACATAAACAAGAATTTGTTAACTAGTGGTTTACAGAACCTTTACGGTGTAAATGAATAAAGGTGTAAATGAACGAACAATGAATAAAGGTGTAAATGAACGAACGAGAAAATTGTCCATGTTTGTTTAGTTAACTAATAGTTTTATGATTGTTTTGCTCAAATCTTGTTCATACATGGTCTAATATGTATTAATAGGTGTATATAATGTTGTTTTCATTTGTCCTCCCATCAATTGTCACAAGTAGATACATAAAGTTGTAAAGTTATATGAGAAGATAAATGTAGTGCATGAAACATTGTTTCGTTACCACCAGATAAAACTAACAATAAACCGACAAAAAATGATGAGGTAATGGTCTTTTCTTGTTATATCATAATTTAAGGGGTGTGTATGGTCGATTTGGTTCGGTTTTAGCCTAAAACCAGAATCAAAAACCGATATTTCGGTTTCTAGGTTTTTAAAACCGTTCGTTTTCGGTTTTTTTGGTTTTTGGTTTTCGGTTTTCACTTTGGTTTCGGTTTTTTCGGTTTGTGTTTGGGCTTCATGTTTTTAAAAAAACAAATTAATCCAAAGTAATGAATTTAAGCTAGATAGTTTAGACTTAAATCATTTTGTTGATTTTTAAACATAATCTATATATTCTTACAAATTACCTAACATTAAAACTAATTGCAAATAATAAAATAGAATAATAAAAAATTCAATAAAACAAATTTAGTCTACCAAACAAAAAAATGTAAAGATTATTCTCGAAACGTAAATATCTATCTATTTTAGATAGCATAAGTTAAATAAGGAATTTATAGGCTAGTCATGTTTATATATATATATATATGAATACACTTCTAAATTTACAAGTTCGGCTTTATGGTTTCGGTTTGGTTTTTTCGGTTTCTTTTACAAGCAAAACCGAAACCAAACCGAAAAATTCGGTTTTAAAAAAATCAACAAACCAAACTATCGGTTTCTTATTGGTTTTGGTTTTTTCGGTTCGGTTGCGTCGGTTATTTGCAGTTCGGTTATTTCGGTTTATTGCACACCCCTATATCATATCAATAGCATGATTAGCATCAAATGAGCATATAATCATGAAAACCTACTTTTATTCTGTTGAATCAACAACTAAATTGGGTAGATTGGCTCCTTTTCTCAAGACTGGTCTTGATTTGTGCTATACGATCTTTGCAAAACAGAACGCCATTAGTCTCGTCACAGAGGGGACCTGAGGGTGTCTCCGTGACCACATTCTGGCGTGAGGATAAGTATATGTATGGTAAGAGAAAATATTTCTATTTAGATGTATCGATATGTTTACCTGCTTCAACCTTGCCTTTTTATACAAATAAAGCAGGAGAGAGAAAATATCATTTTCGAGGGTGACAGGGGTCCCACGTTCTTCAACTGCCTCGCACGTAGCTTGACTATGTCCATATGACCAGATGTGTCGTTGGGTCGAACCTGATTGTAATGAATCTGGTAGAAACACATCCAAGTTCCTTGAGTGGGTTGGGTGTATATCCACTCGAACCCTTGATGTCCCCCCTCCTAGTCCCTAACCTGGGATATAAAGTAGACCGGGTATGGGACTAGAAGTCAGAAATGACGCGTGCATGCCTTTTAATCACCTAAAAAATGACTCTCCAAACTCTAATCACAGTGTGTGCCGCGTGCCACGCAAGAGGATAGAGCATCCTTTCAGCTATCATATGTCAGTAAGAGCTTTACGGACATGTAACAACTGCCCCGCCATCTTTTAGCACGTTTTCTAGAAATTGAAATTGAAATCCGTAATTACTGCAGATAAAGTATTTAAATAGGCTCATAAATCATCCTCTTGGTGTTATCATCTTCACTATAAATCGCTCTTTCGGTTTCCCCCAAATCTCCCTCTATAATCCTACCCTTCTTCCTCCTACCCTAATGGCAACATTAAAATCAAACCTCGGCGAGATGACTTTTGACCTTTCCATGGTTGATTTTGAAAAGTTCACTGGTATAATTATTGAATGGGGACTGGAGTTACTAACCATGATGGTTATCGCTGCCAACAAACCACTAGGCAACATCTCTTTATACATAGCCTTCTTCAAGGAATCGCACTTCTGGCTTCCGATCAGTACATTCTTTTTCACTTCTGCAATATCATATGCATGTCTCCTGAATCCATCCATTGTGACTTAATAAGGTGTATCATTTCGAGTACTATTGCCGAAGCATTGGAGATGAGCTCCAAGTGCTAGCATTTAGGGAATTCTATAAGTTGTTACGGTAGGGAGATTGGTTTTCTAACGGGAGGTTGTACAAGTCTACACTGATTTTGTGCCTAGCATCCTAAAACATTGGAAGGATAAGTTTTTCTACATCCAAGAGGATATTATTCCAACGAAAATGATTATGAGGAATCATTCCTTAGCTTTTAAAGATGATGCACCGAACGAGAAGCTATACATGGGACGAGTGTATGACTTCCTTAGCTCTCGCCCTACTAATATTCAATCCATTCACGAATATGCTTTGGTGGCATGTGGCATTAGTCGCTTATATTTTTCTTTTATATATGTAAATGTAGACATTGACCATATTCACGAATACAATCATCAAATGGTTTGATGTAGGCAATATCAGTATTTGAAGCTTGAGCGTGGTCAACCAAAAGTACAAGAGCGCAGGAAACCGTTCTTTGCCTAACCTTCCCCAAATTTGTTGCCTATTCAACAACAAGAACATGGCTAAGGGAGCGGTGTGTGGACTTTAGAGAGATTGTCTAGCTGGTCAGATGACATTATTTAACTGTAAACCAAACCCTAAACAAGCTGGTAGGAAAATCATCCTTCAAGGGAAACGATCAGCCCAACTGGAAAATGTCCCAAAGGGCCAATTGGTTAGCAAAAAGGATTCCAGACTTTGATCATCGATTATGAAGCGTTGGAGACTTAAAAGATTGTTGGAAGCCCACCGGAGGCCTGTCGCTAATGTAGGCTTGGAATATCCTTCTAAAAAAAAGGCATGCCATATGCTTTTGAATTTTATGTGTTAAGGGTTGTACGCACATTTCTCACATTTTCAAGAAATGTTGTTGCTCGTATAGGTTCACTGGACCAGCTTGGGCATAAAGGCATTACGCTTCTTGCCTCGAACCTTATGTCTGAAAGAAAAAGTCCAAGGGCGGTTAAGGAGGCTCAACTGCGAAGCATGACCCGGGTATGGCCGTGCCAGAATCTACTGATGCAATGATGGAGGAGGTCCCCCAACTACTGAATGTGTCTGTATCTCAAACTGATCTTGAGTCCACGACTACCGAAGGACCCTTGCTAAACACAACCAACTTCTTTGTCACACCCCAACCTTAACGGCGAAAACGTCGAGGTGTGAGGATTAAGATTGTTCATGCCACACAACGTTAAATTAAAATGACAATATTATTAAATAACAAGATTCATAACATATATTTAAGAAATAACATAAGTTCAAACATTCAACAATACATAAGATTTCCAACGTCATATGATACTAAGTGTCATTTTATTATTATCTAGGTCCAATCCTAGATGTAAGCAAGTCTTCAAAAACAAGCTAAACAGTATTATTTTTTGAAACATGTTAAAAATAATGTCAACAATATGTTGGTGAGTTTCCATAGTTTTAGTATACATAAATATATATAAAAGATGACAATTCACGTCATAGGTTATTGAATAAAGTAAATAAAGATGGATGAACAAATGTAACAATCAAACCTTGACAAATATGGCCATTACAAGATTAAATGATTAGCTAGGTGTATTTGGTTCTCATAGTGCTCAAGAATACGACACTAGGAGCCGGCAATAACGTCGGCTTTAGCACCAAATAGGCTTGTCAGGCCCATAGATCTATGACGTCGTTAGACTAGCAATAGTTAATGATGATATCTTACAAGAGTCATCACATGATAGTTACAAGAGTTCAAATAACCATGACAAAATAAGATGAATTGCATAAGTGTTACAAGAGTAAAAACATGTTTACAAGTGTGTTAAATATAAGATTAACATGCTTCACCCCAAAAGTGTGAAATAATATAAAATGGGGTCTGAAAACTCATATGGCTAAGGGTGACAAATAATAAGTCTTGTATATAATGCCGAGGATACGATAACGTTCAACCTAAATGAAACGTCGTGTTAAGTTAATCATGGTGATTTTGGTATTACATTTATAAACCGTTAATCCATGATTTTTATATGTAATTTATTATTATTTTGATAATTAAATGATTTAAACAAGAATTTTAGTGATTAATACTATAAATAAAAGTTATACTTTTATTATCAAAAGGGGTATTATTTACTATTTAATAACATAATAAATTTGTATTTTTAAAAGATTAAGATAATTCTATTAATTACAATAGATGCACATTTTAAATATGTACATATTCATTTTTTCTTTTCTTTTAAATATACATGATTTTGTAAATATACTTTATAAAGAAGGATTTACTAAATTAAAATCTTTTGAAAATTTAAAAGAGACTAATTTTAATTATAAATTAAAATTAATACTAAATTTATATAATTTTTAAAATAAAAATTATAAGAGTTTATTAATTAAATTCCTAAGAAATTTAAAAAGAAATAGTTTTATATAATTTCTGATTTAAAAATGATTTTTATTTGATTAATAATATTATAGGAAAATTTTCTGAACTTTAATAATTACAAAAAAGACCTTTAAAAAAAAATAGTGGCAGGTGCTCGGGGTCGAACCCGGGACCTCCTGCCCAACAATTCATGACTTAAACCGGTTGGGCTAAGCCCTGTTTGGTGTTATGAATAGAAAACAAAATTCAAAAACCTTTTTTTAGTAGAATCCCCAAATTCACCGAAAAACCCTAATTCCCAATCGATCGAATTGATCATCAATCCATTGTTTAAACTCAAATTAGTCATGGGGATTTTGTTCCCCATGTAAAATCAAATCAAAAGACACCTTTAATTACCTGTTTTGATGTTGAGTTTGTTAATCAATGGTTCGAACAAAACTGCGACAGTGTTGAATCAAATGCTTGGTGCGTGTGTGTTTTGGTGAAATTGAGTGCTCAGATAGTGAAAAGAAGATGTCGAGGGCATTTGCCCTCTATTTTATAGGGTCAATTCAATCTAGAACCTGTCCAACGGCTATGGTATTACTGTCGGCCGTTTCAGGTCGAATTAAACGGTTTAAATGTTGCTTCAGGCGTAATGAATCATCACATTTTGTTTAGAGGAATGTTTGTGCTAGTTTAATTGCATTATTAACTCGGCTTGATGGTAGAACCGATTTTTGATTCAATTGAGGTTCGGTTTCATGTTCGAATTCTGTCATAACCATACTTAAAATTCAATTAAATGATAGGGCGAAGTTCGAAACTGATGAGAGAGGGTTTAATTCGATTAAATTCGAGATGATTTGGTTGTTTTGGGGGTGGTCGGAGCTCGCCGGAGCTCGGCCGGAGATTCAACCGGAAAGTCGGGGTGTTTAGGTTTGAATCTTAAGAAATTACACTTTAGTCCCTGCGGTTTATAAGTTTACCCTTCTAACCCAAAGTTCAGGTTTTGTTTAAAAAAACGAATTTACAGTTTGATCCCTGTGATTTTAACCTTATCATTTTATGCCCAAACTAATAAATTCCAAGTTTTTCTAAAATTTTAAAAATAATAAGACTCTTATTGTTTTTATTTATTTCAAAGATTATTACTTAATATGCTTATTATTATTATTAGTATTATCATTATTATTATTATCTTTATTAATTACTTTCTTTATTAATATTTTTATTATTATCATTATTATTATTTTTATTATTATTATTATTATTATTATGGTTATCATTAATTATTGAATTATTTGATTATAATTAAACTATAACGATTTCAAGGAATTACAAATAAATCATCGTATTTGCATTAATAACAAAACAAACCCTTACAAGAGATAACAGAATTAACAAACATTTAACAAAAATTACGAGAGGTCACATTCTTCTCGTCTTAATGCGACGGTAGCGCCAACTACATTTAGCTATCAACCCTGCAAAGAATACCCTCACATTTCATCATTAAAGAAGGACACCTGAATTGCCATTCCTATACCTGACAGGGAGGTCTTGTAAGGGTCAAATGTTTTTTCAAGCCTCAAGTCATTCATGATTTTGTTGAGAAGGGTGTCCCCCGGGAGAGTGCGTCGTGAAGCCCGCTCTTCCTATCCAGGAGCTTAACAATGCTGGGGAGGGACATATGGCAGGTTTGTTTTTAGATATGTGGCTCGACAAGTCTATGATGACTGTCGTGTTCAGATGATGGCGGAAGAAATCCGTCAGTTGTGAGAGGTTCATGTAGTACTTCAACCCGGTCGTGATAAGTATAAGTCGAACTTGTGGCATAACGCGAATAAGAGACTCCAGAAGTTGGCCAATCATGCCAAGGCATTGAAGAGTCGCAACAAACTCCCAACAAAAAGGACAAATGAACTTAGTGTTGTGAGAGAGTATAATGAGAAACTGAAAACATCCTTAAAGGAAGTGAAATAGGTGTTGGTGTTAAAAGATGGTGAGATTGGCCAGTTATGTGAGAAAGTTAATGATGAGGTATCTAGGGTGATTAGAGAGCGATGGTGGTTGATCATGGAGGAGATGGCCGTAGTGATGTCCAGGCCTTGGCTCAACTGAACAAATTGACCGATTTGGCGGGTTATTATGAAGGGCGGCGAGCGGGGTGGTTGCCTGCAAAAAGCGGGGGTGGGTGCTTGAGGACGATGAACATTATCCCGTTGAAGCGAGGCTAGGCGGAAGCATTATTGGAAGAGCTTGCCGTAGGTTCTCGCGCAATTGGCAGTGCTTGCTGATGCAAACTTAAGCAAGACCAAGGCGTGAGTGGTACTGACGATGGTGAGAGCATCCTTGAAGAGTCGTGTGATGACGGGTCCAGAAAAAGCAAGGAACTGCTAATTTACTTGATAGGGCATGCTGGTAGCTATCGATGTTTCTTTCCACTGATTTCTTTTGGATTATCTGATGTAATTACTTTTTTTATTTGTTTTTTTATCTTATGGTTGATTTTTAATAAAAAGATGTTTGATTTTATGGTATATATATTTTTAAAAATATTAAAGTATATAAAAGTTAATTAAGTAATATTGCATCTAGAGAGACACTTTGGCTCATGCAAACCCTCAATCTTTTTGGAACCAAACGTACACCCAAACAAGTAATGTAAACAATATAAGAAAACTATATAACAAATATACAAGTCAGTAAATTTAACAATTTAACAAATAAACAAACCAATTTAACAAATAGATAAAAGCTAAAGCGGTCACACATATAAAGTACACCCAAACCCAAAGACACTCCTATAGCTAGAGGCACTATTATCACTGAAGACCTATCTACAACTATCAACACACCTATAAGCAAGGTGCCTATAGTTAATGGCAACCCGATAATCAAAGTGGTGAGCTTATTAGGTAAAAAAACAGCGAACTGGTTCGAATGAACTTCATCTGAACTTATTCCAACTGTATTAAAAACGACTAGTCTAATACTAAACAAGAAATCCTAAATCTCTACAATTAAACCCTAAAACTAAATACTAAAAGTTAAACTCTAAACCATAAAAGCTAAACCTTAAACCTTAAATTTAAAGTTAAATTTTAAAAGCTAAACCTTATACCTTAAAAATTGAACCCTCAGTAGATTCGACACGCCAGTTTTAAAGCATCTGTAATGATTTTTAACCGAAGGTTTGTTTGAGGTGGTTACCCTTTGTAAAAATGGGGTTCCTAATGAATTCACCCCTATGGTTATTAATGTACCCTTAGCACACATATAATGTAAAATATGTATTCTTTTTAAGGGTGTTGTCAATGATATATAGTTCACTTCTATAATTTTACTACTAGAAAATATGTCTTAAATGACACGCGATTTATGATACGTGATGCTTAATGACACGTAAAACTATGTGTCATAAAAATATTGTCATTGATACTAAAAACTGAATGAACGATGACATGTATTCTTGAGTGTCATTGTTTCATTGTCGTAAATAGAAGAAAAAAAAACACAGACAATGCTTTTAATTAAACGTGTGTTATCTTTTCTTGTCATCTTTTAATTTTTGAACCCCCTGCTTATAATTAATAGAATTGAATATATCACCTTGCCCCCTTCCATCGATTAACACCCCCACTGCACCCTACGACTACAAGCACCGGTGCTTTCTTGCCGATTTTTTTTTTAAAAATGGGTATTTTATTGTGTGTTTGTTGACAAGAGGGGTTGATCTCGGTGGTATTACACTTTAGGGGAACCCGCCCATGGCAGGGTCGGGTTCTGTTCCTCGGTCAATAACCTCTCCCATTCACGAAGCTCGTGCTGTCACATCTCCATCAGAACCCGCCCATGGCAGGGGCGGGTTCTCAATCGCACAGTCCCAGCAGCTGCATGCATGTGAGTGTGTACGGTGTGTGAGTGTATACATGTGAATATGAGTGTATGCATGTGAGTGTGCACAGTGTGTGTGTGCCCGTGCATGAGTGAGTGTATGCATGTGAGTGATGTGACTATTCGAGAAGAACTCGCCCTTGGGAAGGGCGGGTTCTCCTCCCCTTTTTTTTCACCCGCATATTACACCTACCAAACACACACATCAGGATTTAAATCACCCAATTTTCAATCCATCTTCTCAACCGCACATTACACCTACCAAACACACACATCAGGATTTAAATCACCCAATTTTCAATCCATCTTCTCACGAGTTATCTTCTATCTTTCAATATTTTTCTCACTTTCTTATTCTCACTATCTTTCAATATAATTTTCTCTGTAATTTTATACTTTATTTAAAAAAAATAAGCTGGAGAATTACATCAGGTCCACTAAATAACGATTTGTTATTTTTAAGTGGTCAACATAGAGCTGATTATTATTTTTGCGGTCCAGAAAGCGACAAAGGAATTTTACGTGTTAGACGAGGTGATAAAGCTTTTTGGGATTACATTGATGAAGAACCTATCTCTGATAATATTATGAGGTAAATACGGTTGGCTGGTTTTGCGAGTGTGATCGAGTGTGGTTATCGCAAACTTGACCGTCCTCTTATCTCGGCTTTGGTGGAAAGATGGAGGCCGGAGACACACACATTTCATTTACCGGTTAGAGAAACTACGATAACCCTTCAAGATGTACAAGTTTTATGGGGTTTGCCGGTTGAAGGTGATGTTGTTTCTGGCTCTTATTATGCTATGAGTGCATCTGAAATTATAATGAGGTTTGAGTATTTAACCGGCTGTACACTCCCTACAAGTGCTGTAAGTGGTTATAAGTTAAATCTAAGGTTTATTTTAGATGAAATAATAAAACCATTCCCTAATAATGCCACAAATCTTCAATGCATCCAACGAGCTAGATTAATTATATTTTTTATGATTGATGCCACTTTATTTCCTGACACTTCTAGCAACTAGGTGCACATAAATTATTTAAGTCATATCGAAAACTTAAATAAATGTGGTAGACTTAGTTGACCAAGTGCAGTTTTAGCATCTTTGTATAGGCAATTATGTAAGGCAACGAGTGTCACAAATCAAGAGGTTGATGGGTCTTTATTCTTGTTGCAATTATGGGCATGGGAAAGATTACCTTCTATATGTCCCCTGAATACTCGATCGATTGATTTCAGATTACCATATGGTGCAAGGTATGTTAAAAAAACTTATAAATTAATTATTTTTTAGTAATCTTATATTTTTCTAATTAACCGGATATATTTGAAAACTTTATTACTGATGGACGGGTAAACTTAGTTATGTAAACACCACTCCGCACTGTTTGAGTGCGTATCGATCTCAGCTGCATTCATTAAGCGAGGCCACGGTATTAATATTAATCTAATATTATTTTGTATAAATTAATGTTGTGAAAACATATTAATTCATATTTTTTATATCAGTTTAATTGGAGGCCTTATGATAATATCATCCACTGTCTACCTGATATCTGCACAAGTGGATATCAAAGCTGGAGAAGTGACACATACCTGATATGTTGGGAAATTGTTGAGCCTCACATATCAAGTAGGGTTTTAAGACAGTTTGGAATGTTTCAACCAATCCCTACAAGTGTGTTACTAACCCGGGAGCAACGCACAGATCTACATTCGATTGCTCGTAGAGGTGGTAGAAATAAAAACAGGATACAACATCATAATATCTTTGTTCAAGCATGGGCGTCTCGACATAATTCAATTGTGAATGAAGAATACACTGATTAGCCAATTGCTTCTGAAGCATACATGAGGTGGTATTTAGAGCGTACTGTTGTGTATACAACAAACCCGGCTCATCAAAACACGAACCCTCATGGCTTCCAAAATGATGGACAAAGATTGAGAATAATGGTATTATTATTATTAATTTATTTGTTATAATGATTATTTAATTATTATTATCATTATTATTATTATTATATTAAAATTAAACTTTCATAATGTTATTTATAGATGGATGGGATGAGTCAGTTTTATCAAAGACCAGGGGATGACTCGGGAAGGAATATGGCGAGCCGTTATATGGAATTTGCACATGCAAACCATATAAGTTATCTACCAACGCATGTGACACAGAATGTTGATGATACTCAACTTCCTCCTATCACACAATGTTTACGTAGAAGGGGTAGAGGACGAGGGTGGGTTGGTCGACAAGTTGTTGATGATAATGTGGAGCAACAGAATATGACTGAACAAAGGGTTTCCACGGAACAACAGTTCAACTCCCTCTTTTTAAGCCAAATGGGTAACCAAGATTTTTTTTACGGTGGTACCTCAACTACTCAGTTTCCACAACTTAGTCAAATGGGTACCCAGAATTTTGAAGAAGGGGGCCCGTCAAATCCTTATCAAAGCCCTAATACTACTTATGAACAATCATTTCATCATTCTTCCTCGCTACCTTATTACCCTCAATTTCAAGAGACAGCTCAATCAGTTGACCGGTTTTTTAATGCATCTCCTCCTTGCTCATTCGACTTAAATGATGAAGTAACAAATGATAATGATGACACTCGTTAGATGTTATTTCATTTATATTTTTAGTGATGTATTTTTACCTTTTTAATTACGTAATTTTTTGTACTTTCATTTATACAATAAAATTTTATCATAAAATACAAACATAAAATACAATATTATTAGAATAAGCATCTAAAAACTAACAAGTAGTATAATAAAACTAACAAGTAAATCAGTAATATAACAAAGAAGGTCACTTGTGGGTCTTGCGTTTGACTATCTTTTCTGTGAACCATTCAGGGTGAGTATATGTATAAAGATACTGATAAAACTCTTTTGGCATATAGCGTCGATATTTTGCACACGCGTCTTTAAAATTTCCCTCCATACTTAAGGTTTTTCCTTGAACTAGCTTTTGCATTAACATACAAATAAAAACCCCTAAATTACCACCAAGGTCACCTCCGTCTTTGGACAAATACTCCTCAGTAGTTCTGAAAGGCATGTCATCCCTTTTATCAGGATGAATAAATGGTCCAGAATAATTTTTTTTCCAGTAACCAATCTGTTCTATCAAACAGTAAAAATTACATGGAATAAAATCTAAAATAGGGAGAACTAACTCATAATATAGTTTACGATATTAGTTATCTGACCAATACTGAAGGATCTCCATTGTATGCAAGTTGATTCGGATCAGTAACCAATCTTCTACTGGTTTTATAAGTATTGAAATATAAACATATTGCAAGTTGATTCGGATCAGTAACCAATCTTCTACGGGTCGGTGTGCCATTTTATGGGTTATTTGATGTTTTTTGGAAGGGAAACTATGAAATGTGGTGTGCTAGAGAAGGGTGGTGCTATTTATAGGAGTTTTTTGGAATAAAATAATTATTTTTTGGAATAAAATAATTATTATTTATTAAACAACATAATAAAATTAAAACAATAATAATCAGTAAACATCAAATAAAATTAATATACTACAATCTCCTCATGAATATGAGTTTGGACAAGTGTTCATGTTATGACCTGTTTGTCTACATATTGAGCATCTACGTATAACTGGTGCATCTGAATGATGAGCATCCATCTCGTTGTGTATCCTTCTCGTGCATCTCCTACCTCGTGACGTGGTGTTTTTTGATGGATCGCCTCTTATCCTCCAACCTGGGTTCGTCCAATAATCAGTGTGATGAAGCGGGTAAAAATGATCGTTATACTGTTCTTGATAAACAACAGTACTATAGACCTGATGATCAATGTTATGAGGTGATTCACCTCTATGGCGGCAAACTGCAATTGCATGTGAGCACGAGAATCTTTGCATCTGCCATTTACCACACATGCAAGTTCTGTTTTTGTATTCCACGGTATAATCATTACCAGCTTCATTTGTTTGGATCTTTGACAGAACTCTATACCTCGCCTCTCTGTAATCAAACTCCGTTATGATATTTTCTTGCGAGTTAATATCACGTGCATTGAACAAACGCCATATGCGAGGGGGTAACGCTGTGTTACAGTTGGCTGCGATGTCAGTATGCTTTCTGAACTGTTTGATTGTTTTCTCGAACGTACAATTAATAATAGCTTTTATTGGCATAAGCCTGTCACCTCGCAACATATTGTTGAAGCTTTCTGAAATGTTCTTCGTCAGGTTACCCCACCGACGATGATTTTTATCGTGTAGAAGCATCCATTTACTCTCTTTAATAGTTTTTAAATATTCCTACACTTCTGGATTGATGTTTGTCATTTGACTTACACAATAGTTATACTTCCTTTGTTGGGTGGTGCTTCCGATAGACCAACATAGCCTTTTTAAGCTAAAAACCTTGAACTTTTGCATGAGGTTACTTCGAATATGACAGAGACAAAATCAATGCACAACATTATTTTTCTACTCTTCAAGAGTATTCATTGCACGAATAATTCCTTTGTGCCTATCGGAAATAACACACAACTTTTTTTCCGAACCAATAGAATTATGGTGAACTGCAATGTGTGACCAAAATTGCTCGAAAAACCAACTCCAACTTTCCACCATCTCTTCATCTACAATTGCATAAGCTACCGGTATTACGTAGTTGTTTGCATTTTTTGCAACTGCAATTAACATTTTACCACGGTTGAAAACTTTCAAAAAAGTACCGTCAACAGATATCACCGGCTGACAATAACTGAATGCTTTAATTATTGGACCGAATGCCCAAAACATATATTTGAATGTATAATAAGCAGATGTACCGGTCGGATGATGTAACCATTCCACGATAACATGGTTTTTCTCTTGTAATGCGTTGATGTATGTAGGTAACTGCTCAAAGTTACTCTCCCAGCTATCGTAAATACTCTCAATAGCAGCTTTTCTAGCTCGCCAGGCTTTATTATTTGAAACATCAACATTCAACGTGTCTTTTAAATGTGCTTGAATTTGCTTGATAGGAAAAGCAACATCCTGACGAATAAAATGGATGATGCGAGTAACAATATCTCTATATTTGAAACTTCTATTGTTGTTACCAACAACAGTACCAAAGCAGTTGTGTGCATTCACCCATCTTGAAATTATCCACATGTGATGATCGTGTTTCTTGGATGCATACACATACCAGGTACATGGAGGAACATTACGAAGATTATTATTGTAATTAGGGCTAGTACTGTAGCATTTTGCTCTTCATATTGTACGTTTACTTTCAACTACTACAACCTCTCTGTTATGTGCAATATTCTATAGCCGCACTGCATGCATTACTTCATCTTTTGATTTAAAGTACATCCCAACACGGATTTCTTTTGACTCTTCATTCCATATATCCATATGGTCTTCATCGTCAAAATCAGCAGCTTCATAATCTCTTAACTCTTGAGGATCTTCAGAATAGTTTGTATCCCCGTAAGATCCTAGAGTAACATTAGAATTATAATAGTCTGAAACTCCATAGCTGTTGTTGTCATCATCACTAGATTCTTCTTGTGACGGGATGAGTTCAGTATCTTCACTACTGTCTGAAATACCATCATCTGACTTATCAAAACCTCCGTTATCATCGTCGACTTGATGATGAGAAATGGTTGACGGACCGGCTTGATAATCATGTGATCTTACATTGCCTTGATGATGAGAATTGCTTGACGGACCGGGTGCTTCTGATACAAAGAAACCGCCAAGATGATCCAAATAATTGGATTGTTGAACAGACATCTTCGGCTCATTGATAACGTAAACATTTCCTTGGAAATTTACAATATTTTCTCCCAAATAATACAAGACTTCTAGACTTGAGTCATTAAAAATTTCTGAGCTTTGAGAGAAACCATCGTATGAGTAATATAATTTCAATTTCAAATTATAATACTCTTTTTGAACCTGAATATGATTATAGATTAAATCAACAAATTCTTCATATAACACTCTATTACGAAGAATAATTGTTGAACTTTTAGTAGAACCATCACATATGATATTTCCATTTTCGAATGAAATATCACCACCCCAAAATAATTGTAAAAAATAAGATCAAGACATGTTGGGTTTGAATACAGAAATGTTATGTGTTGAATGTATCAAAAATAAAATTCGATACTTTTGAATTGTGTTTAATGTATCAAAAATAAAATTCGATACTTTATATAAATTTTTTTTGGATGGAACGGGTAAGCGGTTAGGTTAAACATGTGGCTGGAATGTGTTCTGTCCCAGGTAGGTTAAATTTGTGGTGAAAAAAAGGGGAGGAGAACCCGCCCTTAGCAATGGCGAGTTCTTCTCATGATGTGACTGCTGCCAATGAGGAACACACATTCACATGCATACACTGTGCACCGTACACACTCACATGCATTCACTAAGAACCCGCCCCTGCCATGGGCGGGTTCTGATGGAGATGTGACGACACGAGCTTCCTGAATGGGAGAGGTTTGACCGAGGGAAGAACCCGCCCCTGCCATGGGCGGGTTCCCCTAAAGTGTAATACCACCGAGATCGACCCCTCTTGTCAACAAACACACAATAAAATACCTATTTTTCAAAAAAATTCTTTCTTGCCCTAGCTACCACCACCACAGTGCCCTCCACCCTACGACCACCACCGCCCACACCCTTCGATCTGAAGCCAACACCCAATCTGAAGCTGCCATATTCGAAGCCCTCGACCACCACCGCCACATTTGAAGCACTCGACCACCACCGCCACATTTGAAGCCCTCGACCACCACCACCACATTTGAAGCTCAATCTGAAATGCCAACCCTCGAACCATAATCGAACCCCAAAACCCTAAACAATGCTATGAAAGGGCGATGGATTGACACCTGAACAACATTGTGAAAGGTTAGAACGATTTCTTGCTTCAATATGATATTGTGTATGAATGTTGCTTTGATTTTGGGGTTTCTTTGTATTTTGTTATTTTAGAAGAATAGAAAGTTTTGATCTGTTTTTTTAATCTATATGGTTAATTATTGTTCTTGATTGTGGGTTGATTAGAGGGTTTAAGAGGTGTGTTTGGATTTTGTGTATGTATGTTGCTTTGATTTTGTTTTTTTTTTTTTTTTTTTTGTATTTAGTTGTTTTAGAATAATAGAAAGTTTTGATCAATTTGTTATTTATATGAATAATTATTTGTTTTTGATTGTGGGTTGATTAGAGGGTTTAAATGGTATGTTTGGATTTTGTGTATGAATGTTGCTTTGATTTTGGGGTTTTTTTTCTATTTATTATTATTATTATTTAGTTATTTGAGAAGAATAGAAAGTTTTGATCAATTTGTTATCTATATGATTAATTATTTGTTCTTGATTGTGGGTTGTTTAGAGGTTTTAAGAGGTATGTTTGGATTTTGTGTATTAATGTTGATTTGAATGGGTTGACGTTTTATCAAATTCGTTCACCGATCGGATTCTTCAAAACAATTTGTGATCATGATATTCTCACGAAACTAATCATCTTCAATAACAATTTGGACCCGGTATTCATCATCAACTTCACTTTCTTTTATTGATTTTTCCGAGAGGGATGAAGTGTTCCACCGCTTTGCCATAATTATGAAAGTCCTAAGCGTATCCCACAACACATTTCAAGGTCCAGTGTCGAGTTTTTCTACTTCTTGAAACTCAAATAATTATGAAGATAAAATCATGTAAAGAAAAGAAAGATTATTAATCAATACGAATGGCTGAAATCAATTTTACAATGTGCTTAGCTTTGACTACAGTGTGATTAGCTTTATCTAAAGTATGCTTGTTAATCAAACTAGTTTTTATCACCCGTGCTACGCGGTAGAGTATGTAATTTTTTCTATAATTATAATCACAGTTCGCGTAACCGTTAGTCTCTACAAACAATGTATATGTTGCTTTTGCATATTCGGATCCCAAGAAATATATTATGGCATAAGAGAACTATATTGTATTAAAAAATAAACTTTAATGGTCAAATTAAAAGTTCTTAAAGTTTCATGTAGCTAACATTGTTATTTTATATAGATATATAATTTACCTTAGTGGTGATGGTGGGGGATTTATATTTACAGATTCGTCATTTTTTAATTTTTAGCTTTGATTAATCTAGAGAAGGTTTGTTCACCATCATACACAAAACATAACAAGAGTAACTTTGATACCACTTTTCTATTTTATAAACAAAATACTATAATAAACAGAACATAACAAGAGTGACTCTGATACCACTTGTAACATCTGATTTTTTTTTTAATATTGTCCACTTTACGCTTAAGAAGCCCATTGATTTGTTTTTGGTTTTTTCAAGCAGATCACCCATACAAAGATTGCTCTCACCCAAGCATGTATAACGGTTGAGTTCTCTCATTCACCTCCATTAATTTCAAAACGTGTTGGTAATATTTAAGACGCAACATTCTTTTTGAGTTAATATTCTTTCGTGTTGATATATGGACCATCACGAAGTAAAATGTGCTTACAGTGTCTGTTTCCATGTTAAATGTTAAAAATAAGTTATAATTTCTCATTAATTACTTTGTTAATTCTGTTGTAAAAATAATAATAATTTTTAGAGTTAATTACATAAATGGTCTCAATGGTTTATGCAAAATAATAAGTTTGGGTACTAAGGGTTTTTTTGTAACAGGTTGGGGTATTGTGTTTTAAAATTTATAACAAGTTAAAATATTAAGACTATCAGACTTTAGTTTTTCTGTCACTTTTGTAATTTTATTTGTCTCTTTTTATTCAGGGACTATTTGTGTAATTAAATATTAAATATAAAAAAAGAACCCAACTCCAACCACCCCCACAGTCATCTCCCTCACTTTCCTCCCACGTTTAGATCCTCCATCATCACCACTCACCATCACCACCGTCAATAGCCCTTTGCTCACCTTCAATCGCCAACCTTCCGAACACCCAATCACCATCAAACTCTCACGGACACCCTGATTGAGATCTGAACCCTAATTGAGTAATTGTCACAAGAGATTAGGTAACACGTGGATTAGATCTAAACCTTAATCAAGCCTTACGGACACCCATGGTTGCACCACCCTGTCTGTTGTTCACTACCTAATTGGATTTCACTGAACAACCTATGATTTGTGTTTTTTTATAAACTTTAGGATTAAAAGGGGAAAAAGAAATGGGGTTTAGTGGGATGATGATGATGATGGTGCAATCGTAGAGATGAAGTTGATGATGGTGGTGCGATGGTGGTGATGCTACGGTAGGGGTGATGATGATGTTGTGGTGGTGATGATGATGCAGTGATGGTGAAGGTGATGTTACGATGGCGGTAATGATGTGGGGGCTAGTTGTCGTTGCTTAGTGCAGTGGCGGGGGCTTGTGGTGGTGGCGATTGGTGGTGGTGGTGGTGGCTAGTTGAATGGTCGGTGGTCGGTGGTAGTGAAGATGGTGGTGTAGATGGTCTTGATGGTGCTGTAGATGGTCTTGATGGTGTTGTTTTGGTTTCATTTATTAAGTTGAAGATGATGGTGGTGGCCGGTGGTGGTGGCCGTCAGTGGTGGTGAAATTAGTCTTGAATCCTTGGTGTAATTATATATATATATATATATATATATATATATATATATATGTGTGTGTGTGTGTGTGTGTGTGTGTGTGTGTGTGTGTGTGTGTGTTAAATTACACAAACAATTCCTTATTTATATTAAATGGCACAAACAATCCCGTTAATTACATTAGTAGTCCTTGTAAATTAAAAAGACAAATATACCATTAGATTTAACAGAAAAACAAATATCTGTTATTTTTAATATCTTAACTTATTATAAAATTTAGACACAATATCTCAACCTGTTATAAAAAAGCTTTCGTACCCAAACCTCTTATTTTGTATAAACCACAGAGGCTATTTGCGTAATTAACTCTATTTTTTTATTCTGTATTTTAAAATTTTAATAATGAACGTGAAAATACAGACCTCATACAAAAACAAATGGTCAACTCTACATGTTAATGTTCAGTGATCTGACAAGATGTAATAACTAATTTAAAATGAAATGATATAGAAATATTACTTCCGGAAATAATACAACATCAAAGTAATACATCGTAACTAATTTAAAATGATCTGACAAAATGTAATAACTAATTTAAAATGAAACTAGTGTTTTACATGCGCGTTACGTTGTCTCACATGAAATTTATATCGAAACTTAGATAATGCATCGTAATGTTATATTCGTAACATAAAAATAATTAAGATGTTCTAAGAAAAACTAAAAGTACATTATATTTGGACCACGGGTTTTGACCGCACATCGTGAAAATTAGTTTTAAATAAAATTTATATCAAAACATACTTAGAACTAATACGCCGCAACAATATATTCGGAAATATTAAAACATTACCTTGTTATGAAAAAAATAAATAATATGTTATGTTTGACCAGGATAAGTTTCTTATGAAACTTACGCTTGATAATAGATAAAAGTAAGCACGGTGTAACAGTGTACTTAGAATTTTACGTTATAAAAGGTATAAGAAAATAACAAAATAAGACAAAAATAATTGCAATAGTAAAGTAATAGCTTAAACTTGAAACCCAAATTCAACCCACGGGAAATCGCAAGTGTCATTTATCAAGTGTTTTGAGTTGTAAATGTTGCATTGGGTGTGGCCTATTTGAGTTTTAATGTATATAAAATTTGTGGATTTAAAAGTCAATTAGATGGCGGGGGAAGAAGGGGCGTGAAAATAGATGGCATGTGCCATAGAATATATATGCATTTGAAGTTGTAAATTATGCTTTAGATGTTTACGGTTTAGCTTTTAAAGTATATTACAATGATACAGAAATATTACTTCTGGAAATAATACATCAAAGTAATGTTCGGATATTAAAATTGAAAAGAAAAAGGACCCTGATACAAATGAGCATTATGGTATATTCAGTTTTTATATATTCAAAAAATTAGCCAAGAGTTGTAGTTAGTGGTGATAATGCCCCGACCCGTTTCGACAATTTAACCGTTATAAATGGTTTCTTTATTATCACCACAAGAAAGAGGTAATTTAACATAAATCAGGTATTTCTCGACGAAATGTACGTTATAGGGTCATTTGACTTATCGCGATGACAGGATCGTCATTATAAAATTCATGGCCATAGGGTCGTGGTAATAGGTATAGATTTGTGTCGGAATAAGTGTTGCCGGTATAGTGGCCTTTGTCGTGACTATAAGTCATCTCTATAGATGTCAAAGTAAATAATTTGACAATTAAAAAGAAATTAAATAAATTGTTTTTTACTTTATAGCGATTACATGTTATTGTTATAGGGTCTTATTTCTGATAAAAGACTTTCTGGTTTAATTAAATAGCAACCTAGGGGGTGTAATTTGTGGTGTTCCTCCTTTGCCCTACGCCAACTACTACTCTCGTTCAACTCTGTCACAACACTCTTTCTTCCGAACCTCCATGTGTTGGATGTTTCTCTAGAACACGATCATGCAACTTTATAGTTGTTTTAATATTTGTGCATATACTTAATTGTCTAGGAGAGTCTTTTGTCTCTTTTTTGCCATTAAACAACATACTGTTCCTCAATTAATGCCTTTAGTCAAGAATCTTCTATTACCAACAAAAGCTATCTTATTCGTTACAAGGCATGAGAAGTTGTCTAAGAAGGGCATGTTTTGTAACCTTGACCACTCCATCCAAACATATATAGCTACGAACATGACAATAGTTAATAGTTCATCATAGTGTCACACATATTTGGAAAAAGTTTTGATTGATGCATCTCTCATTTGGACTCTTTCGGCCTACAACATTTATTACTCGTCCACCAAAGGCCTTAAGAAAACTTCAATGTTCTTTTGTAGATGATTTAGGTTAGGAATTAACAAAATCAATATGAAAGAAAACTCTTTCATACATAACTACGGTTGTATGTTATATGTTGTCAACATTACTTGCGATATACTGCAAGTCTGCCTCATGTTATTAAATGGATTAAATCGACAACCAAACCGAAGCGAATGTACATTGGTTGTTTGGCAAAATTAGGATATCTCTCATCAGATTCTCGCCATGCCTTTCAATCAACTAAATGACGCATCATACTATGTGTTAGAGCATCCAATATAATGCTAGATCATATCTTTTGCCGTGATTTCGGATCCACACCTATGTTAAAGCTGGGAAGTTAAAAGAAAGTAGAGCAACACATTTGGTAAAATTTTCTTTCCATTTGTTTTGTCAACTCATTTACTCTCTTTACAAATTGGTTAGTGTTGCATGAACTCATTTGCCTTCTAAAATAGAGCAATCGTTAATGCAAGCATGGATAGATTCATATTCTAACCTAGTATTTCTCAATCTTTTCTTAGCTTCATTGTGTGAGGTTGCCATATGATTTTCTTTTGAGAATGTAACTTTGAAAAAATCTAGAAGTTGGTGAAACGAACTATCTGTCCATTTGTTAATGCCCTTAATATGCATTAATTTTCCTAGAAAGTTTAGGGAAGACATCCAACTACAACTAGGGTAAATCGGTATTTAGCTCGTTAAATTTCAGGACTTAACCAGTTCCATCTTCATCTACAATTTCTTCGTTTATATTTTGTTCAACCAAAAATTGTCACACCCTAGCTAAAACGAAAACAGGCAAAAGTAATGAAACTAAATATCAAGAACACATTGTTAAAAAGAGTGCTAAAAGTTTCATTGCTACAAATATACACTTAAATGTTACATAGCTCGAAATGTCAACCACTAGAAACAAATATCACCAAATGATGTCAGACGACTCTTCAAAAGATAACATCTAGTTTCTCAAAGTCCAGGACTAGATATGATTGCTTGGTTCCTAATTCCTGGAAAACATGCTTAAAATGTTAACATAACGTTGGTGAGTTCGTAGATTTTAATCATTATGAAAACAAAACCGTTGTTTGAGAAGATTAGATTATACGGTAAACCAAAACAAATATATAGTGACCAATTCATAAGTTTTCATGAATATGAGTTATATGTACTTCATAAGACAACCAAGCCATGACCTTTGAGAACTTTGCCCTAACCCACTTGCAGTAAAAAGTTGGATAATATGCTATCATTCGGACATGTGGACCGGCGGTTAGCGCCACTAACCATGATAGGGGGTGTCAAATTCTAATAGTACTATTCAATATTTCCATGTGAAAGGATAGCTAATGGTTATTACTGAGTAATGGGGCTTTTCGAGCTCGAAACCAAACACTCATGAATATATAAAGGTCTAACATTGCTTTCTGGTTATTGTATAAAATATGAACAAATATGTTTTTGCCCACACTTTAAATCATAATATTGTAAAACAAGACTGTGAGAACCCATTTTTTATGTCCAAAAATGAACGTTTACGTATACTAAACTATGATAACCAACCTACGTATGCCCTAATAACAAGGAAATAATGAAGTCTATGTGCTTACTCTAACACACCTGTTGTTTTCTTGTCTTTGTGGCATGAACAAAACACATGTATTGAAGGTATCATTTTAGAAAACGATCATAATATTTCCACTTAGTACCTTGGTCAAAATGTATTTCTAATTGCGATTTGTGTGTGTTTGACTTGTCAAACTTTTAATTAGTTTTCAAGTCTATAAAGTAACGTAAGCATGCTTTTCCCCCATAGTAATGTAAAAACAAAAAGGGGTTGTGTAAACTCATCTAATTTCTTTACCCGTATATCAATGTTGAAAGCTCACAACTATACGTAGGAATTCACCATGGTAATCCTAAGCATACACATGTCATCTATCATCAATGTTAGGGTAATACTATCACACGTGCGGTTGAGCTCCACTGATTCGTTAAGATATGCTAACTTATGATGGTCGTTGTTATATTGCAAGTTGATTAATGTTATATAAGCTATTTTATCAAAAGTAGGATTCCTTAGATTTGTATATGTTTTCGTGGTTAAACTTTTAAAGCTTCGATTACTTTTATATATGCTTTTATATATATTTACTTGTCTAAAAGTGTGTATGTGTATATATGGACATACTCGTTCTTATGGATAGTTATATGAGTATGCTAATATTTAAATGTCTTTTAACATTTATAGGTTCTTGTAGATCATATATATATATATATATATATATATATATATATATATATATATATATATATATATATATATATATATATATATATATATATATATATATATATATATATATATATATATATATATATATATATATATATATATATATATATATATATATATATATATATTGATTATAAACAAGTCTTAATACTTATTTCTATTGACGTATTATTTTCTCACACTTGATTATACGTGTTCATAAGTAATCCTAATATGTATATCTATATATAATATTAAAAGAGTAACTTAGGAGGACACTTGGCATATTTTTATACCCCCTAACTTTATTTTTCCCGCCCATCTCTCTCTTAAATAATTACCTAAATTAAGAAATATTAAATAATTTTAATTCTTTTCTAGATTAATTTTTTTAATAAATTAAGAAAGATATCTTTTTATTAATGTTATTTTTAGAAAATAATTTTTATACAATTAATTTTTTTCTAAAACATCTAACTTTTTTAAAATATAAAATATTTTAAAACTGTTATTTTTAAAAAGTAAATTTTTTATAAACTAAAAATAATTAAAATTAGGAGTTATAATAAAAATTTTAAAAAATAACATATTTTTTTTGGAAAAAAGTTTAGAAAAAAATTTAAAAATTTATATCGTTATTTTATTACTAATAGTTATTAACATATGTAATTTTAATCATCTCTTATTTTAGATTTTTATACTTCATAAATTTTTATTATATTTAATGTTTTATTTTTTCAACCCATATAATACACGGGTTTACTAAAATTAATATTAAATAAATAATAATAACCAACTAATCAGGGATATTATGAACATTTATAACCCGATCCAATCCGATTCAATACTATATCTCTATATTTGATTATAGGATCAAAATAATTCGAAATTAATCTAATTATTGCACATAACTTTTCAATGTATATTATTCAAATCTTAATTTCTTAATACTAATATCCTCACACCCACTCAATATCTAGCTTACGGTTTGACCTGTACAATGTATTACTTTTAAGTCTAAAAGAAGACAGTTTTCTTTGATTGTATATTTCGTTATGATAATAAACAAAAGTTAAGGTCAATCTCTGTCAAGTGTCGGTTTATACTTAACAGAGCCTATTTTTTACGCATGATCAACTTTATGTCATCTTGCCACAAGTTAAGAGTAAAGATGAATTGAAGCTCTTAGCTTTAGATAATGAGTGTAAGCCTACTAATGTTAATACAAATGTAGTTCATAAGGATGTTTTTGCTCATTTGTGACTTTATAATCAAAAATTGTTATGTCATATTTAATATATAACACACTTGATTTTATTTTTATTTTTATGTTATTTAATAATTAAATCTCCACACTTCCGTGTAATACACGGGTAACTAAAGCTAGTTGATTATAAACAAGGCTTAATACTTATTTAGGATTTATGGTCAGGAACCACCACCACACAACCATTTTCATCACCACCACAATTCCTTGGCCTAAACACAACCCTCACTGTCGCCGCAATACCATCATGACCGACAACCACCGTCACAACTACAAACACAACCTACACCCTCATCGCCGTTATACCACCTACGACCTAAACCCTAATAAGCACCACTGCAGCCATCATGACAACACCTGGACCACAACAACCACCATAGTCACTAACCTTCACAACAGCCAAAACACCTCCACCATCGTCGATCTAACCATCACCAAGAACTTACCACTGTTAAAGCTACCTTTTCCCCCGTCGGCCTAAGACCCATAACCACCATAGCCGACACCTTCATAGTGTTTTTAATTTACCACGGTTGTGATTTCGAAGAACCATGACCCCCATCGTGTTTAGGAGTTCGAGATCTAGCCCGCTATGTATGACACTCTCTGTCACTCGCAAGAAGACCGGCGCAGACACTTAAAATTGGCCGGAATTCGAGTGGGGGAGGGGGTGGTGACTACTGCCCTTCTTTCTTCTCTAGAAATTTTGGAAACCCTAAAAATCAGAAAGAAAGGAGATAGAGATGCTTATATATGTAGGGTTACGTTGGTGGGTCTCGTACCGCATTTGTTCGTATCGAGTAGGAACTCATTTTGTGTCGCGGTTAAATTTTTATTGCATGAGGGTAAACCATACCATGTAAATAATCCAAGGATAATTATTTCATTATATTTAAATTATCCGGTGATTAGACGGATCAAAACCCGGTAATGTCATGTATTTAATTATGTTAAACCGTTTTAAGCGTTTTCTTGTGACGAACGTTATAGTTATTATTTTTATACTACTAATAATACTTGAAATTAAGTACTTGATGATAGTTCAAGTGTTAATTCATGTATCATAGTTGTTTAAATTGATAAATCGGACAATAGCGCATTTAATGCGGTTTTAGCGTTCATGCATGCGTAATTCGTGGTTACTCATCCGGATAGTGTTTCTAAGTGAATATTAACAAAAATATTAAATTCCATTGCCATGACACTCGATGTGTCGCGATTATGATAAAACTGATTATTCTCATGTTAAGCATATATACATACATAAACATGCACACACATACATGTGCTGAATGACTGCCGATTTCTGTCAAGTGTTGAATCAAGTGCCGAACAATATGTGCTGAATGACTACCGATCAGCATATTCTAAACAACTATCGATCAGTAGTTATCTATGTGCTGTTGATCGAGTGTTGCTGATCAGCACTAAACTATATGAGCTACTGATTAACTGTTACACAAGACAAGACTGTTTGTACCAATAGTTGTTGTGTTCTACCTTTTAGAGACAACATAGTACTGAAGTTTCCTAACTCTAATGTGCCGATTGTCTGTCTTGTTGTATATTCTAAACATAGAATAATTTATTCTTTTAGTTTGGATTTCATAATATAAGTTCCCTCATACTTGTATAGTAGAGGTAAGCTTTGTTATGCCACTTGTGTATCTGTTGAATATTACTTTTTGTACTCAGTTTTGATTAATCAAGTGAATACTTTAAAAAAAAACTTGTGTACTTATCATTACTCAAAGTATTTGTGCTTGTTAGTAAGTTGTTAACTTAGATTCTACATTTGTTAACTTATGCTCAAATAGAAAAGTCTTGTTAATCCATAACCCCAATGCAACAAGTGGTATCAGAGCATGGGCTCTTGATTTGCTTGAAGTCAACTTTCAACAAATCACTTGTTTTCTTTTGATCACACTGTCAAGTATCACACTTCTTCATACCCATTTATCCTTTCAAAATGACTACTCTAGCAATCTCAAGTAAGCATGACTTAGAGAATGGAACTCAGACCAAACCCCCATGTTCACACTACATGACTATGATACTTGGAAAATTCGAATGGAAGATTTTCAAAGGAATCAAGATCTGTGACTATGGCTCTCTATTCTAAATGGACCATATGTCCCCATGGTTCAAGCTGCTAGTGAAGGTGGAGTCATTGTGATATTTTGTACTTTTGTTAACTATATGTTACTTATGTTATCTCATGTAAACATTATTTTATGTCAATAATGGAATCATGAGGGTTCAATTGCAAACTTAATAATCCCGTCATACCTATTAATTTGTAACCTTAAGCATATTTAAAAACTCTTATAATTTGACTTGTTATTAGTTAAATAAATGAATAAAGTGTTTGAATTTTAAATGTTCTATATTTAAAATAAATATATATAAGTAAATAAAATCAAATTGTTAAAGAAAAATTGTGATTTTAGACATTTAATTAAAACAAATAATTTAATGGTGAACCTTAATAAAATTTACAAGAAATATATAACAAATAAAAAATCACTTATAATATTAAAGATTTAAAAATTATAAATTTTATAAAAAAAAACTTTAAAAGTTTTAAACTTGTAAAAGAATTTAATTCAAATGAAAGAGTTTCCAAACTCCAGGGACCAAACCTGTAAATATTTTAAAACTAAACCACCCCTTTTTACCCCCGTATTTCCGGTCGCCGCCCGGCAAAGTTCTGGCGCGGCGCCGGTGAGATTCAAATCGCCCTAAGACGTAATCTTTTAAGCCCCAAAATCATTTCAAATCGCTTGTAGCCTCGTTTCCAACACAAAGGTGAGTGTTAATTTGATTTTAATTGCAGTTTAATTAATCATTGAACCCGAAACCAAAAATATCTTGAAACCAAACCGATCAACCTTTAAGTTATACTAATAATGCAATTAATAGAACAAACACGTTCGGTTGATCAATTAGAACTTATTAGGAGTGATTAATTTCACCTAAAACGACCAATTATACACCTCCAATCGATGATAACGGCCGAGGTTAATCCTATAGCCGTTGGGCACTTAATCGATCAAATGGGAGCTATAAATGAGAGGGCTAATGCTCGGAATGGCTTTTTTGAACTCTCTGCACTCTCAATTCCATCCAAAACACACACACACATTGATTTTGCTCATCGAGTCACCGTCGACATATTCAACCTACTGTTCCCTTCAATTCGAAGCTAATCAGGTAAATTAAGATCATGTATACACACGATTGAATGTGGGGAATGAAAGCCCTAAGATTAATTTCACTTTCGAATTCGTTTCGTGGTTCAATTGGGGTGAAATCGTTCTAGGGTTCCTGAACCCAAATTGGGGGTTTCTGTGCGGGGTGTTTAAAAAGATTAAGAACCAATTCTTGACAGATTAAGGCTACTTAGCCTACTGGTAAATCACCTCACCCATGCAAAGGAGGTTCCGGGTTCGAACCCGGGCACCTGTAATTAATTTTTAAAGTAGTTTTGCTTGATTAATTAAATCCAAAAAATGTTGTAATATTATTAACATCATATAAAAAAAATTATTTTTATAACTTATACTAAATTAGGGTTTAATTAGAAATATTTTCTTTTAAATTCTTATAAATTATAACTTAAATTCTTTCTTTTATTTGAAAGTTATAACATTAGTATAAAATATATTTACAAGTTGTAAATTATATATATTTAAAATGTTTCATCTATTGTAGTTAATAATTCATTTCAATACAACATCATTTATTATAAATTAGTTTGATCCTACAAATTATTTACTATATCAAATAGTATTCCTATAAATTCTTTAATTATAAAATTCTTATTAATGAAAATTATTGCAAAATTCCTTATTTAGCTATTTAAATTCTAAAATAATTAGTTATTGTGTCTATTTCGTAATTTATAATCATTGGTTAAAGGGTTTATAAGTTTTCAAATAAAATCGTTATATTATCACGTTGTTAACTAAAACCCCAAATTTCAAAAGAAACCGTAGATTCCCGGGTAGCCGTTAAAACTATAATAATTATGAGTTAACTTTAAACGCCGTTTTTTAGGTTGAATCTTAACAAACCCTCGGCGTTTAGTTCAAGTCTCCATATCTGTTCTTCATTATCATCCAAGTGAGTTTTCCATACCCCGTTTTACTTTATTTCACAAGTTTTGGGGTAAAGCATGTTAATCGTATTAAAATTACACTTGTAAAGACGTTTGTAATCTTGTAACACACGTGCAATTCATCTTATATTTTGTCATGGTTATTTGGAATCCTGTAAATATCATGTGATCGACTCTTGTAAACACACTCATTAACTATTGCTAGCCTAGCGACGTCATAGATCTATAGGCCTGACAAGCCCATTTGGTGCTAAAGCCGAGGTTATTGCCGGCTCCTGGTGACGTATTCTTGATCATCATGGGAACCAAGTACACTTAGCTAATCGTATAATTTCATTGTGGCCATATTTGTCAAGGTTTGATTGTTACATTTGTTATCTATTTATATTTGCATTATCCTTTAATCTATGACATGAATTGCCATCTTAAAAGATTATATATTTATGTATGTACAAGCTGTGGGAACTCACTAACATTATATGTTGATCGTATTTTTAACATGTTTCAGGAAATGCTCAAGCTTAGTAATGCTTTTGAAGACTTGAAAACATCTAAGATTGGACCTAAAGAAAATAAAGATCATGCATTGAAACTTGATGATTAAATTTCACTTCTGTTTTGTTTGTTTGAATTGAGACTTTGGTTATGACTTTGTTTGACATGAAATGGATTTTTAATAATATTTACGCTTTGAAATAGTGTTGTGTGGCATGAACAATCTTAACCCTCACATCTCAACGTTTCCGCCGTTAAGGTTGGGGTGTGACAGTCATGATCCCCAAAGATTTCATAAAGTACTCAGATGAAGATATGAAGAAAATGGTTGTTGATTCAAAGGCTCTATGGCTGATAAGAATGAGCATACCAAATAGTATCATCCATGGCTTCAAGAAATTCGCAACTACAAAAAAGTTATGAAGAGCATTGAAGGCCAGATTTGAAGGAACTAAAGACATGATAGAGAACAAAAGAGATGTTGGCAGTTTGAAAACTTTGGTTTCACTAGGGGAGAAACCATGACTGCCACATAGCTTAGATATGTCGAACTGCTAGACTCTCTAAATGAAGCTGGAGTGAAGATGGAGAATAGTGATATTCTTAGAAAGTTGTTAAGGTCCCTACCTAAGACATGGATAGTTTACACTCTGTCCATCAAAAGAACTAAGAATCTGAAGACAATGACTCTTGATGAGTTATATGGAATCCTGAGTGCTTATCAAATGGAAATGGATGTAGATGAAGAATCACTTGGCAGATCTTCAAACCCCTCAAAGTCATCAGCTCTTATGGCACCTATTCATGAACCTTTTCACTCCCACTCTCATGCCTAAGCCTACTAAATTCCTATGGTGAATCATCAAGTACCAATGATCACCTACCCTTAATCTCCAACTGTTAAATCTCAGCCATCACCATCTTTTAGCAGAGGGAATCAACATACCTTACTATCTTTTTCACCAACCTACTCACCAAACTCAGCCTTTATCAGTGAACAAGCTAATTCTTCCAACTTTCTGAAGAAGATCTGAAATGTATCCATCCGGATAATCTTAAGGAGACGGACATCAACTATCAAATAGCCATGATCTCCTTTAGAGCTAAGAAGTTTTAGCAAAGAATTGGAAGAAAGTTCCTAAGGTAGAGATGATCATGTTTTGGATTTGACAAGAGCAAAGTAAAGTGTTTCAATTATAACCAGTTGGGACACTTTGCCAAAGAATGCAAAGCACCTAAGTCAAATCCATATCCCCTAAGTTCATCAAACTTCAAACAAACGCCAAACTATCAAAGTCCCTCTACTTCTACCAGCCAAAGACATACAAAAACTGTAGCCTTAGGAGAAGAGGTGATTGATTCAAGCTTCCAAGTAGAAGATGTCACTCCCATCCACAATGCACTAATGGCTGGAAACTAAACCTCCTCACCTTAGTGCAATCTGGAGGTAAAGAAGCAAGTATCTGCCAAATCAACCTATACAGCGGCATCTGTTAAAAAGGCTAAGACAACAGAGAAGGAAGAGAAAGAGGGAGTAGTTGAAGAAATAGATGATGAAGAAGATAAAAGAAAAAAGGAAAAGGAAGAAAATGGAGAAGAGGAGGGAAAAACTGAAGGCTGAGGCAAAGAAGGATGTAATTCGGGAGATAGAGTTTGTCAAAGAAAAGTCATCTTCCAAAGTCAACCAGCTGCCTGCGGAGTCTAGCCCCTCCATCAAGACAAAGATTCAACCAAAGCACAACTTCAACAAGAAGAATTATGACAAAGGATGCTATTACGAACCTCAAACTCTTCAGAAGTAAGAGCCCAACCATATATCCAAAAGTCTACTTCTGAAGTAGTAGAAATCCACAACAAGAGGTTCTCAAAGGAGAAGATAGATCTAACCACCCATGCTGATCACAAGATAAATAAAAAGATAGGTGGAATTGAGGGAAGTCAGCTGATGAGATCTTCAGGAAAGAAGGAAAAAATTAAAGACTTCATTGATCATAAGCTAATAAAAAAGGTAAGAAAAAGGAGATGAAAAAGGAGCTACAAGAGATCAGGCACAAGATCAAGTTAGCTAAGAAGCAGGTGAAGATCACATGAATAATATGTGGGGAAGACAGTCACCTAGAAAAAGATTGTCAATACAATCTCCTAGTACACTCTATCAAACATCCCGATAAGCCTAGACCCTTAAAGAAGTCTGCGGCTGCCAATCAACCATCAAAAGGAAAAGATGGTGTTAACAAAGCTATTCGGAAGCCAAGTTCTTCAAGTGCTGATTACAGGACAAAGTTAGCACTTCTGAAGGAACTACCGAACAAATCAACAGCTGCAATCTTGAAAAAGAAGACTTTTGAGAAACCTTCACCGTCACCAAAAGCTTTAGAAAGTCATCACAAGAAGGATGATGTCAAAGCATCAGGTAAAGTCAAAAGAAAAGCCTAGAAACCAAAGACATCTGTCAAATCCTTAGATGACCCAAAACCAAATACCACCCTTCAACATTTACAATTGAAAAAAAACTTCTGAAAATTAGAAGACCTAAGACTAAACAAGCTTGGATCCCCATTCATCACTAACCAATTTGTTTATGTGCAGGATCATTCGCAGCCCAAACAAACTTATGGATTATGGATAGTGGATGCTCCTGACATATGACAGGTGATAGATCATGCCTGTTGAATCTAGAACCATATGATGTTGGATATTTTGCCTTTGGAAATCATACAAATAGAGGATACATTACTGGCAGGTGGACAATCAGCAATGGCAAGGTAAGTTTTGACAAATTGAACTATGTGAAAGAGTTAAACTATAATCTGCTGAGTGTGTCTTAGTTGTGTGACAAAAAAACACAATACTTTTTTCACAAAGCATGAATTATTGTCCTATCTCCTAGGTTTGAGATTCTAAATGACAAAATACTTTTAAGAGCTCCTAGGAAGGACAATATGTATATAATCAACATGCAAAATGCATCACCTTCAGGAAATGTATCATGGTTCATTTCCAAAGATTCATTAAATGAATCCTCCTTATGGCATAGAAGTTTGGCATATGTAAACCTTAAAAACATGAACAAACTAGTTTGGATTGGGTTAGTCACAGGACTATCGAATAAGGAGTTTGCATGTGCTGACCACTATATTATCTGTCAAAAGGAAAAGCAACACAGATCTTCTTATAAGTCCAAAGAATTGAATTTAGTCACAATTCCTTTACATCCGTTACACATGGACTTGTTTGGGCCACCAGGTGTAAAGAGTTTGGGAAGAAAATCAACACAGATCTTCTTATAAGTCCAAAGAATTGAATTTAGTCACAATTCCTTTACATCCGTTACACATGGACTTGTTTGGGCCACCAGGTGTAAAGAGTTTGGGAAGAAAATCATATTGCTTGGTAATAATAGATGATTTTACAAGATTCACTTAGGTTTTCTTTTTAGAAACTAAAGATGAAACTGTTGAAATTTTAAAATCATTTATTATCAAAATTAAGAACCAAATTGATAAAAAGGCTAAAATAATTAGATGTCATCAGGTTAATGAATTCAAAAACCACACTTGATTCCTATTGTGAATCCAAAGGTATTGTAAGAAAATATAGTGCACCTAGAACTTTTTAGCAAAATGGAGTTGCTGAAATAAGAAATAAGACACTTATTAATGCTGTAAGGACCATGCTATCTGACTCCAAACTTCCTATAATATTCTAGGCTGAAGCAGGCAGCACTACGTGCTATGTTCCGAAAAGGGTGTTGATAGTCAAGACATATAGAAAAACCTCTTATGAATTGTGGCATAAAAGAAGACCATTCATAAGGTTTCTAAGACCTTTTGGATGTCCATGAACCTTTCTAAATACCAAAGATCATTTATCCAAATTTGCTGACAAATCAGTAGATAGGTTCTTTATAGGATACTTATCACAAGCTAAGGCTTATTGAGTATACAATAAAGTTGATTATGCTATTGAGGAATCTAAAAATGTCATATTTAATGAAAATTCTTCAAATAGTGTTGGAAATACCACAAGTTAGATGTTTGATCTAAATGTATTCATAAATGCATTTAACCATTTGATTGAGAATGTTTCAGAAGACTCTCCCAACAGATCAACAGACTTACAAGTCCTAAATACTAAAGACTACAAGGTTGATCTACCATAGGGTCTCAGTCATAATAGGTTATCTGCTGATACAGTTCAACCACATTCAACAGAAGTAGATGCTAGTACCATAAACAATGTGGGTCAACCATTATTTGCTCATAATGACTCATCAGATGAGGAGTCTTATAATCATTATGGTATTATACAATCTCTTGAAAATGAACCAAGTATGACAAATGCTAAAGAAGGAGTCAATTCGATAGATGAACCAGTCAATCCATCTGTTGAACTTCCTGAAAAAACTTCTCCAACCTGGGTCTATCTTAAAAACTTCAAGTGATCCCAAGACTAAGAATTCATAAAAAGCACCAAGTTGAGAATGTCATTGGCAATGTTGATGCTGGTGTTAAGACAAGAAGTAGGGTGAATGAAGCAAACATCTATTTGTTTTCATGCTTCATTTCTCAACCAGAACCAAGGAAAATAGATGAGGCCTTAAGAACAGCTGGATAGAAGCTATGAAAGAGGAGCTTATTCAATTTGCTAGATAGAAGGTTTGAAAACTATGTGCACTTCCTAAGGGGAAGGCTATAATAGGAACCAAATGGGTGTTCAGAAATAAGAAGAATGACAGAGGCATTGTTATCAAGAACAAAGCCAAACTTGTGGTACAAGGGTACACACAAGAAGTAGGGATTGATTATGATGAAGTCTTTGCTCCTACGGCTATGCTTGAAGCAATTAGAATTTCTATATCATTTGATGCATCCAAAGACTTCAAGGTGTTCCAAAAGGATGTCAAGAGTGCATTCCTTAATGGTGAGATTGATGAAGAAGTTTATGTCTGCCAACCTCCTAGCTTTAAAGATCCCAAGTATCCAAATCATGTATGCAAACTTGATAAAGCCCTTTATGGTCTTCATCAAGCTCCAAGGAAATGGCATGAAACACTATTTACCTTTCTCCTGAAAAATGGATAAACCAGAGGATCTATAGATAAAACTCTATTCATCAAGAAAGTTGATCTGGATATCATTTTAGTACAAGTATATGTGGATGATATCATATTTGGGTCTATAAATGAGAGCTTATGCAAAGCCTTTGAAAGTCTCATGAAGTCAAAGTTTGAGATGAGTTTAATGGGAGAACTCACTTTGTTTCTAGGGCTGCAAGTGAAACAAACCTTTGATGTCATTTTCATAAATCAATCTAAGTATGTTCAAGACATCTTAGTGAAATTCCAAGCTACTTATGCTAAGGCTCAAAAACCCCTATGTCTAAGACATGTTCATTAACTCCTAATCTTGAGGGGAAAGCAGTTGATCAATAGTAGTATAGAGCCATCATTAGATCTCTTATATATCTTATAGCCAGCACATCAGATATCAAGTGTGCCATATGCCTGTGTTCAAGATTTCAAGCTACTCCAAAAGTGTCGTATCTAATGGCTGCAAAGAGAATTTTTAAGTATCTTAAAGGGGAACCTAAGTTGGAATTATAGCACCCTAAGAGTGGTGACTTCAATCTCTATAGATATACAGATAGTGACTATGGAGGATGCAATATCAACAAAAAGTCCACTTCAGGAGGATGTCAATTTCTAGGGGGAAGAGTGGTCTCATGGTAATGCAAGAAGCAAACCTGTGTGTCTACGTCAACTGCTGAAGTAGAGTACATTGCTGCATCTAGTTGTTGTGTTCATGTTCTATGGATTTCAACTCAACTTAGAGACTATGGAGTAAACTTCATGAACACTCCAATTCACATTGACAACAATAGTGCCATATCAATCACCAACAATCCTGTTCAGCATTCAAAGACAAAACACATTGACATTAGATATCATTTCATTAAAGATTGTGTAGAAAAAAATCATTAAATTAATTAAAGTCCATACAAATGAATGATATGTAGATCTTTTCACAAAGGCTTTTGATGAAACAAGATTTAAATATCTTGTATTTTCTATTGGGATGATTAACTTTTGAATAATTAAATGAATTACATTATGATATCAAATAACAATTTTAAATAATGCTTTGTTGATAACTAAAATGGGTAAAACTGGGCATTTGCCGAATATCGCAATTCGGCAGATAAACGCAATTTGGCAGATAGGACGGTTTCAACACATTTATTTTAAAAAAGATCTGGTAGGACCCACTTTTATCTACTGATACGTAGTGGTGCCGGTGTAGTTGCCTGAAAAGACTTTTCCATCATCACAAGCCGTCGGATTTTACAGTTACGCTGGTAACATTTTAAAATAACAATATTATATATTATCCACAAACTATTAAATCTAAACCTTTCCCACCATCGTCATCTTCAATCTTCATTTGAAAGCAAATTCACTCAAAATACTCACATCTCTTAAACCCTTCAAAAGTTCGACCTCAAAATCTTTCCATGGTCCTCAAAACCTAGAGTTCTGACCGAATCACAATATTACTGAATAACTTGAACCCAGTGGTGATCATGTCTTTGATCTAGTTATTCAAATATTACGCAATAACAATTATTCTTTTGCAATCTCTGTAGATCCAGTGATTTGTGAGTCATATATTCGGGAATCTGGACTACATGTTCCATTCAAAGGGAACGTGGAGCAAAACCCTCATCGCGAAGGTGCAAACACTGAAGATCACCATTTCCTGTGCAAATATTCGACAACATCTATAGTTGAACGATGCAAATAGTGAATCCTCGTTCTCCAAAGAAGTGGTAAGTTCCATTTTCAAGGAGATGGGATACGAAGGACCCCTCCCAACATCCACCTTTTCCAAATCACTCGTATATCACAATTGGAGAATCATTATTGATATTTTTTTACACTTCTTATGAAACAAGTCGGGAGGATGGGATCAATTACCGTTGGATCTTGCAGGGGCTATCCATGGGCTTGTTAAGCAGCAGAGTTATAATTTTTCAAACTTCATTTTCAAAATCTTTGTAAAAATGTAACTGCTATTATAAAATTTAAGTTTTTAACGTATCCTATATTCATTCAACTGATTTTACAAGAAGAATTGGGTAATAAACTTAAAACTGGAGGAGTTGTTCATGCCTTAGGAACTTTAAACAAAGTTATTTTCTTAAAGTTAAAGGCTACTCCAAAATCTTTTTCTAGTAAGGTCACTCCCCTGTTTGAACATATGCTTGAGGTCACTAAGCCTCATTGTGGCAGCATAGAAATACCCTCCAATGCTGATCTCACACCCTCTACTTCAAAGCCTAAAGCACACAAACAAAAGTGAATCCCTGCATCTTCTACTAAGAAGATGCAGGCCCCCAAATCACCTCCCCTTAAAAAGCAAGACTGGAAACAAGGGTCTCAGTCAAGTCAAAGGTGTCAGCCACACCTAATCAAATCTCAAAGAAGAAGTTTCTCTTCCTTCTTCTGAGCAGACCCAAACCAAATCCGTTAGCCCTCAATTAGAGTCCCACCACTCTATTGAGCAACCAAAAAGGGATACCCACATTACTGAGACAACTTCTGAGAAAGAAGTCTTATTAGAAACTGGTTCACATCCTGGGCCATTAGACTTGGCTCCTCAATCTCTCATACATATGTCTATTACCCAGGATAAAGATTTTCATACTTCACTTCAGCATGACCCACTATCTCCCCTTCCCATACACTACAAACAATGGAGACTGATGTGTTTGTACAGACATCTGACCCACATCTTTTATCCTAAGAGATTGATCCTAGGGAGGAAATGATCAATATGGAAGAGGTCGTCTCTACTACTAATCCATCAATTGATCAGCAGGACAGAGACAACATACTTAAGACATCAACTACATCAATTTGTTCTTGAGTATGAATAACTAAAATGCATAAAAAAGAAAAAAAGCAAATTAGTGTTGGAAGTAACTAACGGTGGTTATAATTTTAGTAATATGATTAGCTTATTTAAATTTTAAAATTTGCTATCTAACGACGACGACTTATAAATATGGTCATACAATAATTTAAATTTTAACACATCATAAATACAAAAGCAACTTTTGAGATGGACACACACACATCCACATGCATATACGTATACATCAACATATGCACACCAATTATCATCCAAGCACGTTAATATATGAAATACAACCACTCTTATAGTCTAATCCTGTTTTCATTGCTGGCTTTTGATATAAACCATAAACCAAATGGTTCAATACAGGTTCAAAATTTTGAAGCCGAGTGACTGAGAAATTTACCAAATAAATAACCTTTTAGGATTGTTTTATGATTTTAAACTGAATTTTTGAACACCCTAGGTAGTTGTAGTTGTAAATGTACATTTTATAAATTAAAATAAAAAAGAAATTTCATTTTTCGTCCTTTATTTATGTTAGAAATTGTACCTTTTGTCCTTTAACTTTATAAATTACAACGGTCATACTTTATTTCATAACTTGTTTCAGGTTTTGCCTTTTATCCTAACGGACGTGAAAGCTACTGTTAGTTTGGATCAAACCCCTTCCATGTGAGGCAATATGATCTTTTCAAATTAATGTGTAAAAGTCAACTCTATTAGTCAAAATACTCCCTTTTTCTTGTTCCCTTCAAATAACCCTCTTATCTTGAGAACCAACCCTCTAATCAGTCTAACATGATATTTTGTTCTTGTGTTAAGGCTGTTGTTCTTCGAACATCATGGATCGAGAAGAACCCTGGTCGAAGATTTTACTCATGACCACAATAGATATGAAAATGAGGTTTGAATCTTGATTTTTTTAAAATTTTACATTTGACCAAAATAATTGATTATGTTGGACCCTGAAAGAATCATGCATGTCAATTCAAGTAGTGATGGATTTTGTTTTGATTGGAAAACATACAAGTGTGGAGCATTGCGGATGAAGTGAAGAAATTCTGATGAATAAAACAGGTTATGTATTGTTTAGTCGTATTAGTTTTTGTGGGTGAATAAAGACAAATATGGATGAGCATTTGTCTACCCGCAAAGAACTAATGCGGGTGAAACACAACAAATACTTATGCCTAACACAAGAAATACAGACAAGACTTGTACACCCACAAAAACAAATGCATGTGTACAAGATACAAATGTGGGTGAAGAACAACTTTTGCGAAAACTGTTGACATGTACTCTGTACTTGGTATTCTAGATTATATATCAGGGTATTTAGGTCATTGTACAAGTCATAGTGTCTGAACTATAAATAGATAAAGTTTTTACCCTTTTTGTAACTCTTGTACCCATTACAAAAACTCTGAAAACCCTTATGACCATAGCACAGAAGCTTTTGTATCCATTTACACTTATTCAATACAGTATACTTTATTATGAGTACTTCTGATTGCAATAAACTTTGATATTTGTATTTCCATTGCAAATCATCATTGAAAGCATTTGATATATTCAATGCTCATTGATTATTACCCGGTCAGATTGGTCTTCAGGGATCAATAGGCCTGTTTATTCGTTGGTATTATCCTAAGATATGCCAAAGATGAGTGAATATCATACCTTTTTTTTGCTAAAGTCAAAATGCAAACTTAAAGAGATAGTCAAAGCTTGTTAACGTGAACTCAAAAAACTCAAAATGAAGTGAAAACAATTGAACATAAACTGAGACGTAGTGAACATGAACTTAAGCAACTCAACATGAAGCCAAAAGATTGAAACTATGGTTGATTGCTAATTGGAATGGTTTTCTTTTTCTCTTTTTTTTTTGTAATTGCACTTAAGATTAATTGAGTGATGAATCATTGTAATTGCACTTAAGATGAGACTGGCATGTATTTTCTGTTTTTGGATGGTTATATGGTATGTATGGCATGTATTTGTAGTTTTTGAATGGTTATTTGTTCCTCTATTTCTTGACTAGTGCAAGTTTCTCTTGTTATTCCCTTTTTTCTTAGATATTCCATAAGTAACAATTGTATCTTTCTTAGATAGTATCCCCCCTTTTGTAACCTTCCATTTCAGTTGCCATTCTTTTTCTTGTCGTTTTAGGCCTCGAAATTGATTTATGATGTTTAGGTGTCGTGATTGTAGTAGGCACTATTGACTTTGGCCAAAGTGACCTGCCATTTATGGGAAAAAGCTTGAAACTATAGACATTTTAGCAAGTTGCCAAATAATCAACTTTATCCACCCAACTTTTGGAACCGAACTTTTTGTCCATTAGCTGCCATGTTCCATATTGATGCCATTGCATGTTTTCAGGGCATATCAGTTATCTCGCCTCTTCTACAAGCACAAACTTTAAGCCTCATGTTGCCACATATTGATCTCCCCATGCACCACTAACTTGGTACTAATCCCTTCCATTCCATATATTATAGCTTCTTTTTTAATTGATTTATACAACTTGGTTGCAGTTGGTGTTAGAGGTCCCTCACTTTTTCAACCACCTTCAAAACAGACACAATCCTCCACCTCAAATATTTCATGATGTATTGTAGAACAGTTATTATATGCTTGTCTCTTGCTTCCATTATCATGCCTTTGAACACCTTAAACATGTTGTTTAGTAGAACATTTGAATGTGCATTACCTGTGAATACATGTATTAAAGTGATAATCCCTCATATCTACATCCACACCCTCTATACATTTTTCATCATCCACATTAAAGTAAGTATCATCACTTTCATCTTCCTCATTATTACCACGACTTTCATCATCCTCATTACTGCCATTTAAACCATTACTATTGCAAATATCCTCACTCTTTTTGACCAGATTATGATTAATATTGACTAAATTCTCAACATCAATGGCTGCATGTTGTTGTGATACACCAAGATAATCAAATATATCAAAGTCACCATTATAGAACTAGATTCTCCTACTTCATTACCTCTTTCATTCAGGTTCAACATCATAGTACGAGGTGAGCAAATATAGTTGTGGACATTTGTAACTCCATGCTCTATGTCAAAATTAATGAATATGTGTGTCCTAATATGATGGAGGAAATTCAAAGCATCATAATTAGCTTGTAATGACTAAAGTCCTAAATCCCAATATGAACCCTATACCAAGTAGTGGTAGTATACTATATTTGTAACCATTACAATTTTATTCAATATATACCCCAACTTGAAAAGCATAACGTCCAGGTTGCATACATAGAACTTGTCATGATCAAACATATCAACAATGTTTTCTTTCATTCAATGTATATACGCCCTGGAATTCTAGCAAACTGACCTCCATGATGGATTTTACAGAAAAAAAAGGTTCATACATACCTGCAAATTTTAAAAAAAATTGTTTTTTTTAACATATTCTCTAAGAAATTGAAATAATCAATTGCAATAACAAACGAGATATTGACAACTTACCATATGTTTCATCCACATCTGTAGTTTCATCTACATCTATGGATCAAGGTGTTGCCTAATCTCAAAGTGTTCTTCAGCCATTGCAGATTGTTGGTAGAAAGTAGGAATAGTGAATGGCATGGATTTTTTTTGAAGAAGAATGAGAAAGAAAAAGGGTTTTGCATCAAGAAAGAAAATTACCTACAAGAAAGAAAATTACCTAAAAAGACCATATTGACTCACATGGATTGGGCGTGATCAAAACTAAGGGTAATTTTTAACGCCCGTACAAATTTTGAAATAAAGTATGAGTGTTGTAATTTATAAAGTTAATGGTCAAAAGCTGAAATTTCAAACATACTTAAAGTACAAAAAATGTAATTTACTCTTAAAGATTAAAGCGCAAAGAGTATAAAAATCAACTTACAAAAAATGTAATTTACTCTTAAAGATTAAAGGGCAAACACTATAAAAATCAACAAAATTTATATTTTTTTCTCACAAAAGTCTCCCAAACTTTTATACATATAAGATGAAAGAAAAAAATACTACAAAAATCAACATAATTTATGTTCAACTTTTACATGTGGAGACACTTTGATGTTTAAAAAAATATAAGCGATTGTGTAAAGAAAAAACAGAAAATATGTTGGTTTATATATGCAAGAAATTATTAAAAGTCTTTCATGAGAAAGAAGTGTTGAATGTTTTATGATATTTATTGAAGATTACACTAGAACTAAAAGATTTAACTTGTTATAAAGTTTGATAAACAAATATATAGTTATAAACCATAAACATGAAATAAAATAAGACACACGTACAATAGTTGTTTTAATGGCTAATTGGATCACTTATAGACTACTAGCCCATCCGACCATCTTCATTACTCGAGTACCGAACTTTGGGGCAGTAGACTGGCATGTCTCCGAACTTGAGACCGCCCTTAGTAAGAAAAACACCATATATGAGAAAACTGTTGGAAACGGTCTGCCCAAGACACATATTGAATTGATGTGGCTAGTACGTTATGATCCAAGTCGGGTCACACCTAATAACAAGCTAGACAAACACCTACAATATTTATTTTATGATATGATTATGTAAATAAATATTGACACTTAAAGTATTTAGAAATTAGGTTTCTAAATATTTGCACTTGTGTTGTGAATAAATTATATGGATAATTTGTTCTAGAGAGAGAGTATTCTATATTGTTATTCAAATGGTTGAACAACAATATAAGTCTTTTGTCCGCATTTCTTAATTACTCATTCGTATTTACTAATACGGATGTGCTTTTGAGGAAATGCGGATGAATGTTCCTCATCAGCATTTACTAATGCGGATGTGCATTTGTAAAAATGCTAAAGGAATTTCTTCATCTGCATTTACTAATGTGGATGAGCATTTGAGAAAATGCTGATGAAACTGATCGTCCGCATTTACTAATACGGATGTGCATTTGGGAAATGCTGATGAAACTGTTCGTCCGCATTGACTAATGCGGATGTGCATTTATGAAAATGCTGAGGGAAAACATTTGGGAAATGTGGATAAAATTTCTTCATCTGCATTTACAAATGCGGTAGGAGGTTATTCATCTGTATTTACTAATGCGGATGAATGTTTGAGAAATGCGGATGGGATAAAGGGTTGGGCCCCGCCCACTTTTCTCTCTCTCCTCGTCTGAAATTCAGTTTCACAGGACATGCAATATATGATTACAATCAACCACTCTCTCTGATAACTTACAACACACTCAAAATGGTGCACGTCTGTGTTCCTGTTTTTCTCTCGATTGGTCGAAGAAAACCAAGAATAGAGCTTGTTCAAGTGAAAAATCCTAGCAAATGGGTGTTGTTGAAAGCTTGGGGTAGACAAGCTTGAGGCCTCCTTCTTTGGAAGCTACCATTCACAGATTATCTTCCTCTAACCCGTTCGAGAGGTAGTCTTCTAAACACCATATGGTTGTTTGTAAGCATGTTTTTCATATAACGATCCATTACGGGTTTTTAACAGATATATAAAATGGTTTATATATATTAACTGTAACAAGTTTTATCTCATTATTACGCTGCGTTTTTCATTTTATATGGATAAAATGACTCTGATAAACTTGTTCAAACCCTAATAATGGCATCAAGAACCGGTTATATGGATACATGCTTCATCTGGACTGAAATCTCGGTTTCTTACTGTTGATTCACCAACAGACCGAGAATTCTGGTCAATGTTTCTCCTGAAATTTTTCAAGATTATACTTTACATGCACATTGTAATCTTAAAAAATTTAATCATTTGGATGATTTAGTTGTTTGGACAAGAATCATGATATTCGGTTTGTTTATACATTAACCGAAAATCAGTGGTTCAAGGGGAAGCCCTTGGGTTTTTGCTTACATATTTGGATATGTATTTTGATGTTCATAACCTAGCCGAGACCTTGTGTTTGGATGTGTTGTGATTTGTATTTGATTATTCAAAGGGTTGTAATAATTAAATGTATTTGTTCTTCCTTTTAGATATGTAATTTATTTATTTTTTATTTGGTATGTAAAATAAGTTAGTTGCATTTTACTTTTACTAGAAAAATGTATATAGGATATGTTTTTGTAAAAGAAGATGCAACAAGGATGTTTCTGGGTTTGGGCCAATTTTGAGCCCAAAGGGCTTCATAGCTCTTAATGGAATTTAAGCCTAATAACCGAAAACATATTTTAAAGGCCCAAAGGAGTTTAGCGCAGAAATTTAAGCCCATCTGGAAGCCCAAATCGAATGGGAGAATCACAACACAAAGTGGACGCTTGAAGCATTTGGATGCGGGATCAAGTGGGAGTTCACTGACACAATGGTTGTGTCTTTTGACCCTTAGAAAGGACCTAATTAACTCACTTGTTTCAGTTAATAAGTGATGTTAAATTAGTTGGCTATGGTTATGAACTTGTTGTATGTGTTGCTTGTGTGGTTGATTTAATCTTATTGTTTATGTGATATTTGAATATGCACTGTTAAACATTTAAAGTCAACAACAAGCTTCAAATGGTTCTTTTGGAAACATTAACATGGGTAATAAAATAGTTTTATTAAAGGTTGATGTTTTCGTAATAAAATTGGGTTTTATCAAAAGAACCTTGAAAATTGGTTTCACTTATGTACCACGCATTTGAATGCATGCAAATATAAGGTACAAAATGTTTTCATAACTAGAATTAATGAAAACAAAATCCCTTTTAAACAAGTTTAACACCATCCTTTTATACAACACTTAAATCACTTTGGAACTTTTTGTGGGATAAAGGTCACCTAACCACATTTAGGGAACTTGTGTGTTTGAGGTGGGGTTAACATATTTGTGAGATAAAGGTCACCTAACCACTTGTATGTGTAAACTCACACGTGTGTGTAAGTAGGACGACTTGAGTTGGAAACCATGTGAATAGGGTCACCGAAGCATGACGTACAATGGTGTTGATGGGATTAAACATGCCAACTAAACATAAAGATGTTTAACCGATCCAATAAAACTAGAAGTTGCAAAGGGTTGCAATTGTCAAAAGTTGACTACCTTGTTAATTTAAATAATAGGATAAAGGTCACCTAACTATTATTTAAATGTAACGTTAGATTCTAGATTTTAATTATTAGTTGTCTATGAGACATGAAAGGGTATTAATAATTAAAATTTCATTTTTGTAAATACTAAAATTGAACTTTGTTAATATTGTAGAAATGGCCGCAAACAACAAAGCTACCTCCCCGACCATCCATAACCTTTCAATAAAAACTATCCTTGAAAAGGATCGTCTCAACCACAATAATTTCATGGATTAGTTTCGAAACTTGAGAATTGTTCTCAAGCAAGAAAAGAAATCATATGTGTTGGACGATCCTATTCCCGATGAACCCAACATTGATGATGTTGATGCCTACGACGATTGGGTTAAGCACACTGAGGATTCTATGCAAGTTTCTTGCCTCATGTTGGGAACCATGATTCCCAAGCTTCAAAAGGATTTTGAGCATCATGGGGCATACGACATGATTACCCAGTTGAAGGAAATGTTTCTTCAACAAGCGAGGGTAGAGCGCTTTGAAACGGTTCGAGCGCTTCATGCATGTCGAATGGAAAAAACCCAATCGGTGTCATCTTATGTGATGAAGATGAAAAGCCACATTGATTGCCTCGAAAGGCTGAATTGTCCCATCTTAAAAGAGTTGGCCACGGATTTGATCCTTAATGGTCTAACCAAGAAGTTTGAGGCGTTTATCATGAATTATAACATGAATGGATGGGACAAGAGCATCGGGGAACTTCATGAAATGCTCAAAACAGTCGAAGCGGGGATGGGTAAAAGGGTTTTACTGGTTCTCACGATCAATGAGGGTGGCAACAAGAAAAGGCATCACCCCGAACCCAAGGCAAATGTTGCCAAAGGAAAGGGATACATCAAAGGGAAAGGTAAGGGAATGGCAAAAGTGGGACCACCAAAACCGACGCTTAAAAAGCCAAAGGTAATGATCCATGCTTTGAGTGTGGTGAGATAGGACATTAGAAGAGGAATTGTCCAATCTATCTCAAAGAGTTGAAAAACAAGAGGGATGCTGGGCAGACCTCAGGTACAACTTTCATGATCCATATTGAACTTCATGTTATTTCTTCAAACACATGGGTATTGAATACCGAATATGGAACTCATATTTGCAATCTGTTGTAGGGGCTCAAAAGAAATAAGCATTTTAAGAAGGGAGATACAAGTCTCTACATGGGCAACGGAGCAAAGGTTGATGTCGAAGCCCAGGGAGACTATATCTTGAAGCTTCCAAGTGGTTTGAAAGTTATTTTGAAGAATATTTTGTATGCTCCTAGTTTGACTAGGAATATAATTTCTGTTTACCTTCTGAAACAATATGGTTATGTTATGAAATTTGTAAACGATGGTATTTATGTTTTTATGGATGATATAATTTATTTTAAGGCTATGCCTTCTAATGGTATTTATGAATTGGTTCATGATGACTCATCCTTTAATAACTCGTTATACCAGTCAAGCACCAAGATACTTAAAATGCATTTAAGTAAATTATATCTTTTGCATTGTCATCTTGGTTACATAAACAAGAATTGCATTCAAACACTTCAAAAGAATGGTCTTTTGGAAGCAAATGAAGAGGGTTCACTTGATAAGTATGAATCTTGTTTACAAGGAAAGATGACCAGGGAACCCTTTAGTGGCACTAACCAAAGGGCAAAAGATTTATTAGGAATCATACATTCAGATGTATGTGGTCCTTTTAAAGTAATGACAAGGAATGGTGAAAGATACTTCATTACCTTCGTCAACGATTATAGTCATTATGGTTATGTGTACTTGTTGAGACACAAAGATGAAGCTTTTGAAATGTTCTAAATCTTTAAGAATAAAGTAGAGAATCAACTCAACAAAATAATCAAAGTTCTTTGTTCGGATAGAGGAGGTTAATACCTCAGTGATGCCTTTCAAGATCATCTCAGGAGTTGTAGGATTGTCTCACAACTTGCTCCACCCGGAACACCACAATATAATGGTGTGTCTGAGAGGAGAAACCAAATCCTATTGGATATGGTTCGATCTATGATGGCTAGAATCACACTACCTCTATCATTTTGGGGTTTCGCATTGCTCTCCGCGGCCTGTATTCTGAATATGGCCCCAACCAAAAAAGTGGATAAGACACCTTTTGAAATATGGCATGGAAGAGTTCCATGGTTATCATATTTAAAAGTATGGGGTTGTGAAGCTTATGTTAAGCAGAACACCCTAAACAAGTTAGAAATCCAATCCACTAAGTGTATCTTTGTAGGATACCCCAAAGACTCCATAGGATATTACTTCTACAATCCAACAGAGCAAAAGGTATTTATTGCTCGAAAGGCTGAGTTCTTGGAAACTAAGTTCCTTATGAAGGAACTACCAATAGAATAGTGGAACTTGATGAGGATCGAGAACCACAAGCCGATACACGTTTGGTTAATATTAGCAATCAACAAGAGGTTGTTGATAATGATCAAGTGGTTGATCAATACACACAAAACGTTCGCAGATCTGGTAGAACTAGCTATCCACCCGAAAGATATGGATTTTTCATGAATGGATGCTATGTAGTTGACTCGGATGAACCAACTACGTACCATGATGCAATGTCCAATTTGGATTGTGACAAATGACTTGAAGCCATGAACGTAAAGATGCAATCCATGTATGACAACCAAGTATGGGAATTGGTTGTGCCACCGCTTAACTCCAAACTGGTTGGATGTAAGTGGGTTTTCAAGAAGAAAACCGATATGTATGAAAACTTGGATACTTATAAAGCAAGACTTGTAGCAAAAGGTTTCACTCAGACTCAAGGGGTTGATTATGATGAGACCTTCTTGCCTATGGCAATGCTAAAGTCAATTAGGATATTATTTTCTATAGCTGCATATTATGACTATGAGATTTGGCAAATGGATGTCAAAACTACTTTCCTTAATGGACATCTCGAAGAGAATGCCTATATGGTTCAGCCCGATGGTTTTGTCGATCCACAACATCCTAATAAAGTATGCAAGTTAAAGAAATCAATCTACGGATTGAAACAAACATCGAGAAGTTGAAATCAACGTTTTGATGAAGAGACCAACAAATTTGGATTCATCAAGAACGCTGATGAAGCTTGTGTGTATAAGAAGGCTAGTGGGAGCATCATCATATTCTTAGTATTGTATGTTGATGATATACTACTGTTTGGAAATGACATTCCAACCATGGAAGGTGTTAAAACCTGGCTTGGAATTTTTTTTTCCATCAAAGATCTTGGTGAAGCCGCCTATATTTTGGGAATAAAGATCTATAGGGATAAATCAAGGCGGTTGATAGGTTTGAACCAAAGTGCATACATTGATAAAATCTTGAAAAGGTTCAAGATGGAGAACTCTAAGAAAGGTTTGGTACCTATTCAAAGAGGGACAATATTGAGTCCATCTCAATGTCCAAGCTCAAAGGATGATCAAGAAAGGATGAAGGAAGTCCCATATGCATATGCTATAGGATCCATCATGTATGCAATGATATGCACTAGATCGGACGTGTCATGTGCTTTAAGCATGACGAGTAGATATCAGCAGAATCCAGGAAATAGCCATTGGATGACTGTTAAAAGTATATTGAAATACCTTAGGAGGACTAAGGATATGTTTCTAATATACGGATATGGTGAAGAGGAATTCGTTGTAAAGGGTTACACGGATGCGAGTTTCCAAACTCATCGAGATGATTCTCGATCACAATCGGGGTATGTCTTCATTATGAATGGAGGGGCAGTGTCCTGGAAGAGTTCAAAGTAGGATGTGGTAGCATTGTTCACTACAGAATCGGAATACATCGCCGCTTCATTAGCAGCACAAGAAGCTGCATGGTTAAAGAAATTCATTGCCGATCTAGGGGTAGTCTCTACCATTCAAGATCCCCTAGAGATCTTTTGTGATCATGAGGGTGCGATTGCTCAAATCAAGGAACCCCGTGCACATCAAAAGACAAGGTACATTGAGCGGAGATTCAACTACATAAGGGATGAAGTTGAAAAGGGAAAGATATGTATTCGCAAAGTTCACACCGATCAAAATATTACGGATCCACTCACGAAGCTCCTTGAAAGGCCAAAGCATGAGAGTCATACTTGTGCCTTAGGACTTCGATATTCTAGTGATTGGATTTGATCTATTTAGTATTTAAATAATAGAATAATTGTTATTTTGACTCATATATATATAATTATGATACTATGAGTTAAGTTCTATTTTAGCATGTTTAGATCCATGAATATGTTTATTATTCTAAATGTCCGTAGTCGGTCATATTTGTGGGAACAAATATGAAGGTAAGACTATTATGAACTTGGATCGGTGGATATTTATAAGGTATGAATATAGAGCAAGAGGTTGCTACCAAAGTTCATAGCTATTTGTGGGATACAAATATTGGACTGACCCGCTCTCAAATATTATTGCATGAAATTATGTAATTAATCATAAGTAAATCTGAGTAAAGGCGAATATCATACTATCCTCCGACTTGAGATACATATTGGGTTTCGATATTCACCAAATATTATACTTTGATCTAGTTCTTCGCTGCTCTGAAATATAAACAGTACACAAGGCTAGTTTAAGGTGTGATACAAGGTGATTGTGAGAAATTTATATAGTCAAGATGGGATTTGTTCCTCTTATTCGTTGAGAGTAAGATGTCTAAGGCCTGATAAAGTTAAATCAATAGGGAATGATCATTCTGTATCTCTAGATTTAACATGACATCTGTAACAAAAGGATAAATGATAGATTCACCTAAATCATTTTCAAGTAAGGGACTTGAAGAAGATGATGTTATTGAATGGCACTTCTTCACGCGTATTAGGGGTAGTAAACCGTTGTTAGGCGGTATTTACTACTTGCATCAATCCTCTATGTATCTTGTGCAAGTGGGAGATTGTTGGAAACGGTCTGCCCAAGGCATATATTGAACTGATGTGGCTAGTACGTTATGATCCAAGTCGGGTCATACCTAATAACAAGCTAGATAAACACCTACAATATTTATTTTATAATATGATCATGTAAATAAATATTGACACTTAAAGTATTTAGAAATTAGGTTTCTAAATATTTGCACTTGTGTTGTGAATAAATTAGATGGACAATTTATTCTAGAGAGAGAGAGTATTCTATATTGTTATTCAAATGATTAAACAACAATATAAGTCTTTTGTCCGCATTTCTTAATTACTCATCCGCATTTACTAATGCGGATGTGTTTTTGAGAAAATGCGGATGAATGTTCCTCATCCGCATTTACTAATGCGGATGCGCATTTGTGGAAATGCTGAAGGAATTTCTTCATCCGTATTTACTAATACGGATGAGCATTTGAGGAAATGCTGATGAAACTGATGTCCTCGTTTACTAATGCGGATGTGCATTTGGGAAATGCTGATGAAACTGTTCATCCTCATTGATTAATGCGGATGTGCATTTGTGGAAATGCTGATGGAACTACTCATCCGCATTTACAAATACGGATGTACATTTGGGCAATGTGGATGAAATTTCTTCATCCTCATTTACAAATGCGGTAGGAGGTTATTCATCCGCATTTACTAATGCGGATGAATGTTTGAGAAATACGGATGGGATAAAGGGCTGGGCCCCGCCCACTTTTCTCTCTCTCCTTGTCTGAAATTCAGTTTCACAGGACATGCAATATATGATTGCAATCAACCACTCTCTCTGATAACTTACAACACACTCAAAAGGGTGCACGTCTGTGTTCCTGTTTTTCTCTCGATCGGTCGAAGAAAACCAAGAACAGAGCTCGTTTAAGTGAAAAATCCTAGCAACCGGGTGTTTGTTGGAAGCTTGGGGTAGACAAGCTTGAGGCCTCCTTCTTTGAAAGCTGCCATTCATAGATTATCTTCCTCTAACCCATTCGAGAGGTAGTCTTCTAAACACCCTATGGTTGTTTGTAAGCATGTTTTTCATATAATGATCTATTACGGATTTTTAACAGATATATAAAATGGTATATATATATTAACTGTAACAAGTTTTATCTCATTATTCCGTTGCGTTTTTCATTTTATATGGATAAAATGACTCTGATAAACTTGTTCAAACCCCAACAAAAACCCTCTAACCCAAATTGAAAACCCCTTACTATTTCTTTTTTTTTTTAACTTAGTTCAGACTTGAACTTAAGACCGCTACCTATTTTAATAAATGCTTGGGGTATCTCACATTAACCACTTGGCTTAAAAATTATTGCTACACATAAAACTATAATTATATTTTATTGTTTGTGACGCAACGATTAGTAAATCTCAATAGGGGGTTTTCCTGTCCTAAAGGCCCATTGTGTGCGGGGGATTCCTCAAATAGTACTATCCACAAACTACGTGGCTCCCAATGGAGTTAATGGTTGTGTTCAAGTTCGGGGATAAGAGAAGTAACCATTACACCATAATAATGATTTGCAAGAGTGTGTATTCCACTCCAAAATAGTTTAAGTAAAAAGGAGGTTATGAGACTCACTTTAGTTTGCTCCTGAAGTTAGTGTTCGTGGTCTAGAGAGCTACCAAACGACAATGTTCCTAAGTTAATTTTATAGTCATCAGATTCATTTCAATCAGTTATCTAAGCCCAACCCCTCTAGTTTAGGTTTATCCTACGCGATTAGGTGATTTACATTATATTTGTGTAATTTGGTTCAAATCTTGAAGTTTGAAGCCTTGATTTGGCTTTTGATTATAATCAAGTTATTAAATCATGATTTAAGATTATAATAATGTTTATAAGTAATATTTGGTTCCAAAACAATAAAGTTTAATTTTTTGGCAAGATTGGTCCCTCAACTTTGCTAAATTAACAATTTTAACCCTTATGTTTGGAATTTTTGCACATTAATTATTTATGATGGATTTTATTGTTTCAAGTGGATTAAGATACTATATTAAGTTAGTTTTTATGCCATTAGGTTCTTTTAACAGGTTCAAGAGTTTGTTTCCGGTTTAGGTGTTTTATGGAGATACGTTTAGAGGTTTCTTACTTGGAATCATTGAGTAGTCCATATGATGGTTTATATTTCAATTTTAGCTTATTTTAGACTTATTTAGCTTCTGGAATGTAAATGTTGTGGCCATAAGCTTGGTTCTTTGGTCATTTTATATTTAAACGTGGATCGGTTTGCGTTTCGGGTACACTTTATAATGTATTTGTAAGTTTGATGATTTTATTAACTTTTTAAGTTGACTCTAGGATTGTGGGTCATAATCTACTAGAAAATATTATTTTTATTAGCTTAAAGCTTTTTGTAAATTTGTTTATCATTTTTCTTTCTAGTGAGATGTTAGTTTACTTAAGTTAACGATAAATTTTATATTAATTCCTAGAAAGTTCCATAAATTGTAATATTTGATTTTTTGCTTATTTTTATCCTTATTATGACTGCCTTAAACACACAACACAGTTTACTATGAACTCACTTCTCTTATTTCACTTAAACCTTAAAACATACTAGTAGTTATACTCGCGCATTGCCATGAGGTCTTTCTTGCTAAATCCATATCACTGATTAAACAATCTTATTATTTCTAAATCTCTCATGACTAAACAAGCATTTTGTATATTCTTGTTTCTCTCAAAACAACTACATAGTTTATCATATCTGGGCTGAAAACATAAGAAAAACATATGACATTGGTATTAAGAACATAATTTTAATGTTCTTATATTTAAAACATGATATTATTTTTAAATATATAATAATAATTTATATAAATTCAAATAATAATTTATATAAATAACCCTTACATGATAATCTATAAATCATTATTTTCAATACTAATGAAAACGATTAAAGTTACAACATTCCCTTCTTTAAAAAAGTTGAGAGAGGTAGTCCAAAAAAGATATTAGTGTTTGGGATTTACTAATATATTTTTTAAAATGTATAAGTCACAAAAAATGTTTTTAAGTAACAGGGATATTTTTATAAGTTTTTTTACATTTAAATATTGTTATAAATTATATAAATATTTTATATAAATTCAAATAATAATTAATATAAATAATACTTACATGATAATTTATAAATCATACATTATTAATATTAACAAATTTAACTAAAGTTTATAATTTTAATAAATTTGATTAACCTAATCAATAAAAAATTAACATGCTTAGACTATTTGTACAACATGTTTAGAGGTATTATAGAAAAATTTACAAAAAATTTAAATGTTAGAATGTCTTATAATATCGCTAAGATAACAACTTTATCCGCTCAAGGTGCTTTATATACTAATTTAAATAGTAGTAAAAAATTTAAAGGTGAAACTTAATTTAAATAAAGTATTATAGATAAGATTATTATTATTATTATTATTATTATTATTATGTAAATATTTAGTAATTATATACTTAATTAATTTAATATATATGATAATACTTAATTTAAATAGTATTTATTTATAAAAATACAAATAGTAAATATTAATCTAAAGTATAATAAATAATGTATAAATTAATAGTTAATGTAGTGAATTGAATAATGTGTTAATTAGGGAAGTTTTTTAATGATGACAAAATAGGATGTATTGCATAAAACACTTGTACATATCCTTCAAAAGTTGTTCATTTATATAAGTTCAAATAATAATTTATATCAATAATTCTTAATTAATAATTTATAATTTATTGTTATCAATATTTATGAAACTAATTACAGTTTACTTGATTTCTTCTTCAAAGAAGTTGAGAGAGGTGGTCAAAAAAAGATATTAGTGTTTAAGATTTACTAATATATTTTAAAATATATAACTCACAAAAAGGTGTTTTCTTAATGTCTGGGATATATCTTTAAATATTTTTATATTTAAAACATGATATTGCTATAAATTTTATAAATACTAATTTATATAAATTTAAATAATAATTTATATAAATAATACTTACAAGATAATTTATAAATCGTTATTGTCAATATTAATGTATTTGATTAAAATCTATAATTTTAATGAAATTTATTAAATTATTCAATTGGTATTATAGAAAAATTTACAAATAAAGTAAATACTAAAGTGTCTTAAAATATGACTAGAATGATAATTTGCCATCTTAAGATTCTTTATATAATGTTTTAAATAGTATTTTAAAATATAAATAGTAAATATAAATTTAAATCTTAATTTAAAGTATTATAAATAAGACTATTACTATTTATATTATTATTATTATTATTACTATTATTATTATTATTATTATTATTATTATTATTATTATTATTATATTTAGTAATTGTATACTTCAAATAAGATAATACTTAAATGTAAAAACATTTAGTTATAAATAGTAAATGTAAAACCTAAATATTAAACTAAAGTATAATAAATAATGTATTAAATATAATAAGTTTAATAAATGGGGGCAAAATGAGAAGCTTTGCATCGAGAACTTGTATCTTATGCTTCAAAAGCTGTAACAAATGATTTAAAAAGTTTGTGAAATTACAAAAGAGGCCAAAATGATGTTTTATATAGTATTATAGATCGGGAAATGTTCAAAAATAAAATCTTGTAAAACTAAAAAGTATAAGAAGTAATTTTAACCATCCATCTTTTAAATCAATGGTTAAGATTAAATTATAGGAAAAAATTTGTTAGATGGGTATTTTAGAAATAACCAATTTTTTTTTTACTTTTTGCAAGTTCTCTCATTTTCTTTAAATGTTCATAACCCTTATCTATGGCATTATTTTTTTATAAAAATTAAACCATAAAAACGAGTATTTTTTATCTTTATAATGAGTACAATATTGTTATATAAAAAGATAAAAAAATTTACGTTTTTAAGCTTATATCTTGTCTTTGTATCTTTAGTGCAGTTCATTGGGAATTTTTGTTATTTATTGTGTTTTTCTAAATACTAGTATGTTATTTTTAAAATGATTGAATTCTAAAAAATATAATGATGGAATAACATCAATGTGTATCTCTAATATGTAAAACATAATAATAAATTAACAACTAATTAATCTAATACATTAAAAAACAATTACAAAATAATACAATGTCTCTTTGTGATCGTAATTGTATTATCATAAATACTATGAGTTTTGAAAAATACATTGGTTAAATAACATCATTGTGTACTTCTAATGGTAAAACACAATGATAGATAAGAAGTTTATATAATTTATAAAAAAATAATAACAAAAATAGCATATTATGTTATCTTTAACATTATGAGTTTTAAAAAATACAGTGATGAAAGTATGTCATTGTGTACTTCTAATTGTAAAACATAATAATAGATAACAAGTTTATAATCTATAAAACAATGACAAAAATAATGTAAAATGATCTAAAATGTAAAACACAATGATTAATACACATAACAAATTATGTAAAATATATTACACAATGAACGTATAAGATACAATGAGCTGATGTATTTGATATAATGACCAAAATACTCTACTTTTTAAAACAATAGAAGGACACGTGTAAAGACCATAATCTTTCTTAGCTTTTTTTAAATTAAACATCATTTTTAGTATAACCCCACCCATATAGATTATAGATATATATCAAATACAATAAACATGCAACTAAATCAACTTTTTGCTGACCCGTCTCCAACCCCGAATTTTCTAAAAGAGAATTAAAGTTCTAGCATGGAAGGAGATTCTCGCGCGGCTAAAGGTTCTCGCGCGAGAACACCTACGAAGTGTGGAAACTATATAAATGTGCCTGAGCACCCATTTGTTTCCACTTCACGTGAAAGGTTCGTCTGTTGTGTTTAGGGAGAGAGAGGCGAATAGTTACGAAGAGAAAGCAGTGCAAGGTGGTGTTAAGGTATGTATTCAATGATATTTGATGTACTTATGCATGTATGAATGGTTTGTAATGATATTAGTGCATGATTATGTAGCTCCTGATAGAAAAGCTCTCGGTTGGTGTCATTTTTGTTCAAATATCATAAGGTGAGTTCTAGACCCCTCTTTTTACATGTTTTCTATGATTTGGGGCTAATATGCATACCTTAATGAATGTTTTGATAAAGTATAATAGTATAGATTGTTATAGTTTGTGTTTGGACGTTAAAATAGTTCGAGAACCTATAACTTGGGATTGAAGGTTCGATCAGCTGCATAGTTCTCGCACGACAAGTATAGTTCTCGCATATGACGATTATCCTGTATAGTTCTCGCACGAAGAATGAAACTTAGGAGGCAAGTTATCGCGCTCTGGTTACTTATCACGCGAGGAGTTCTCGCGCGTGATATAGTATTCACGTAGTGAAGTTCTCGCACGAACTTTAGTTATCGCATAGTGAGTTATCGCGCGAATGGTAGTTTTCGTATAGATGTAATTCCATAGTTTTACAACTAGATGCTCGTATATATTCCCTTGTATAGTGTGCGATAAAGAGTGTATACATAAAGAATTTATAGCTAAAGAAAGAAATAAAGATATACGTATTACAGTTAAAGATTCAAAAAACATAGTAAAGTTCACAAGTGAAACTTTAAAGCACTTGAATAATAATTCAAGAATAGTTACCCGTTAAAGCACAGCTGTGAAAATGTTAAAGTATGCTAAAGAAGTCTTGCAAGCATAGAGGTCTTGATATATTTCAAGCCTCAACATAGGAGTCTTGTGTAATGGCAAGCTACAGGAGTCTTGCATGTGTTGCAAGCCAGACAAGAGTCATGCGTAATGGCAAGCGACATTGAAGTCTTGTGTTTTACACGAGTAATAGCTAAAGGAGTGATGTACGAAGTACATGCTCTTGATAAAGTAAAGATAAAGAAATGTTAAAGTAAAGATAAAGAAGCGCTAAAGTAACGTTAAAGCATGGTTAAAGAATAAGTATAAAATAGTAGATAAAGAAGTCTTACCTTAACGTAAGCATAAAGTTAAAGTATATGTATTGTTAAAGTATGAAAGAGCATATGTCTATGATAAAGTTCGGTTATAGTAATTTGATAAAGTAAACCTAGAGCTTACTCAGCATCGCTGATTTTTGTATGCATATTAGATTGACAGGTATGTTGCAGGAATAAATTGTGAGCTTGGCATAGATTGGAAGCTACCTTGCATATGGTCAAGATTTGCATCTTGGGATAGTTGATGATAGATAGTTAAAGTTATCATAGTTTAATGTAATTATTGAATTATGACAATGACTTGTTTTCCGTTGCGTATGTTAATGAATTTAATAGTTCGAGAACTTGTGTTTCTGATGTTCAAGCCCAACTGTGAGTTTGCCTGGAACCAGGGCCTTACATCATGCTTTGGTCACAAAGGTTTCTATTCCTTGTTTCCAACATTGTCAAAAATATCTTTCTAAACATAATAGCATAATAGCAAACCTGTTAGAAAAATAAACCAATCTATTTGCTTACATCAGTCTTGATAAACTCATCATTCAAAAGTGTTTCAACGGTAGCGATCCTAACATGCAAGACCAAAGTCAACTCAAGTGGTTGATAGTCCAACTTGTTATATATTTTAATGTAATTGGATTGATTAATAACCAATGTGATCATAATATTTATCAAACAAGTCAGGAAGTCCGGAGTGCACACTTGTTTGTGCTTATTCTAATGAAACCTTTTTAGGGGCAAAACCCCCAAGCAATGGGGGTTCCAAGAGGGTAACGCCCCATTCGCGGGCGTGGTTCAAGGGGCGGCAACCCCTGGCTGGGGTCGGTTCACGATTTTCCTGAAATTTCACATGTGAAACTCAGGGGTTAAAATAGTCAAATTTGTATATGATAACTGCCAAAGGCAATTATTCCATTCCTATAAGATTTCAAATTTGAATTATATTTGTTTTATATATGATAACTGCCAAAGGCATTTGATCGTTCTGTTTTGGTTCTTCTTTTCTCGTTCATGATTTTGACACACACAAAATTATATTTTGTTTCTGAACTTGAGTTTTATCCGATTAAACATTTGGTGTGAACCCACAATAGTTTCAATCTGAAAATGAACTTGTGACTCTCAGGTTTTCTAAATTATTGATTATCATATCTACACAATTCATATGTAGTGTATCCATTTTCTGGCCTTACAACTATATTACTCACTATATCTGAATTGAACATGTCAAATTTTATCCTTAGTTCACCTAGATCATTGTCGCTAGCTAGAATCTCCTTAATATAACTTAACAAGAAATATTGACCCATTGCGTTAAATTTTAAACCAAATATCTAGGATCAAGACACTTTATACACGTAAACAACTTTAAGTTTAACTTAGTAAAACATTCATTCATCTCATTTAGAAGAAGATAACATCCTGGAATCATGTGAAGAAAGTGAAAAAAAAATTCCAACGTAAAACATAATAAGGTGTTAACCAAATAAATAAATAATAAGATACCTCGCCACAATTCACAAAACAGTGCAGATATATTTGTGACTCATCATTAATTGCCCACATATGGGATCTTTTTTACTACTTTATAACATATTTATATCTCAATCAATGAAGCAACAACCAGTTTTGATTTTCAACCATAGACATGGTCATTTTATGTTCCACGATTCAATTTTTTTTTTCTCAGCCAAAGTAAGCATTCTACTACAAAAGAACATTGTTTTTCGATAGTTTATATAATTTATAAATTTTAAGTTTTCTAACTAATATCGTTTTTTTAAAACCATAATTTTTTTTTTTTACATTTATTCATCTTCACAATGTTCTTTCTTTTTTAAGGTTTGCAGCTTACAAATGAAAAGTCACATTTTAAAAAGTATGAATCTTTGTAAATTAAGTCCAAATATCTGTTGTTTCAAATCTAAGAAATATGTTTATGTGTATGAAACATGTTGTAGCAGTATGCTTTTCATGGAAATGATGTGTGAACTAATATATATTATATATACATATATATACAGGGTTAGGATTTTTTCAGAACTTTTAAAGATAATCAGAACTGCGAGAACTAATATCAACCATTGATTTAAATAGATTTTATTTTTATTTATTTTTTTTAATAAGGGTAAATTGGTATTTTATAATTTTGAAATAAGTTGTAACTGCCTTTTTTATCTCCTATTTATTTGGTAACATTGACTTTTCCACTTTTATATAAAAAATAAATCAAACCAACATGAATATCACGAATTCATAGGAGTTGATTTTCATTGCTAAAATCAAGATTATTATTCCTTCATTTGTTTTTGCTGAAGATGATTTTCTCATTGCTAGCGAAGGTGATTAATTGAAATTAACAAGCAAAGCTCCATCGTATTTTTTCGTCATTTATTTGATTTCGTCATCATGCTGAAGACATGTAACTCCAGTCTCCATTTACTTGATTTTTTTATTGGTAAATGTTTTAATTTGTAATGAAGAATGTGGTAATGTATATTTCGTATTTCGATTTTCACTATATATGAATTATTCTTCTGGTTATCACTAGATTGTTAAGTATGCATGCTCAACTTTATTATCCAACATCAATTCCTATTTTTACTTATTCATCGGATTTGATGATTGAACTTTTGGTTTTTAACGGATCAATTTCCATTAACAAAGATTCATGTGTTTTAATTGATTAAAGTAAATCTGATTTGGCCAAATTTCATGTATTTTTAAATTGCATGCTTTTATATATGTAAATAATGTGTTTACATATACGTTTATAAATAGTTACATATGTAATTTACATATGTAAATAATTAATATGTACATATGTAAAATAAAGTTAAACATATAGTTAATTTCAATTAAACGTCGTGTTTGTTATCTTTTGTGAATGTTATTTCATGTTCTTTTTTAATTTTAAGTGTATCATATTACTTTGAAAAAACTATGATATTCGACAAAGAAAAGAAAGCGAATAGAAATGTTTATGTGTATGATAAAGTCGAAGCAATTTCATACATACATGTGATTTTCATTTTTAATTGGTTATCTTTCGTATATGATTACGTATATGTAAATAGTTTATATTAATATTGTTTTACATATATTTAAATTAACTATTTACATGTTTAGCTTTGTGTTACATATATGTAAATTAATTATTTAATTATTCACATATGTAAATATTTATTTATTTTGTGTTCCCTATAAATATGTATTTGTAGATTTAAATGATATTATTAAGTTGATGTTGATGTAACTTCATACATATACGTGATTTTTAATTGGATATGCTTTCGTATATGATTCCATATATGTAAACAATTTATATTTAACTTTATTTTACATATTTTAAAATTACAAATCTACATGTTTAAATTTATTTTATATACGTTTAAATTAGTTATTTACATATATTTATATTTAAGTTTGTAGAAATAAGAGAGGATAAAGGATAGAGGAGAGAAAGAAAGAGATAATTAATTAATTAACCAACTACTTAGAGAGAGAAATAATATGTTTACTATTGTATCCTTTCATATAATTTAATCTCATTAATTGCATATAAGTTTACATTTTTAACATTCTTTAATCTCAACCATTGATACTTGAAAATAAAAGGAGTTCTGCAAAGAACCTAACCCTATCTATATATAATACTAAAACAGTAATTTAGGGGGACACTTTACATTTTTAACATTCTTTAATCTCAACCCATATATATATATGTATGTATATATATATGCATATATATATATATATATGTATGTATGTATATACATATATATATATATATATATATATATATATATATATATATATGTATGTATATATATATGCATATATATATATATGTACGTATGTATATATACATATATATATATATGTATGTATATATATATGCATATATATATATATACGTGTACACGTATACAAGTGTATACGTGTACACGTGTATACGTGTACGCGTATATACGTATACGTGTACGCGTATATACGTGTATACGTGTACGCGTGTATACGTATACGCGTGTAAGCGTATACGCGTGTATACGTATACGTGCGTATACGTGTACACGCGCGTATACGTGTACACGCATATACGTGTACACGCATATACGTATAGACGTGTACACACATACACGTATATACGTGTACACGTATACACGCATATATGTATATACGCATATACGCATATACGCATATACGTATATACGCATATACGTATATACGTATATATCTGTATATACGTATATATACGTATATACGTATACACGTATGTATCTGTATATACGTATATACGTAGATACGTATGTACGTACGTACGTACGTATATACGTATGTACGTACGTACGTACGTATATACGTATATACGTATGTACGTACGTACGTACGTATATACGTATATACGTATATATATATATACGTATATATATATATATATGGGAGCGATCCCTTAAAAACCATATTATAAATGAAAATCATGAAAATCAGGGGTTACATATATGTAAGAAAGTTTTACCAAGTGTACAACTAATAGCTACGTACATGTAACTCAAACAAGTTACGTATATGTAAGACGTGTAACTAAGTGGACAACTAAGAGCCACATACATGTAATTCGTACAAGTTACATATATGTAAATTGTTTTGTCATCATCATCGTTTCTTGGAGTATAAAGTAAAAAAAATATATAATGACCTCAAAAATAAAGTTGAAGTTACTCAAGTACATTTTAAATAATTTAAAAAATAAAACATTTGTAAATTATGTAATTGGATAGAGGTGGTTTTCAAGGATTTTTAATTATAAACATGATTTTCATTTGATCACTCTTGTCTCTCTCACTCTCTCTCTCTCACACTCTCTCTTTCTCACTCTCTCTCTATATATGTATGTATGTATGCATGCATGTATGCATGTTGAGAAAACATCAAATAAAAAGTTTGATTTTCTTAAAAAGTGTAAAAAGAAATAAGATGATTAACATAGTTAAAAAATAGAAGAAATGATATTTTAGTAAGAAAACATTTCTTCTGTTTCTTGTTATCTCCCTTTTAAAAAGTCAATTTGACTCATACAAATCTTATCCCCTCTTCGTAACCCTAATTAAAAACTAAGATATGATCTCTAAGGGACTAGACCAGAAAAACATATCATCAACGATCATGTGTTTTTTTCTCCTTCATATCTTCTAATTATCAATCAGATAAATTAAAATACATGTATCATGATAAACATAATCATATCTTAAGATAGTAAGATCTTTATTTCTAAAATTTTATTAGAAAATTCAAAGCTTGATAGATGGATTTTATTTGTAAATTAAAGAGTACTGTTGTTTCATCTGATGGCTGATGGCTGATGGCGAACATCATGATAGATTTTATTTGTAGGTTCAAGAGTACCATTATTTCACTATCATATTGTATTTTTACTTGTTGTTTCTTATTATAATGTCGTATTTTTATTGTATTATTTTTATCATCGTGCAATAATTTTACACATTATTTGTACTGTTTTGCGGTTAAATAACACAAAAATATATTGATCTTAATGTAAAATAATATATTAGTAATAAAACAATATACAACGTGTTGTTTTATGTTAAAACAAGACAACGTGTTGATTTATGCTAAAACAACACAAAAAGTGGCTTCTTACCATAGTGTTTTACCTTGTTGTTTCATTGTAATCAACATATAAAAATATGTTGTTTTATATTATGTTTTACCCTAAACATCACAAAACATGATGTCCTACTGTAAAACAACATAGAAAATATATTTCTATCATGGAACAACACATATATAATACACTGTCTTATCATAAAAATACACAATTGCAAAACAATTTTAAGTGACGTTTTTACATAAGACAACACAAAACATAAACAACACATAACGTATTGACTTAGCGTAAAACAACTCAAAACGTGTTGTCTTATCGTAAAATAACACAAAAGTGTTATCTTACCATAAAACAACATAATTTCGTAACAGTATTGATTTTTGTTTAAAAAATATTGCAATATTTTATTTAAATGATAGAGAAAAAACACTTGATTTTATGGTGCAAATTATTAAAAAAAATAATTTCATATAAAAATAGTCTTAAACATTTAAATAAAATGAGGGAATTTTAAAAAAAAATCTATAATAGAGGTTATGCACATAATACACTTGGATCACTTTGTTCCTAAAAATTAATCTCAACTGATGATTAACAAAAATAAAGGGTTAAGATCACTTTTTAAGCTTTTTAGGCAACACAAACTCTTTATAGGGCTAACCTTTATGTGTGTATGTATGTGTGAACGCACGCAGACACACACGCACGCATGTATGCATGCGTGAATGTATGTATGAATGTATACATGTATGTATGTTTGTGTCACACCCTAACCTTAACGGCGGAAACGTCGAGATGTGAGGGTTAAGATTGTTCACAGCCAAATGTCTCAACGAAATAAAGTAAACAAAGTTCAACTTTCAAGTTTCAAGATATTTTATTTATTTTTCCTAGGTCCAAATCCTAAGTGTAAAAATACTTCAAAAGATAATCATCAACCTTGTGCATTTCCTGAAACATGTTAAAAATAAAAGTCAACTTTGAAAGTTGGTGAGTTTCCATGGGTTAAGCATACATATATATAGATAAAAGTTTACAAGTAGCAATTCATGTAAATGGTTACAAGTAAAGCAAGTTTATAGATAACATATAGCTACAATCAAACCTTGACCAAGAATATCATTTACAAGTTATAACGATTAGCTAAATGTACTTGGTTCCCATGATGAACAAACATACGTCATCAGGAGCCGGCAATAACCTCGGCTTTAGCACCAAATAGGCTTGTCAGACCCATAGGTCTATGACGTCGCTAGGCTAGCAATAATTAATGATTGTCAACATATAATGTCCATCGTATAAGACTCACAATATTACAAATAACCATGACAAAAAGTAAAGATGAAATGCATGTGCATTTACAAGTACCAAGATGTTTACAAGTGCAAGTTTATAAAGTTAACATGTGCAAGTTTATAAAGTTAACATGTTTCACCCCAAAAGATGTGAAATAAAGTCAAAGAGGGATATGAAAACTCACATGATATATATATAAGATGATAATAAGAAATAAACGATGATACAACGATTTCCTTTTACAAGTTACCTAACATATATATGTCAAGGTTAAGCTTTGAGGTAATATTAACGATCTAACGCGAACTAGGGTTTCGATAGGAATTTGGGGTTTTTGTAAATAAATAAATAAAATTTAATTATGTAGTCACTTATATTTTGATTTAATGACAAATGGAACATCTTGTTTAAATAATTAACTTAGCGAACGACAATATAATGAAAGATATAAAGTATGAAAGAAAATATATATAATTTTTGATAGCACGATTTAAACAATTAATCGAATAATCGTTAGATAACTTCTTTGTCCAATAATAATTTATCGATATAAACCATTATTTAACTTAAAGTCTTTTAAAGAAATAACCAAAAATTAACCTTTATTATAATGTTTCTCTAAAAAATATATACATAAGTATTAATTTGAAAATTTTCAGAAAATATTTTGGTGACTTCAAAATAATTTTAGTTTGACAAGAATAATTTTTAAAATAATTAGGAATTTTTCTGTAATTTAATATATATAAAAAAGGCTTTTAAAAATGAAAAGAGGGTGCCCGGGTTCGAACCCGGGACCTCAAGGTTGTGAGTGTGCCTTGTTAACCAGTAGACAAGGGCGCCTACGCCTTACTAAAAGATGGTTTTTAATCTTTAAAAACACAAACCAAGTAAAACCCCCAAAAGCACATAAACCCTAGAAACATCTTTGATCAAATTGAAGATTTATTCGATAACGATTACTGAAATAAACATGGGGCTTTGATTCCCCATGTAATTTCGAGTATATGCATATGTTTAATTTACCCGAATGAAGATGGATTGATGATGAACAAGACGAAGAACAGTCGCGGCTATGTCGTGATTGGTTCAGATTGCCAATAAGGTTAGTAATTAAATTCGTTGCACGGAAAGCTTCCAAGGATCTTGATGAACGAAAGCCCTCTGTCATTTTCAGTTAATATCGACAGAATGGTGATGAACGCTAGCGTTGTAGTCGCGATGAAGAGAGGGAATTATTCGAGTGGTTCCAGTGTGTTTCAGGTGGAATTGAGTTCGATAGTAGCTTAGGATTAGTTAAACGTTCGATTATGATACATTTAATTTGATTATTATTGAGTTTTAATGTTCGAACGGCTCTATGATTAAAAGCTTCGGTTACTCGGATTGTTTTGGGGTCCATAACCGTTGTTTAACTCAATTAAAGGTCATAATTGTGTTCGAATCACGTTCACGAACGGGGTAGGGGCGTTTGGGGTTCGAATTTGAAGGAAAAGAGTGAGTTTCGAAACCGCCGGAGCTCGGGCGAATGGTGGCTGGAGCATGGCCGGAATTACGGGGGGGTTGGGGAAAAGGTTTTTAAGTTTTACAGCTTTGGCCCGTGTGGTTTAATAGTTAATATTTTATGCCTTAAACTTTCATTTTAAGTTTTCAAATTGACATTAAGACCCCCTCAACTTAATTAAACTTTAAGTTTTTAACATTAATTATTTAAGTTTTATAATTTATTAATTCCATTATTATTATTATTATTGTTATCATAACTTAAGTTAAGTTTTATAATAATAAGTAGAAGTTGTAATTACCATTATTATTATTATTTAGTAATTTAATTTATTAACTTTTAAATTAACAAAGAAACAAGCATAAATAAACCCTCAAAGTTTCATTAGTGACAAAAAAAGTCCTTACAAGAACATAACGACGTTAATATTTAGATATCGAAAATACGAAAGGTTACAGTTTGTATCTTTTAGCCTTTAGCATTTAGTTTTCACGGTTTATTTTAAATATTTAGCATTTATCATTATATATATTACTAATTATCAACTTATTTGTGCACTATGAGTTGTATCATAGTTTTAGGGTTTGTACCCACTTTTGTTTTTTTTCTTTTATAATTATCTTACTTTTAAATTTTAACCCCAATAATTTTCATCTTTAACAACTTAACCCCTACATATTTTTTACTTTCAAATTTGTTTCCTATACTTTTTATCTTTTACAAATTTTTCATTTTACGTTTCGTTTTAAATTTTACGAGTTAACACATCGAAATGTGCGCGTGTGGTTCACGTCTTTACGCGTATTTTTCCCATCTAATGGTCCCGTCACAACGCGTGGGTCTTAGATCGACTTAGTAATTTTTTTAATGTTTTACATTTCACGTTGGGGTTTCAGCAGTTTAAGTCTACTTTTCGTTCGGTTTTATTTTTCTCCTTTTTATTTTTTTTAATACAAGTTTTTTTTTTGTTTTGGTGGTCACCGATAGTGGTATGAAATTAGTGCTACTTGGCACGGTTTTACGCCCCGCACAAAGCGGGGGGACTTAATACTAGTTTAGTTTAATGTTTAAATTTTACTATTTAGATTTTAACATTTAGCTTGTTAATTCTTAGTTAGAAACTAGTTTTATAACCGCGCATTGCGGCGGTTACATTATATTATGAAAAAATTAACATCGAAATATTGTCTCGTATCCTCTTGTTGAGAGGGTGTTGCTGATTATAAAACTTTATATAGGAAAAACATGATCTTAGCGCACCTTCCTAACAATTGAAACTGTCATAAACTCAAACATTACAACGGGACATTGATAATACTCAAACTTTGAAAATCGTAAAAAAAATCACATTGATATTTGATCATTTTCATTTAATCAGTAGTACATTTTATGAATATAATAAAACTACTAAAAATACTAAATAGAAAAATAAGGATCATTTTACACTAATCATCAGTACTAAGTCCCAATACGAACATTCAACACATGTTTGATTAAAATACTTGTTTTGATGATACATATACGACAAATGTTGGTTGTAAAATTTGATTCAGAAGCACATATTAAAAAAAGATTTTTGCATTTACTTTAAGTCATTCACACCCCATGGTACCATCATCAGAGCGAAAGTACATATAAACTTCCATTATTTGTAATAAACATCATAACAGAGTTACACCATTTGTATATTAATATGTACTCTATCATTGGAAAATTAAAATGTTAGAAAAAACCATCAAACAAAGGGGGCAACCCTTGAATGTAAATCAACGGTACGCGTCCCCGGATGAAAGTATACACTAACCAAGTAGTATGTACAACAAAATAAAGCACATAAAACCTAATAAGCATGACTTGCAACAACACTATACAGAAACCAGTTACAAATTAGTATTATATAAATGTGTGTTTCAAAAGTGTTCCCTTGTTTTACTAAGAAAATGAGGGTTCTCAACTGAAACCCCTCCGATCACCTTTGGTTGCTGTGGTAACTAGCATACGATTTTAATATATACAGACTACTAGCTTTAGGTCCCCGTGTCACGGAAGTGTGAAGAATTAAGTATTAAATAACATAAAAATAAAAATAAAATCAAGTGTATTATATATTAAATAAGACATAACAACTTTTGATTATAAGGTCACGAATGAGCAAAAACATCATTGAAAACTACATTTGTGGTAACATTAGTAGGTTTACACTCATTATCTAAAGCTAAAAGCTTCAATCTATCTTTACTCTTAACTTGTGATAAGATGCCATAAAGCTGATCATGCGTAAAAATAGGCTCTTTCATGTATAAACCGACTCTTGATAGAGATTGACCTTAACTTTTATTTATTGTTATAGCGAAATATACAGTTAAAGAAAATTGTCTTCTTTTAGACTTAAAAAGAATACTTTTGACGGGTCAAATCATGAGCTAGATATTAAGTGGGTGTGAGGATATTAATATGAAGAAGTTAAGATTTGAATAATATACACTGAAAAGTTATGTGCAATAATTATATCAATTTCGAATTATTTTGATCTTGTAATAAAAAATAGAGATATAGTATTGAATCGGGTTAGATCGGGCTATAAATGTTCATAATATCTCTAATTAGTTGTTGATTATTATTTATTTAATACTAACTTTAGTAAACCCGTATATTATACAGGTTGAAAAAATAAAATATTAAATATAATATAATTTTATGAAGTATAAAATGATAATCTAAAATAAGATACGATTATAATTACATATGAGTAATAACTATAAGTAATAAAATGACGATATACATTTTAAACTTTTGTTTTTAAACTTTCTTTCCAAAAAAAGTTAAATATTTTTTTCAAAACAAACCGTATTAAAAATGTTATTTTTAATTTTTTTTATTATAACTCCTAATTTTAATTATTTTAAGTTTATAAAAAAATTTACTTTTTAAAAATACTAATTTTAAAATATTTTATATTGTAAAAAAGGTTAGATTTTTAGAAAATTTTTTAATTGTATGAAAAATTATTTTGTAGAAATAACATTAATAAAAGACATCTTTCTTAATTTATTATAAAAATTAATCTAAAAAGGAATTAAAATTATTTAATATTTTTTAATTTAGGTAAATATTTAAGAGGAGAGAGAGGCGAGAAAAATAAACTTAGGGGGCCTAGAAATGTGCCAAGTGCCCCCTTAAGTTACTCTTTTAGTATTATATATAGATACTAGGCTAAAGACCCGTGTAACACACGGATTCAATCAAAAAATATTGTTGTTGTTTAAAAAGGTTCGTAAGTTATAATGTTGTTGATAATACTTTGTATATAGACTTTTGTGAAAATATTATTAGCAGATGGATTTAGATTTATTAATTCAATTAAACAACAAAATAACTAAAGATCTAAATTGATATACAATGCTTGCTGGTACATAAACAGGTTACAAGTTGCAGTACGCATCAAACAATCTTCGCAGGTACATAATAAGTTTGAATTTATAAGTATATATGTTAGGATTTTTTTTTCAACTTGCAGGTAGAATATCAAACAATAGACAAAAGTAGCAATGAAAGTTGTATATCATTAAACAATTACAATACAACTCAGATAAAGTAAGCATTTAAAACAACAGTTTGCATATAATTAAACCATTTAAAGTAATATATATCGAAAGGAATGATAAATTGACAATTGCACATAACTAAACAATTACAATACTACTCAGATAAAGTAAACATCTAAAACAACCTGTTGTATTTGAGTAAGTGAAAAGTCAAAGAATGGGCTTTATTGATATTCATAGTAAGTTAAAATGATACAAACACAACAAAAAACCATAATAATTTAAAACAAATGTTACATCATAGTATACAAATACAAACAATGAGTTAAAAAGAGTATAAAATTTGACTTTTTAGTTAATCTGTATAACATTTCATACATACCTCATTAAAAGGTTATGAGAATTGTATAGATAGTTGTACTTAATGATATATATATATATATATATATATATATATATATATATATATATATATATATATATATATATATATATATCATGCATAATTAAAATTGACTAACATATAGTCAACCTGTAGGTATATGGTCAACAGATGGATTAATTAAAATAATAAAAAAATTATTGGCAGATAGATTTAGATACAAAATTATTATAAACAACAATGTGTTGGTTCAATTAAACAATAAATTAGTTAAAGATTTAAATTGATACACAATGCTTGCTGGTACATAAACAGGTTGCAGGTTGTAGTATGTATCAAACAATCTTTACAGATACATAATAAGTTTAAACTTGTAGGTATATATGTTATGATTTTTTCAACTTGCAAATAGAATATCAAAACCCAGACAAAGTAACAATGAAAGCTGTATATCATTAAACAATTACAGTACAACTTAGATAAAGTAAGTATCTAAAACAATTGTTTGCTCATATGATTGAACCATCTTAAGTAATATATAGCTAAAGGAACGATAACTTGACACTTGCATATAACTAAACAATTACAATACAACTCAGATAAAGTAAGCATCTAAAACACCCTATTGTGTATGACTAAATGGAAAGTCAAAGAAGGTGCTTCATTGATGTTCATGGTAAGGTAAAATAATACAAACAAAACCAAAAATCACAATAATTTAAACTAAATGTTACATCATAGTAACGTAAAACGATACAAACACAACAAAAAACCACAATAATTTAAAGTAAATGTTAGAAAACATATAAGATAATGTTTTAACCCTAAGCAGAGCAAACAAATGACCCTAATCATTCAATTCTTTTAAAGCTTAATATCACATTATCAAATATTAAATGATGAACAAAACAACATCTTATAATAGTTTCAAGATATAGAGTTTCAAAACGTGTTGAATAGATTATCTAGAAAGCTAAGATAGAGTTTCAAAATAAATTCACCATTATTTTCCCAACTAAAGATGCATCAAAACAATTTCCACATATCAAAAGAATTCCAATCAAACATAATAATAAGATGGCAGTATACATAAAAAGAAATAAAGAAGTTTAAAAATCAGAAGCATATAATACCTCTTCAAAGATGGATTGTCGAATCAGATCACCTTCAAATCAAAAAAGTGAAAGAAAAATAATATCAAACAAAAAACACAATCGCAGATGATGAAAGCTCAAATATAACAAAAAATAAATACGTTTTCTTGAAGAAAACTTGAAGAAACCGAAGCCAAAATGATAACGTTGATGAAGTCTGTCGAAGACGCTATCATCAGAGTTTATAAAGACAAATTGCGAGTGTTCCAAACAGATGCTATTTTCTAAAGATTTTTAAGGGTGATTTTTTAAACAAAATAAAATTATTTTTTAAGAAACAGTTAAAAATAACTTCATCAACGAAAGTTTAAAAAGATATTATTGTTGTTTTATTTGAAATATTTACATATTTAATTTAATCATATTTTATATAAAAATATTATTTTATATTTTCTAAAATTTTATACAAACTATTTAATATTTTATTTATTCAATTTGTGTGTTACAAAATCGGGTATGATTTCATTTCCAAAAAAAGATACCCATGAATTCCTTCGAATTGAAGAGGTTCGATGAAGAAATCCCGTAATTTTTGTCACAATTCGAATATAAACCGAGCATTTTATGGATTTGAAAGTGATCTGCAGTTTTTGTAGATGAATTATTTGAAGAAAGAAGAATCATCGGGTTTTATTTTATTTTAAAAAAAAAGATGCACTCTAATTTAGGGTTAAAATTTCAAAATTTCCCTAAATGTCTCTAAATGAATCTAGACTAACATTAAAAACATATACATATTTAGGCGGGAATTAAAAAAAATAGAGACTTTAGAGAATGACACGTGACACTAAAGTTATTGTTTTATTAATAAGTATAGATATATAATTATAGTTATTATTAAATTTTATATTATTTGCCAAAAAATGTTCCGGCATTCTCGCAGAGATCTGGCTGTTGAGTAGAGAATCAAACGAGAAAGGCCACTTGACATAATCATAATTGCATTATTTTTGAATCAAGAGCCGGCTAAACAATTTTTCAATATATTATTTATTATTCTAATAAAAACCGTTCACCATTACCAAACACATTTAATACTCACAAGTCAGACCCTAGTTTACAAATTGCACTTGCTTATACAAGATGCATTATTACACAACCGATCCCTTCAGATTTTGTTAATTTGCATATAACATCCAATACTTCTTGATGACAATGCAACCTGTAACCAGGAGTGAAAAACAGAAGGAATATAAGTTTAGATTTATTCAACATTTATTTGTTTCTTCAAGCTAGCGAATGATCTGTGTTATAAACATACAAAGATTTTGTGTGCACTTTTTATAAACTTTGAAGTCTAGCCGTTTGGATTGATCAGGGCGACTTATTAAACTCGATTCGCAGTTGCATATATGCATGTATAAATTCTTTTTAAAGAAGATGTCAATAAACATTTATAATTCTTTTGTGTGTTCCATTCTTTCTTTATGATTTTTATGTTATAATGTAAAAATGTGCTGTCCAATATTGTGGTTGACTGAAGAATCTAAACTCAAACGTATCTCCCTATAAAAGAACTTTAAATGCTATACATATTATAAAAGTTTATGCCAATCCGGTACATATAGTGTATCATCTTGCTAGTTCATAATATATATAGTAGTGTTTTAGCTTATAAGTTCATTAAAAATCTTTCTTACTGTTTACAGAAAGGCAGTTCCATGTATTTTAACCAAGTATTTTTAATAAGGGTGTTTTCGTTTGTTTAAAGCGGTTGCATTAACTCAAATTTGTCAAACCAGATGGTAAATGTAACTGTTAATTCAGCTTTCATTAGTTTTTTGTTTTTAACTCTCTTGAAATTCACTTGTCTGGTGTAACATGCGTATTCGTAATCCAATTGTTCAGCGGGGTATAGTAGGATCTGTGAGTTTTCTTGAAACGGTTTCTTGTTAGTTAGAAACAAAATATAAATGCTCAAACATATTGGGCAGTTTTCATTTATTTAAAGGTTGAGGGGCATAACAAGTTATTAAATGTGTGTATATATATATACAAGGCTTATTTCTCCAAGTATGCACCATCTCTTTCAATGGGTCAAGAGAGTGAGATAAAGCTTATTGGAACCACTGCAAGTCCATTTGTGAACCGGGTCCAGTTTGCCCTCAACCTCAAGTCCATCGAGTACGAGTACCTGGAAGAAAATCTTGCTCGTAAAAGTGAGCTCCTATTGAAGTCAAACCCGGTTCACAAAAAAGTGCCTGTCCTTCTTCATGCAGATAAACCACCAATTTGTGAGTCTCAAATCATAATCGAGTATCTTGATGAAATCCGACCCGATTTGTTCCAACTCCTTCCATCGGTCTCTTTAGATCGCGCTAACTGTCGTTTTTGGGCCACATATATAGATACCAAGGTACGTACCATTAATCAATCAAATGTTTGTTAGTTCAAATTTTTATTTCCTTCATAATGTTTGTAACCTTTATACACAAAAGAGATATAATGGATACCATATATCTTGTACTGATATTGAAACGTCATCGACAGTTTTTCCCGTTGTATGAAGAATTGAGGCGAACAACAAAGAAGGAGGGGCAGGAAGCTATAAAAGAACAGATGATCGAAGCAACACAATTGTTGGAAGAGGCATTCATCAAGTCTAGCAATGGGAAGGCTTATTTTGGTGGAGATGAAGTAGGTTATCTGGATGTTATTCTTGGATGTTTCATCAGATGGACGAAACATGTTGATGAACTTAACGATTTCAATACGTTTGATGAAGTTAGAACCCCGGGACTAGCAAAATGGGCAAAGAACATATCGTCACAAGAAGCACTTAAGAGTGTGACACCAGGGAAAGAAACACTCCAACACTTCTTTGGGATGCTTAATGTCTACAAACCACCATATCAATAAAGTACCAAGAGATGACTCATATTGTTTGTTTGTTGATTTGTTCTTTAATGTCATTTCATTTCATCGCTTTTCAATTTGATTTGAACTATGTATTATGTTTCATTGCATTCGAAGATCATAATCATGGTCTACACTTGTGTTTTCTAATATCAATGTTTTTGTGTTTGTTATAGAGTGTTTTATAGATTGCAAACTAAAAAACGAAGACTTGGTTAGGATTGAGATCTTAACTTTTTAGCCTTAAATAATACAAGAATAGCTAAAGTATGTCTACGAGATTATCATGAAAAGCAATTAATCATACCAAATCATTTATTTTGAACACCCAACCATATATTTTTAAGGGTTATTAGATTTTAAAAATCTCAACTTTTATTTATTGGTCAGTATTACTCAACTCATGAAATGTTTACAAACACTCTCAACTTTAAGCTTATTTTTCTCCAACGATCTATTTCTTACTAACTGAGAGTTAACACCCGTTAGTTTTTTTGATGATATGGGGCTAACTTTAAGTCATTTTTCAACTCCACTGCCGCCCAACCTCTATTAGGTCCATTTTTTGGTGTCTAGCTTTCATCGTCACTTGAAATCTACCTTTAACGAGTCAAGTGGTTTAGATGAGAAGGTGAAGATTGACGGGTTTTGGGGTGCAGACTTTTCAGAATGACCAACCCGATGGTTGATTTCAACTTTCTGCTTAGTAATTTGGTCATATAAGCATTCCATGTCATAAAAAAAACTGACGGCGTTAACTCTCAGTTAGTAAGATATCGTTAGAGAAAAATAAACTAAAAGTTAGGAGCGTCTATAAACATTTCATGAGTTGCGATTAATCTCGGCCAATAAATGAATGTTAGGATTATTAAAATCCAATAACCCTATTTTTAATTAATACATTTAAAAAAAATATTAACATTTTTATAATAGTATGTTTAATAGCTACAAATTGTTTGAAGACATTAAAAAGTCAGACAAAATATTATCTCTACCTAGATTAGAATATATATTTATTATGCTCTGTTTAAAAAATATATAATAATAATAATAATAATAATAATAATAATAATAATAATAATAATAATAATAATAGTAATAATAATAACAATAATAATAATAATAATAATTATATAATAATAATAATATTTATAATAATAAAAATAATAAAAATAATAAAAATATATATAATACTAATAAAAATAATAACAATAATAATAATAATAACAATAATAATAATAACAATAATAATAATAATAATAATAATAATAATAATAATAACAATAATAATAATAATATTATTATTATTATTGCAGGACCGGTTAAGGGATAGTCAATACAATCAGTCTCACAATTAGGAGAGTGTTAAAACATTTATCAGATCAAATAGGGAACCGGGTTTATATGAATGATACTAAGAACACAAGTAAACAATGAGACAGAATTAAGAACAAGAACAAGAACAAGATAAGTATGGTTTTCAAGAATGCTGTATATTGCTCTCATGTTATTTTACAAGTGTTACAAAACATAAAGAGAAATACAAGAACCTGAGATACTTTATACTACATCCTATAGCCGGCCATGCTTTGAAGGCTAGCTGGAAACACTAATCTAGACAACAAGATCAATGTAAAGTCAAAAGGCAGATTGCCTTTTGACTAATGACTATGACATGCCATAGCTCACATCTTAATATATTACAAAAAGGATAAAAGGTACAAAGTAGAAAGTTACAGACTCTAAACCATAATCTACAGTTGTAAAAGCATGGACCTTTTCATCAACTCATGCAAGTTGGTGAGTCTTCAGAGTTGCAGCGGAAAGTTGGTCAGCTTTATGAAAAAGTAGATCAGAGAAAGCATGTCCTCTCTGTCTTACGAAGAAATCAATCTTCACTTCATTGGCTTCGGAAGACTTTGTCTGAGTTTCAGAAGACTTCATCTTTGGCTTCAGAAGATTTGGTCTTTGGCTTCAGAAGATTTTACACTTAGAATAATTTTCTGTGAGAAGTGTACAACTTCTGAAGTAACTTCTACTCTACACAATATGCATGCAAGTTGGAAGCTCCTTGGTTGCTTTAGTTTCTTTGGTTGCATCAGCCTTTCAAGTATAACCTTACAAACTCCCCCTAGGTTGATGCTATCAAAATAGAGAAATATACTTAGATATTGATAGTCCTCATCAGGATCAAGATCATTCCTTTCTTCATCAACTAATTAGGATCCCTCAGACTCTCATAATACCTTCTCATGTCATGAAGATCATGCAGAGGAAGATCAAGCATGTCTTGCCAGAAATAGACATCTTGATCTCTGATGACATACCATCTGGCTGGATTAGTAGCAAAAGTCCAGGAGAGGACATGACTTTCAATTGCAAGAGGCTTTACTTGAGTTGGAGTTGGTTGAGTAGCCTCTTCTTACACTACCTCAAGATGCTCTGACTCATCCTTAGGTGTAGAAGTGGATGCCTTGGTCTTCTTTTGGAAACACTCTTCATGGCATCCTTTTCCCTCTTCTTTGAAGTCTTTAACTGAGTTCATCTAAGGGAAGAGAGATGAGTTCATCTATGTTGTAGTTCCTGGTCCCTAGGTAGTTCAATCTAGCTACCCTTAACTCATCACCCTGAGTATTTGGCCTTGGGGCAGCCCTGATAGCAGCTTCTATGAACCCTGGAGACCCTCTTGAACTCTCTCCCCTTAGCTTCCTCTTCATCTCTCTCTCCTACTCCTCAATCTCCTCAGAGGTCATCTTCCTCTTCCCTTTGTCAAGCATAGGCCTTGGTGACTCAGGGTGGAGAGAGATTTGGCCTTCATTGCTTGGTTCAGCAGTCAAGCTTTGGCCAGAGATAGGTTCTAAAGCACCTTCACCAGCTGGTTCCTTACTGACTTGCATAGGTGAGCTAGGGGTTAGGTCTATCACATCCATAGGTTCTTGTGTTCCTGGTTGAGCCCTCCTGAAAGGTCTCCCAGCTAGTTGTTCCTTGAGAAAAAAATTCTTAAGTTGCTGATCATTGACCTTTCTTAGCAAGGTAGTCACCTGAGATTCCAAGTTACTAACCTTAGAGACTAAATAGGTGCATGTTTGAGTCAGCTTTTGCACCTTTAGTCACATATTCCCCTCATCTTCATCAGAAGAATCACGGGGGGATGAGATAATAGGACCTAAGTCTTCTTCCTTATCATCAGCACTTTGTTCTTGGCTGCTGGATTTCCCCTGCACCATGACAGCTTTAAATGAAGTGTTAATGGGTTGGGTTGCCATGGTCGAGGTCTTAATGATGTAATCACTTGTTGAAGTGAGAGCCTCTTTCATATGGACCTCCAGAACAGGTTCAGGGAGATCCACCTTAGTAGTAGGTGGATGATGTGGGCTAGACATGGGAGAAACAGGAGTACTCATCTCTTCTTGAGAAGGGGAGGAGAAGAGAGACTCATGATACTCACTAAATCCCATGTTTTCATCATCATAGAATTCTATGTTTTGAATGGGTTGGTTTAGATCAAGAGGCTGGGGATGGTAACTGTCCCTTGAAGGTTGTTCACTAGAGTATTGAGACTCTGAGTGAAGGATTAAGGCTTAGGGGATTATGAGTTATCAGGCTGAGCATGAGGAACCTCAGCATTGATCATTGGTATGATGGGAGTGGTTTGCTCCTCAGGAGAAGTGGGAGCTCCAGTGTCCACTTCCTCCTGTGTGGGTGGTAATATAGGGGCCTGCAAAACTGAGTAGCATGTGCAGGGGTTCGTTTGGATTTTCTTTGGTAGGTGAAGGTTATTTGTGGCTGTATATAGGGGGTTGAGAAGTAGAAGGTGTGGGTTCAACACTAGCTGGTGCTGCTAGGTTATCACCTTGAGCAATGAGCTCTAACATTTTTGGGACAAGGGGTGTTTCTACCCCTGAGAAGCCAACAGTTGGCTTTATCATAGTCTTGAAGATGCAGGGCTTCATCTATCCTAATTTTAGAACATTACCCGTTCCCCTCAACTGTGAGCCCAGTTCACAGTTGAGAATGTGCTGGACATATCTAGGGAACATGTAATATTCTAAGAAGTCCAAGTTTGCAAGTAAATTAATGTACACAAATTGTGAATACCTGAACTTGACTCCCTAAACCATCCTATGGACTATGTAAGAAAGGTCCTCTGGAACTTAGTCCCATCCTCCATGCTTGTTAGATAGACTGTGAATGATGACATGGAGGAGGTATTTCCATTAAGAGGAAACCTTCCCTTTCCAGAAGGTCTTGATAGGAAAATCCCCTTCATAACCCATCTGACCAAAGGAACGATTAACAGAGATTTGGGGAAGGACAAATCACCTTCGACATCATCCAGCCTTAGAAGATTGTCCTCCCCTGCATTGTGGCTGACAGTGCCTTCTTCCCATCCATGGTGACCTCTTGACAGATCCTCCAGAATTCCAACAGCTGATCCTCATAGAATGGAGGATCGATGGTGAGGGAGGTGAAGTAGTTTGATAGAGTGAGAAAGCGAAAAACCTCTGAGAAACCAGGATCTTTCTCAAAATTCAACAGAGCAACTTGATTATGTTACCTATGAAGTTGCATAGAGAAATCGGGTTGGTTTCTGCGATGAAGGTTGGCCATTTTGAGGTAGCTTTGTTGTGAAGGAAGATAAGAACAAGGGCGGTTTGTGGGTGAATTTAGGTTAGAGGATTTTCAAATGAAGAAGATAGTGAAAGAGGGAAGCCGTTAAGAGAGAATATATATGAAATGGATTTGAGACAAAGTTAATACAAAAGGATAAACTTTGAAATCCAAATGTCGGTCCCACCTTTAAAAAATGCCAAAAAAGGTAGTTTTCTTGGAAGTTAAAAATCTTCCGAAGGTATTTTTGTCTTCGGAAGTTTTAAGAAAAGCTTCCGAAGCCAATATGGCTTCGGAAGATATTCGTAAGGTTTTTGAAAATTTTGCTTAGGACGGAAAATACTTAGAGAATTTTACTTCTGAGACATGTTTGGTTTCGGAAGAGATCAGGACTTGGAAATTTTATTCTAAAAAGAATAATTCTTCCGAGGCTTAATTGTTTTCGAAGAAAATTGTCCTTCAAATACATGTAAGTACTTAGAAGCATATTTAGGCTTCGAAAGATATATCAGAATTTCTTTTGATGGTAAATGTCTTATAAGTTGTTATTTGATTTGAAGACATAATGTTCTTCCTAGGACAAATGTTCTTCCGAAGACAACTTGATGTCTTCCGAAAGAAAATATGTTTAAAATTTTCAAAAATCTAATGAATAACTTTTGAAAAATTTTCTTCCAAAGGAAACTAGGCTTATGAAGATGATAAAATAGACAACTTAGGACACATAGGTTTTAGAAATAGAATTGATTTAAGTTTAATAAAAAATCTACTCAAAGTTAATCATCCCAATAGCTGATACAAGATATTTGAATCTTTGTTCATCAAAAGCTTTAGTGAATAGATTAGCATATTGTTCATTTGTGTTAACTTTGACTAGTTTGATTAATCTTTTTTTAAAATTATCTCTAATCAAATAATACCTGATGTTGATGTGTTTTGTCCTTGAGTGCTGCACAAGATTCTCTGTAATAGAGATAGCACTGTTGTTGTCTATATGGATGGGAGTCTCTTTGAAGTTGAATCCATAGTCCAACATCTGATTTTGAATCCAAAGCACTTGAGCATAGCAGCTTGCAGCAGCAATGTATTCAGCTTCAGCAGTTGATGTAGACGCACAGGATTGTTTCTTGCATTGCCATGAGACAATCCTTCCACCAAGGAATTGACACCCCCCAGATGTAGACTTTGCAGTCATGTTGCAGCCACCATAGTCAGTGTCTGTATAGGAATACAAATTGAAGTCAAAATTTTTTGGATACCAAAGGCCAAGCTTAGGAGCACCTTTGAGATATCTAAGAATTCTATTGACTGCAACTAAGTGTGACATCTTGGGGTTGGCTTGATATCTTGCACAAATGCATGTAGCAAACATGATATCAGGCCTGCTGGCTGTGAGGTACATAAGAGTCCCAATCATAGCCCTATAGAGATGTTCATCCACACACTCCCCCTTAAGATCAGGTCCAAGGGAGCGGTTTCTGGCTATGGGAGTCTTTGCAACCTTGCAACCAGTCATGTTGAATCTTGTAAGGATGTCTTGTACATCCTTTGACTGACTTATAAAGATGCCAATTTCAATTTGCTTCACTTGAATTCCTAGAAAGAAATTGAGTTCCCCAATGGCACTCATTTCAAATCTATTCTTCATCAGCCTCTCAAAGTCTGTGCAGAGATTTGGATTAGTTGACCCGAAGATAATGTCATCTACATTTACTTGAACCAACATTAAGTCATTCCTTGTTCCTTTGATGAAGAGAGTTCCATCTATAGTACATCTCTTGTAGTCATGTTGACAGAGATACTGAGATAGGGTCTCATACCACTTTCTTGGAGCTTGGTGCAGCCCATAAAGAGCTTTATCAAGCTTGCAGACATAATCAGGATGATCTGGGTCTGCAAAGCCAGGTGGTTGTTTGACATACACCTCTTCATCAATCACCCCATATAGAAAAGCACACTTGACATCAGGTTGGTAGACCTTGAAATCCTTGGATGCTGCAAAAGCCAGGAATATTCTAACAGCTTCAAGTCTTGCTACAAGAGCAAAACCATCTGTGTAGTCAATTCCCTCTTCTTGTGTGTATCCTTGAATTAGTCTAGCCTAGTTCTTGATGACAAGTCCTCTATCATCCTTCTTGTTTCTAAACACCCACTTGGTTCCTATGGTAGTCTTCCCTTGAGGAAGAGGACATTGGTTCCAAACCTTTTGTCTTTTGAATTGAAGCAACTCCTCTTGCATTGCTTCAACCCAACTTCCATCCTTCAAAGCCTCATCAACTTTCTTTGGCTCTATCTGGGACAAGAAACAAGAGTATAGATAAACATTTTTATCATGGGTTTGTCCTCTTGTTCTCACCCCTATATCAACATTTCCAATGATGTTTGTGGTGGGGTGTGACTTGTGGATCCTGAGTTGAAGGATCATAGCAAGTTGATTAGAAAGATCTAAATTTGAGAAATTTAGATCTAGCAATGAAGTATCACCCACCACATCAGCACACTTATCAAGAGAGGCTTGATCCAATAAGTGTGTGACATCATTTATATTGTCTTCTATAGAGTGGTTATCAACATCAAGAAATTCTTGATCACTGTCACCACCTTCATTTCCTCTTACATTTGAAGTTCCTTCATCTGAGTTTTGAGCCTCTGAGCTAGAATTTGTAGGCGCCTCTGATGTATCAGCTGAATTCGTAGTGTTTGTGCTAATAAAATCTTCTCTTGTACGGTTAGTTACCACTGGAGCTGAAATAGTATACTTGCTTGGTCTTCTCAGCTTAAATCTTGGGTCAGGATCTCCAGTTGATAAGTTACCTATAGATCCTGAAACATTCTCACAAGATTTGTTAAAACAGTTTGTAACTAAATCAAGATCGAACAACCAATCAGGACCAGAACCTTTCACACTAGGAGTGTGCTCATTGAAGATCATATTAGCCTACTCCTCAACGACTCTAGTTCTGAGATTCTATACTCTATAAGCCTTAGCTTGGGAAGAGTATCCAATAAAGTGTCCATCATCTGATTTCTCAACAAATTTGGCTATTTGATCTTTGGTATTCAAGATGGTGCAAGGACATCCAAATGACTTGAGGAAACCAACAAATGGTCTCCTTTTGTGCCACATCTCATAAGGAGTCTTACCATGAGTCTTAACCACTAAAACTCTGTTCTGCACATAGCAGGCTATATAGACTGCCTTTGCCCAGAAGGTGATGGTCAGTTTAGAGTCAGACAATATGGTTCTTGCAGCCTCAATAAGTGTCCTGTTTCTCCTCTTAAAGAGATCCATATTTAATAAGTGTAGGGGAGTAGTGATAGAGTTTCTTTTCTTTGGCTTGTGAGACACTTTGTGTTGCTTCCCTTTCAGGCATGCTACACAGTGGTCATGACTTGTAAACTCTTTCTTTGGTATTCCAGTTACCAAATCATTCTTAATTAATTTATTCATGATTTTAAACTTTACATGGCACATTCTTTTATGCCAGAGGAAAGACTCATCACTATTTAATTTAGATAGAAAGCAAGAAACTTCTCTTGAGGGAGATGTTTCCTGCAAGTCCTTCTTGTACATGTTCTCTTTCCTGGGGGCTCTGAGCAGGATATGCTCTTGAGGAATGACCACCCCGGGCTTGGGAATAATGCACTCATGCTCAGTGAAGAGCATGTTGTTTCTCTGATCACAAAATTGGGATACACTCAGTAGATTGTACCCAAGCTTTTTGACAAAGTTTACATTTTCAATACTGAGTTTACCATTTGTGACTATGCCCCTTCCAGTAATGTAACCTCCAGCATCTCCTCCAAAAGCAATTGGCCCACCATTAATGTTTTCAAAATTTTGAAGTAGAGAACTGCAGGACCGTGTGAAGGGTGGTCAACACAATTAGTCTCACAATGAGGAGAGATTTAGAACACTTAACAGTTCAAATGAGGAACCGAGTTTGAGTATGATGATACTAAGAACACAAGTAAGTAGTGAGACAAAACTAAGAACAAGAACAAACGAGTATGGTTTTCAAGAACGTTGTATATTGCTCTCAAGTTCTATTACAAGTGTTACAAAGCATATCCGAATTACAATGACCTGAGACACTTTATACTACATCCTACAACCATCAATACTTAGAAAGATAGTTGGAAACACTAATCTAGACAACAAGATCAATGTAGAGTCAAAAGGCATATTGCCTTTTGACTAGTGACTGTGACATGCCACAACTCACATCTTTTTCTAATATAAAAAGGTTTATAGGTACAAAAGTAGAAAGTTACAGACAAAGACCTTATTCTACTGTTTACAAAAGCATAGACTTTTCACCAACTCATACAAGTTGGTGAGTCTTTAGAGTTGCAGCAGAAAGTGTGTCAGCTTTATGTAAAGTAGATCAGAGAAAGTATGTCTTCTCTGTCTTTGGAAGAAATCAGTCTTCACAGCAAAATGGCTTCGGAAGACTTTGTCTCTGAAGCTTCGGAAGACTTCGTCTTTGGCTTCGGAAGATTTGGACTTTGGCTTCGGATGATTTTACACTTAGAGTAGAGTGTAAAACTTTCGAAGCAACTTCTAACTTGTACATCTAGTGCATGCATGCAGGAAGACCCTTGGTTCTTTTGGCTTTTTTGGTTGTATCAGCCTTATAATCTTCTGATAGTACCTTACAAGAACCATTGCCTGTCATGTGCCTGGAATAGCCACTATCAATGATCAACACATTCCTCTTGGTCTTTAGCTGTTCCTGTATAAGAAAAAAGTGTTTAGTTACATTTAAAAACCCAAACCTCATTGGTCTTGGGCTTTTCAAAGTGATTTGAAGACAATATAACAGTAATTGATCCTATGTTCAAGTTTTGAGGATCATCAGTTGTTGTTGATGAAGAACTTTCAGTCATTTGGTCTTTCTTTATCTTCCACACCATCTTTGAAAGTTTAGACTTGACCTTCAATACTTCAGAAGTTTTGACAACTTCGGAAGTTTTGGAGATTGGACCTTTGGAAGATCTTGCTTTCACTACAGCAGACTTCAGTACTTCGGAAGCATTCCTTTCTTCCGAGACCAACTTTTCTTCCGAAGGCTAGTTTTCACTTGTCTTCTTCTTCACCTTGGAGCTTCCGAAAGGAAAAGATTTTCCTTCCGAAGCTTGCTTTTCTTTCTTCTTCTCAGAAGCTTTCTTTTTGATCATGTGGACATTACTTTTAATAATAATAATAATAATAATAATAATAATAATAATAATAATAATAATAATAATAATAATAATAATAATAATAATAATAATATAATAATAATAATAATAATAATAATATAATAATAATAATAATAATAATAATAATAGTAATAATAATAATAATAATAGTAATAATAATAATAATAATAATAATAATAATAATAATATTATTATTATTATTATTAATAATAATATAATAATAATAATAATAATAATAATAATAATAATAATAATAATATTATTATTATTATTATTATTATTAATAATAATAATAATAATAATAATAATAATAATACATGTTTCATAAGTGAGGTTTCAGTTTTATTTCGTCTATCTTATAAATCTTATCAGATGTTTCATGTGTGTATTTCATATTTGTAGTTTTCGAGTGCAATCACTAGATTTTTTTAATTATAAACGGCCTAGACCGTTATCAAAGTTTATTCCATGATTTTTACATACAGAGTATTAACATGTAAGAATATATACTAATAAATGATTATATTGTGTGGACACATGTTACCATCACATTAACTCTGATATTTATTTTTCCGCCCAAATTATTTATCAATTTTTAAAAGAGTAATAACCATTTTTGTTGACGTTTTCAAGTTTCACCATTTTTAAAAACGTCATAACTTTTATGAACTACATCATTTTTCATAAAAATTACACCACAAAAATGAGCTTTGTTTAATCTTCAAAACGACTACAGTATTGTTATATAAAAAAAGAATTAATTTTTTAACGTTTTTAAGCTCACGTCTCGTCATTGTGTATTTAGTGCAACTCATTGCTTCTTTTTGTTAGTTATTTTGTTTTTCTTTATACTATTGTGTGTTTATAAAATAATAAATTTAAAAAAAATATAATGGTAAAATAACATTATTGTGTATCTCTAATAGTTAAATACAATAATAAAGTAACACCTAATTAATCTAATACATTAAAAACAATAACAAAACAACACAATGCCTTATTGTGTTTTGTTATATTATTGTTTTACTTTGAACACTATAAGTTTTGAAAAATAGATTGGTGAAATAATATCATTCGGTACTTTTAATTATAAAACACAATGATAGATAACAAGTTTATATAACTATAAAGAAAAATAACAAAATAACACATTGTGTTATCTTTAACACCACAAGTTTTAAAAAGTACATTGGTGAAAGTATATCATTATGTATTTTTAATTGTAAAACACAATGTAGATAACAATTTTATATAATATATAGAAACAATGACAAAAATAACACAAAATGATCTAAAATGTAAAAACTCAATGATAAATACATATAACAAATGTTATAAAATATATGACACAATGAACTGAATTTGACACAATGAACGTATAAGACACAATGAGCTGATGAATTTGACATAATAATCAAAATACTCTACTATTTAAAATAATAGAAGAACACGTGTCAAATTAACAATTCTTCTTAGACTTTTTACATTAAACACCATTTTTTAGCACAACACTACCCTTTAGTTAATCCGAATATTCATGTGTCTAAAAGCAAACTATATATTTATATCTTAATTAATGGATGGTTAAATAAAGTATTTCAACACTTTAGAGATGATTTTGAGGTGGTTTATTGGACAAGAGAGAGTTGAAATGATGAGCGAAGAAATAAGGACTCCCCTACCCTTACTTTTATAAAAGATATAGTAATAAGAAAATGGTTTAAATACAAACCAAAAGAAATAAAGAAAAATTTTAAATTAAATCTAAGTCTTTTGATTGATTTAGATTTATGATTCTAGTTTTTTTTTAATACAAATACACAGATTTATACTTTAGTGGAACCCTTTCCAACATTATTTAGAACCATTGATTTTAACCAAACAAATGCTTTGATTTAGTTTAAAAGTTTTCTTTATTTATTTTGTTTTGCATTTGAACTCTTCCCATAATAATAATACATAATTTTGTTTTAACGGCAAATATATTTTAATTTTACTTCTAAAATATTTCAAACGTAGTTATGTATTTTAATTTGCTCTACTAAGTAGAGCCCAAAGCATTTTAAAAATATTTTTTTTCTACACAAGTCTCTTTTGAATCTTTACTTTTTGCACTACAAGAGCTAAAACATCTCTTTCAAACGAAAACACATTTTGACTCTACTCTGCACAAAACCCTTTGTTTCAAATTTCTTTCGCTATGCATTGCATGCAAAACATTTTCAAAACCAATTAATGGAACAACTTGCCTAACCATTTTGAAAACGTTAACAAACCACTGTTTGGAATGTCAGCCAACACATTTGCACACCTTCTACATCATGTTGTGAACCATGCCAAATTATTTAAAACTCTACGTGTCAAACCCATTTATCACTCGTTTTTCTCTAAGAATTTTTTCTGTTATAAATTAGCTTACAAGCCAACAACTGTTTTCAAAACTACTCTCTTGTTTGAAAACCCATTTATAACACATACTCTTGAAATGTTGATTGGTGTAAAAGGCCAGATCAAAAATAGAGAGGATGCATTTCTAATCACCTTAGACTAGGTAGGGCAAGTAAGAGTGTTGAATTCATAATAACTTATTGGTTGGAAATTGTGTTATATTGATAACGAAGCTTATACATGATTTCTTATATTGTAGTTTATTAAAGTAAATTTAACATGCACTTGATTTAAAGAGCACTAACATTTAGAAGATAATACAATCACTTAGGTTTTGGGGTTTACTAAGTTACTTGATTTTTTATTTCATTAATATATTTGACAAATCAAGTAGACAAAAATTATAAACTAGTTATATAAATCACTAGATCAAAACTAATCAATCGCATAGGTTATGATACAACATAACAGGTTATGATACAACATAACGTAGTTTCTTCACTATTGAATAACATCTTGATGAAACAACGTAACCTACACCAAATCAACTTGATTTAATCACTTAATGACATAACACAATCGTATCGTATTCTCTATAGAAGAATGATCACTCGGTGAACCAAACGTGATATTATCATACGATTAACATAAATGTAGCAATCAAAGTACATTTGTAGCCAACTACAAGATCATAAAGACAATGTAATCTAGTTGAAGCAAAACCAACCAAAACGTAATGCAAGCAATTTTTACAAACCTCCACTCCAGATGTGATTATAGTTTACTTAGCAAAACATGCTCATGATGATGAAAAATGATAACATTTGTGAAATCGGTAAGTAATCATCATGAATCTTTTGTTCTCCATTCGTCCCTCTAGTTTGGCAGGGCTGATTACAAAAAAATGGCAAAGAAAATCCTATTAAAAGTCATTCAAAACCACTCAAAACCACCCACAACCGTCGTTAGGGCATATCTCACACCCATTAGGAGTAGTCTACAGCTAGGGTAACTTCTTCTACTTTGAAAATCCACTAGATTATGCCTCAAGAAGCTAAAACAAGTTACTAAACATTATTAAAACATATAAGCATGTAATCATCAAATAAGCTGATTTAGTTATTCCACGCTTAAGCAAATTTAGGATAACTTAATATTACTTGTTCGTTAATGAATCTTGTGAAACATTTAAGCATCGCTATTCAATAAAACCTAATCATTATAGATAAAGAAATGAATGACGTTAAAAATAAAATAATAATAAAAGACAAAATTGAATACAGAGAGTTTAGATTCTAGGTCTTCTGAACAATAGTGTAATACCCGAAAACTTCAAAAGGAAAAGAAAAGAAAAGTAAAGGAGCAAATGAGATATTATTTTAAAATGCAAGGGGTAAAAGTGTACCAAGGGTCAAACCGGCCCATAATGAGATTTAAAAAGGAAGAAATGGCCTCCCATACCCTCTCCCATGCACCCAAACTTACGGCTAGAGAGAGAGAAGCTCCCCACCGGTTCTAGAGTGAGAAGTAGAAGATTTCTTCAAAAGGTAAGATTTTAATATGTTTTCTTCTCGGTTCTAGTTGGGTTTAAGCTTCTGGACCGATTTCTATGTGTTTAGTTGCTTCTTTACGTGTGTTTAGGTGTTAGAACTCCAGGTTTGCTCTCGGGTTTGTTGTGGTTCACTTGAAAGCTGGTTAAGGTTAGTTCTAGATCCCCTCTTTTACTTGTTTTCTATTTGTTGGGGCTGATATGCGTACTGAAAAATGATGTTACTGGAAAACTATGTTTTCTACTGTTAAAAATGACTTTTTACGAAAATGTATGTGTTTTTAAAAGATTTCTGCGATATTAATGGTTGTTTATGATGTTTTGAGTGTGAATTTGATAGATCTATGTTAATTTAACGTTTAAAGATGTTGTTTGGGATAAGTGCTAGTGACTGTCCGCTATGGGCCTTGCGTGTCCGCTGTGGACACTTGGGAAGGGTTGTAATGCTATCCGCTGTGGACACTAACTGTTCGCTTTAGACACTTAAGCATATAGATTGTCCGCTATGGACAATGGACGTTCGCCGTAGACACTTAAGTATGCATGCATGTCCACTGTGGACCTTGGGTCATCCGCTGTGAACACACTTAGTGTTCAATTCGTCTGCTGTGGACTTTGGTTGTCCGCTGTGGACTTTGGCGCTGTGGACACTTAGAGTTTTAAGCCATCCGCTGTATACTTTATTCATGAGCTGTAAACAATTAGGTTTATCCTGAAATTCTGGAGATAGAATTTAAGTGTTAAATACCAATGTTTAATGGAAGATTACGTTTGTATAATGTTTTAATGATATATTCTTTTCTTATGATGCTTTATGAGGTTTAAGATGTATTATGATGCCTTAAACTAGTTTCCTTTCCGATGACAAAGATTTTATGAAAGCTCTACTTGAATGTTATGTGTGTAATAAGTAAAGTAATATGTAAAGAAAACGGAAAGATAATGTTAACAAAAGTGAAATCTAATGAACGAATGAAAGTCTTGCAAGTAAAATAAATAGAGGTGCACGACCATGTTGTGGTTAGCTCAACTGAAGTGCGGCTTAGCTAGCCTATGAGGATGCACTTCAGGGGTCCAATCCTTGAGATTGACCAAAACGATACGAGATCCTTGTCGCTTTACCCCGGTACTGTAGTCAGCTTCGTGCACAATGTTTGGGGGTTTATTTATAAATCTCGGCACAGTACCAGCTTCGTGCACAATGTTGGGGGTTTAGCTTATGGCAGGATCCAGGCGAAAGTGAAAGATATTAATGAATGAAAGTATGAAAACGAAAGATAATAAACGATTATTATCAAGATGTATGTATGATGTATGCTCACGTACGAAAGTAAAAGAAATGTTCTACGTAAAGTATTTTTTATTATAAAACTAGAACTCACTCAGCGTCGCTGACTTTTGTATGCATATTAGTTGGCAGGTAATTGACGAAGCTGAGGAGGTGCAGGCATGGACATGGAAACTACCGGGATAATTCAAGTCTGACATCCATAATTTTGGGAATGTAATTGTATTGACATAATTTTTTTGTAATGTAAATGGAATGATATTATGTTTTGACACGAGCCTAATTTTAATGAAAAGATATTTTTTTCCTCTGCGAATGTTATATTTTAAATGGTTTTACGTTATGAATGTCCAACTGTAAGCGTCTCGGGAACAAGACCTTATAAATATGCATCTAGTAATGGGATAGATTATGAATTAGTGTCGTTTATGAGTAAATTAGAGTAACGCTCATTAAAAAAAGTAACTATTTATTAACAACTACAGAGTGATTAGTAGGAGTGGATTGATTCTTTATTTATCGTCAACATTCAAGATCTTTTATCAACTTCAAATCGTCGGTTGTTCAAATTATTAATGATTTGGTGAAATATTATTAGATCTTATTAACAGTGAACCTTCTATATTGGTTAGGGGAGCTGAACCACATTTATAGTCAAACTCTTATCTATCAAATTCATGTTCGAGGAAGTGATGTAAGCTTTTGATCTCTGGTTTGGAACGTCAACTTTGAAGTCATAAACATAAACTCATATCTATTAGGGTATTTAACAAATTGAATTTTAAGTTACTCGAGTTAATCGAATCAAAATACTAAAATTTTAAATATAAATTCAAATTAGATCCGAAAAACAGACTCATGTTAAGTTTCTCTTCCATAAAATAAGAGTATGACCTTATAGAATTTTATTTATTAACTACATTAGAAACTCGTGTGTTACATGAGTTGAAATAAAAAATTATATAATATATTATATTTGTATAATCTAAAACATGTGATTGACAACATATCAATAGAATTATTATATATAACAAACATGGGGATAATGTGACATCCGGTAATTTTCCGTTACCAAACACCGTTAGTTCCGTTAAGTCTTGCATACACGTGTCGGGAGCACACACTAGTTGTCGTTGAACGTTGGTGACTTAATAATAATTAATAATGCGAAACAAATAATTACTATGTTGGTTATTGGTTGTGATTATGCAATTTAAACATTAATTGTGAATTTTATCGCGTAACGTGGAAACGTGTGTGTTTAATCCGTATGTTTTGTATCTAGTGAAGATAATGCATATGATTATTATTGTTAGTTTATATACTTATTATTCTAGTTAAAAACATTTTAAAAGAGTATTTAAAAGCCTAATCATTATAAAATACAAACTATGAGGGTTAAAAGGGTAATTATTGCTAAATAATTAATAAAATCAAAAACCCTAATCCCCTAACCACCTACGGCCGCGACTTCATTCCCTCTCCCTCTCCCTTTGTGATTTTCGGCCAAGAACACTCACAAAGCATCGGATTTGATTGATTTCAAGGGTTGCAACAAGTTAGAATCATCAAATACAAGTCAATACACATTTAAAGGTTAGATTTTTACATGTTTTTGATGATTTTTCATGTTGGCCGAAAGTTCCATTCGAAACCTGCAATTGATGGTCGATTAATGCTTAGTTGTTGATGTTAATGTGTTTACTAGATAGATTACATGTTATTTAACGTCAAGTATGCACAAGGATTGGATTTTTGGTTGTTCTTTCGGGTGATGAACCCTTAGCCGAAAGTTTGATGCAATTTTGATCAAATTGGATGTTGAATGTTGGTTGTTTGATGTTGTAATGATGCTAGTTAGGTTGTATGCATATTAGTTAACGTCGATTTTGCAAGAAAGCTTCGATTTTGATTCATGGTTCATAGGTTACTAAGAATAGTAACTTTATTTTGCATGAAATGTTGAATTGGTGATGAATTGGTGTTATGGATATGCTTATGATGATGATTAGATGCTAGATGGTTGATATGAACGTTAGAAAATCAAGAAGATGCGTGGTAGTTCATACATGCTTAAAATAGTAACTTTTTGATGTTGAATGTGATGAATCATGATGATTTGGTGTTTTGATCATGCTAGATGTTGTTATGAACTTGAATTAGTAAGTGATTGATGGATTCATGAATGTTTTAGGTGTTTGATGGATTTGGGATGAACTTTCCCAAAAGGGAAACTTTAATTGTGAAATCTCTTAAATATGATGACTTGGGTATGTTTGGGACATTAGGACCATGCTAGTGTGTTCATGGATGGTTTCTAAGGTGATTAAATGTGTTGTTTAGGTTATATAAATGTTGATTTGGTTTGTTACCTGTTTTGGCCTGTTTGTGGAAAAATCATGGTATGAGTCATATAGGTAAGCTAGGACTTTTGTTGATTGATGGTTGATTAAGAATGAACATTTTGGATGATATGAGCTATGAAAATTGGTATGTTAATGATCATCATACACACGTGCGAATCTGAGGCCCCTACTTAGTAGGATTGGCAGGGTTTAGGGTGTGAAGTCGTGAGTGGCTTCACATGGCATGTGATGCGTGATTTGATCCTTGTATTAATTGTGTTATAGATGTTATGAGCATGATAATAGTTTGAGATTCGCATGACTTGTATGATATCTGGCTGTATGATGATCTAATTAGTACATGTGGTTAATGAAGTGTTATATGTAATCAGTTTGTATGTTAATCATGTGTGATAGGTTGTTATGATTGTTTGAATGGAATCTCACCTATAATGTCACCAACGGGTCAAACGGGTCAACTGGGTCAAATGTGTCTTGTCTTATAAAACTTTGAGTTCTTTGGTTTGTAAAGCACTTAGGGTTTCATTATGATTATGTGAACACGTACTTATGTACTCTTGTGTTCTAGGTAACCTTTGAAGGGTTGTCTTTGCACCTATCACCAGTTCTCTTTAGTCATTATCTTTACACACCAGGTGAGTTCATGCCCCTCTATTTTTATAAACCTTCTTCTTGGGGGAGGTAGCATACTTGTACTCAAACGCTATTTTATTATTATAAGCTGTGTATGTTTTAACATAGTGCTTAATACCTTGAAAGTCCTCACACTTTCGGATCGTTAATAATGGTAACTAGCGGGAAATCTTGGGTAGTACTACTAGGTCTGACGAGCCCCACCTATGCGACTCGAGGTCAAACGGGTACAATATTGTCCTAGACACAAATATCATCACGACCTGGTAAGTCGTGACGGGAGGCAACAAACGCAACACAGTCAGCTTCGATCGCGAAATCACTATGGTTATTACTTGTGAATATAGACTAGCTATCTATTTCAATGCACTTCTTATGTTATGTAAATGTTATTGTTTATGATAAACGCAAACTCTTGAACTCACCAACCATTGTGTTGACATTTTAGTATGCTATTCTTATGTTGTTAACTCTACTTGCCATTAGGAGCACCACACGGGTCCAGCATGCATTCTAAGACTCTATTTTAAAGACATATTTGTTGGTATCTATTTATGAGTGTTTAAATATTTGGGTTGGCGCATGTTTTGCCAAATATGCATTTTTTTTTATATTTTGGGTTTGTCTTATTTACAAAACGCTTCCGCATGGTTTTAAAGTTTGAACTTTGGTTGGTTTTATTTTAAATGTGGCATATAGTGTCGTTCTGAGTAACTATTGACTGTGATCCTGGTTTGTTCACACGCCTTGCGGTAAAACTCCGCACGTGGATTTTGAGGGTGTGACAGATTGGTATCAGAGCCATTGGTTATAGGGAACTAGGTTGCATACACACACTAGACTATAACCGCACTATTGTTAGTTACTTATTGCTAGTACTCTTTACTGTATACTCATTGGCATACGCAACACGTACTTCGCAGCATGGCATCGTCGTCCAGAAATTTGGGTAAGAGACCTGCACGATCTGAGTCACCTCCTACGTCTCCCGTACCTGATAGGAGATTTAACTGGCCCCGACATCCTTATCCTCCTGGCGAGATAGACTGGGATCAGCCTTTCATACCCCCTGAGCTCGATCCTCCGCGGAACTAGGATTTCTACCCCACCTACATAAACCGTATGGCTTATAGAGAGCGTGTACCACCAGTAGCTCCAACACGACCTAGGACTAGGTCATCGACCGCCTCTGCATTGCCTACTCTTCCTACCTTGAGCATCCCTCTGGAGTAGGCATTTGCAGCCCTAGCAGCCACACTGGACACAGAGCGACAGCGTATCCGAGGACTCACTGATGAGAACTCTGCATTACGATCTGAGATGCGTCAGTTGCGTTTCCAGGTAGAGACGCTTCAGGAGCGACTCTCGATGGCCATCGGTGGACATCATACTCTGGCAGGCAACGTTGTAGCACTTAGTGGGCGCATGGACGCACAGGATCACCATAACATAGTGATCGATGATAGGTTTGTTGATTTAGAGGCACAGCTAGCAGCACTTCAGGTTGTTGAAGCCCCTGCACCTTTGGTGGACCCTGATGAGGAAGACCCGGAAGAGGAACCCGAGGAAGCCCCCGAAGAAAAACCAGCAGAGATGGATGAGGACAGTGACGGATCTGACGTACTGGACTAATTCTACTTTTAAATGACTTAGACTATGTAGTGTTTCTTTTCTTTGAAACCTATGTGGGAAGGGTTGTTTCCCACCCAACTGACAAACTTAAATTTTGACATTGATGGAATATTTTGTGACTCAATTGCAATTTATTTATCTTTGGTTATTATTTCTGTTATAAATGTTGTGGTTGTGGTGAATGCATTATTTCTTATTGTTTACTGTACCTTGATGAGATTAATGTGTTGGATGTTACTCATTATTGTAATTGTGAATTGTAAAGTGAAATATGGACGCACGTGGAAGAGGACGTGGGCGTGGTCGTGGACGTGGAGCCGGAGGCCGTGGTGCCGGAGCCATAAACATGACGCCTGCGGAATTGGCGGCATTAATTAACGAACATGTTCAGGCGGCAGTGGCTGCTGCCCAACCGGGACAACCAGCAGGTAAATGATAACGAGAGGTTAAACTAATTATTCTAGTTAATTGTCTAGGATATCTGACTAATGTTTGGGTTGTCAAAACAGGACCACCACCATGTACCTACAAGTCCTTCATGGACTGTAAACCCCATACCTACAGCGGGACGGAAGGAGCTGTAGGGCTTGTAAGGTGGTTTGAGAAGACAGAGTCTGTCTTCGCAAAATGCAACTGCCCGCCTGCTGATCAGGTGAAGTATGCCACCGGGACATTGGAAGGCGCAGCACTTTCTTGGTGGAATGCCCAGGTGCAAATGCTGGGACAAGCCATGGCCAATGAACTACCTTGGGATGAGTTTAAGGGGATTATGACCGAAGAATACTGCCCCCGAAATGAAGTGCAGAAACTGGAGATTGAGTTCTGGCAACTAAAAATGCAAGGCTCAGAAATTGAAGCCTACACGACCCGTACTCATGAGTTAGCCACTTTATGCCCAGAGATGGTGAATGAAATGCACAAGAGGGTTGAGCATTATATACGGGATTGGTGCCCGAAATTCAAAGTATGGTAACTGCCTCTAACCCCACTACCATACAACAAGCTATCCGAACAGCCCACAGGCTGACTGATCAAGCAGTAGAGCAAGGTCGATTACCTAAGCGGGGTGCGGTGGCAAGCGTGCCCGACCATAAACGCAAGTGGGATGGTTCAAGCAACAAGGGATCGTCATCCAGTAGCCAATCTCAACCTCAGCAACAGCAGCAAAGTCAGCAACAGCAACAGAAGTTCGATAACAATCGAAGCTTCAACCAGGCGACTCCCTCAAATCAAGGACCCGGTGGGTATGGCGGAAGACAGCCGAAGTGCAACCGGTGTAACTACCACCATGTGGGTCGATGTGATAACTTCAAGTGCCAACGTTGTGGGAAGATTGGTCACGCAGCCAAAGACTGTCGAGGTGAACTGATGAAAAAGCCACAACAATCACAAGAAACTCCGAAAGGTTGTTTTGAGTGCGGAAAAGAAGGCCATTACAAACGCAACTGTCCCCAACTTAAGAGGAATGGTAATGGTAACAACAATAATGGAAACAACAGCAACAATAACAATGGCAACAACAATAACAACAACAATGGTAATGGCAACAACAATGGTGGAAACAACAATGGAGCTAAAGGAAGAGCCTTCGTCATTGGCTCAGGTGAGGCTCTAAACGATCCTACAATAGTAACTGGTAAATTTTCGGTTAATGGTCGTTTTGCTACCGTATTATTCGATACCGGAGCCGATAGAAGTTTCGTGTCCACTAGGTTCTATAGTCTTTTAAGTGATATGCCCTCAGCCTTAGAATCTAAATACACCATAAAGTTAGCTGACGGTACACAGATTCACGTAACGCATATTCTTAGAGACTGCAAGATAGAGCTTGCTGGTCATACATTCACCATAGATCTCATGCCTGTTACGTTAGGAAGCTTTGATGTGGTAGTAGGCATGGATTGGCTTTCCGATAAACAAGCGGAAGTCATATGCCACGAGAAGATCATACGGATTCCCATTGGTGAAGAAGTCCTTACGGTCAGAGGTGATAGGAGTGGTGTGACGATAGGCATCATCTCGTTCATGAAGGCACAGAAGTTGTTACGAAAGGATCGACTGGCCATATTGGCGCTCGTCACAGATAAACAGACCGAGGAAAAGAAGATAGAGGATATCCCCGAAGTTCGCGAGTTTCCCGAGGTGTTTCCGGAAGACCTGCCTGGATTACCGCCTCATCGTCAAGTTGAATTCCAGATTGAGTTAACTCCAGGAGCCGCTCCAATTGCGAGAGCACCGTACCGGTTAGCTCCGAATGAACTGCAGGAATTATCCGCCCAACTACAAGAGTTGTTGGATAAAGGGTTTATCCGACCGAGTTCGTCGCCCTGGGGAGCGCCAGTTCTATTTGTGAAGAAGAAGGATGGTACATTTCGAATGTGCATTGACTATAGGGAACTGAACAAGGTTACTATCAAGAATAGATATCCCTTACCTTGTATCGATGATTTGTTTGATCAACTGCAAGGATCAAGCTATTACTTTAAGATTGATCTGAGGTCTGGGTATCATCAGCTGAGAGTTAGAGAAGAGGACATCTCGAATACTGCTTTCCGTACACGATATGGTCACTATGAATTTTTGGTCATGCCATTTGGGTTGACGAATGCACCAGCAGTATTCATGGACCTCATGAATCGCGTGTACAAACCCTATCTTGATCCGTTTGTTATCGTCTTTATTGATGACATACTGATATACTCAAGGACCGAGAAAGAACATGAGAAGCACTTACGTTTAATCTTGGAATTACTTAGAAAGGAACAATTGTATGCAAAGTTTTCTAAGTGTGATTTCTGGATACGTGAGGTACAATTCTTGGGTCATATTGTCAACGAGAAGGGAATACATGTTGATTCTGCAAAGATTGAAGCGATAAAGAATTGGTCTGTTCCTAAGACACCGAGTGAGATACGACAATTCCTTGGATTAGCGGGATATTATCGACGATTCATTGAAGGATTCTCTAAGATTGTACAACCTCTCATAGCCTTGACTCATAAGGGAACAACATACAAATGGGGTGAGAATAGGAATCTGCTTTCCAGTTGCTGAAACAGAAACTGTGTAGCGCACCAATATTAGCGTTACCAGATGGTAGTGATGACTTCGTAGTCTACTGCGATGCGTTTATTCAAGGACTTGGATGCATCTTGATGCAGCGGGATAAGGTGATAGCTTACGCCTCTAGACAATTGAAGATTCATGAGAAGAACTATACCACCCATGACTTGGAACTGGGTGCGGTAGTTTTTGCCTTAAAGATCTGGAGACATTACTTGTACGGTACCAAATGCACTATTTACACCGATCACAAGAGTCTTCAGCACATCTTTAAGCAAAAGGAATTGAACATGAGGCAAAGGCGCTGGGTAGAATTACTAAATGACTATGACCGTGCTATTAAGTACCACCCGGGGAAAGCAAATGTAGTTGCCGACGCGCTGAGTAGGAAAGAAACTACTAAGCCTCGACGTGTGCGAGCTTTGCAACTTCCTATCAGCACACAGTTACCTGAACAAATCCAAGAGGCTCAGACAGAAGCTCTGAAAGCAGAAAACATTAGGTCTGAATCGTTAAGGGGTATGGAAAAACAATTGGAAGTAAAAGCGGATGGAATTTGTTACTTCATAGATAGACTTTGGGTACCTCTACACGGAAGTCTGAGAGATTTGGTCATGAGTGAGGCACACAAGTCTAAGTACTCTATACATCCTGGATCTGACAAGATGTACCACGATTTGAAGGAGCACTATTGGTGGCCTAACATGAAAGCAGATGTAGCTACTTATGTGAGCAAGTGTCTGACCTGCTCAAAGGTGAAAGTGGAGTATCAGAAACCATCTGGTCTACTACAACAACCTGAGATCCCTATGTGGAAGTGGGATCAGATATCAATGGATTTTATTACTAAGTTACCTCGCACTTCTACGGGATGTGACACAATATGGGTTATCGTGGACCGATTAACAAAGTCTGCTCATTTCCTAGCGATAAAGGAAACAGACAAGATGGAAAAATTAACTCGACTCTATTTGAAGGAGATCATTTCGAGGCATGGAGTACCGATCTCAATTATTTCTGACCGCGATTCTCGTTTCACATCACACTTCTGGCAGTCGTTGCAGAAAGCTCTAGGTACACGATTGGATATGAGTACTGCTTATCATCCACAGACTGATGGTTAAAGCGAGCGTACTATACAGACTTTGGAGGACATGTTACGTGCTTGTGTGATTGACTTCGGGATTAACTGGGAAGTTCACCTACCATTGGTGGAATTTTCTTACAACAACAGCTATCACACTAGCATTAAGGCGGCACCTTTTGAAGCTTTGTATGGGAGAAAGTGTAGATCACCAGTTTGCTGGGCTGAAATTGGTGATAGTCAATTAACGGGTCCTAAGTTAGTACACGAGACAACTAAGAAGATTGTCTTGATAAGAAACTGCATGGCCGCAGCGCGCGACAGACAGAAAAGTTATGCTGACAAGCGACGAAAACCTCTAGAATTTCAAGTTGGTGACAAAGTCTTATTGAAAGTCTCACCATGGAAAGGCGTGATTCGGTTTGGTATGCGAGGAAAGCTAAATCCGAGATATGTTGGACCATTTGAGATCTTGGAAAGAATAGGTCCAGTAGCTTATCGATTAGCCTTACCTGATTCGCTAAGTGGACTCCATGATGTATTCCATGTTTCAAATCTGAAGAAGTGCCTAACAGATGAAACTATGGTCGTACCGCTGGAAGAAGTTCAAGTAGACGAACAGTTACGCTTCATTGAGGAACCGGTCGAGGTGAAGGATCGAGAGGTAAAGACACTTAAGCAAAGCAAGATACCCATTGTCAAAGTTCGTTGGAACTCGAGACGTGGACCAGAATTCACGTGGGAACGTGAGGACCAAATGAAGCTTAAGTATCCTCAGCTGTTTGAAAAGACAATGCCAGCCGGCGAAGGTACTGATTAAATTTCGGGATGAAATTTCTTATAACATGGGGATGATGTGACAACTCATCCAAAACTCACTCGATTTCGATTACTTTGTGCCAATGCAGTAGACCAGTGATGGAACACCTCACCATGTAACGCAATTTTCGGGACGAAAATTCTTTCAACATGGGGATAATGTGACATCCGGTAATTTTCCGTTACCAAACACCGTTAGTTCCGTTAAGTCTTGCATACACGTGTCGGGAGCACACACTAGTTGTCGTTGAACGTTGGTGACTTAATAATAATTAATAATGCGAAACAAATAATTACTATGTTGGTTATTGGTTGTGATTATGCAATTTAAACATTAATTGTGAATTTTATCGCGTAACGTGGAAACGTGTGTGTTTAATCCGTATGTTTTGTATCTAGTGAAGATAATGCATATGATTATTATTGTTAGTTTATATACTTATTATTCTAGTTAAAAACATTTTAAAAGAGTATTTAAAAGCCTAATCATTATAAAATACAAACTATGAGGGTTAAAAGGGTAATTATTGCTAAATAATTAATAAAATCAAAAACCCTAATCCCCTAACCACCTACGGCCGCGACTTCATTCCCTCTCCCTCTCCCTTTGCGATTTTCGGCCAAGAACACTCACAAAGCATCGGATTTGATTGATTTCAAGGGTTGCAACAAGTTAGAATCATCAAATACAAGTCAATACACATTTAAAGGTTAGATTTTTACATGTTTTTGATGATTTTTCATGTTGGCCGAAAGTTCCATTCGAAACCTGCAATTGATGGTCGATTAATGCTTAGTTGTTGATGTTAATGTGTTTACTAGATAGATTACATGTTATTTAACGTCAAGTATGCACAAGGATTGGATTTTTGGTTGTTCTTTCGGGTGATGAACCCTTAGCCGAAAGTTTGATGCAATTTTGATCAAATTGGATGTTGAATGTTGGTTGTTTGATGTTGTAATGATGCTAGTTAGGTTGTATGCATATTAGTTAACGTCGATTTTGCAAGAAAGCTTCGATTTTGATTCATGGTTCATAGGTTACTAAGAATAGTAACTTTATTTTGCATGAAATGTTGAATTGGTGATGAATTGGTGTTATGGATATGCTTATGATGATGATTAGATGCTAGATGGTTGATATGAACGTTAGAAAATCAAGAAGATGCGTGGTAGTTCATACATGCTTAAAATAGTAACTTTTTGATGTTGAATGTGATGAATCATGATGATTTGGTGTTTTGATCATGCTAGATGTTGTTATGAACTTGAATTAGTAAGTGATTGATGGATTCATGAATGTTTTAGGTGTTTGATGGATTTGGGATGAACTTTCCCAAAAGGGAAACTTTAATTGTGAAATCTCTTAAATATGATGACTTGGGTATGTTTGGGACATTAGGACCATGCTAGTGTGTTCATGGATGGTTTCTAAGGTGATTAAATGTGTTGTTTAGGTTATATAAATGTTGATTTGGTTTGTTACCTGTTTTGGCCTGTTTGTGGAAAAATCATGGTATGAGTCATATAGGTAAGCTAGGACTTTTGTTGATTGATGGTTGATTAAGAATGAACATTTTGGATGATATGAGCTATGGAAATTGGTATGTTAATGATCATCATACACACGTGCGAATCTGAGGCCCCTACTTAGTAGGATTGGCAGGGTTTAGGGTGTGAAGTCGTGAGTGGCTTCACATGGCATGTGATGCGTGATTTGATCCTTGTATGGTGTATTAATTGTGTTATAGATGTTATGAGCATGATAATAGTTTGAGATTCGCATGACTTGTATGATATCTGGCTGTATGATGATCTAATTAGTACATGTGGTTAATGAAGTGTTATATGTAATCAGTTTGTATGTTAATCATGTGTGATAGGTTGTTATGATTGTTTGAATGGAATCTCACCTATAATGTCACCAACGGGTCAAACAGGTCAACTGGGTCAAATGTGTCTTGTCTTCTAAAACTTTGAGTTCTTTGGTTTGTAAAGCACTTAGGGTTTCATTATGATTCTGTGAACACGTACTTATGTACTCTTGTGTTCTAGGTAACCTTTGAAGGGTTGTCTTTGCACCTATCACCAGTTCTCTTTAGTCATTATCTTTACACACCAGGTGAGTTCATGCCCCTCTATTTTTATAAACCTTCTTCTTGGGGGAGGTAGCATACTTGTACTCAAACACTATTTTATTATTATAAGCTGTGTATGTTTTAACATAGTGCTTAATACCTTGAAAGTCCTCACACTTTCGGATCGTTAATAATGGTAACTAGCGGGAAATCTTGGGTAGTACTATTGGGTCTGACGAGCCCCACCTGTGCGACTCGAGGTCAAACGGGTGCAATATTGTCCTAGACACAAATATCGTCACGACCTGGTAAGTCGTGACGGGGGGCAACAAACGCAACACAGTCAGCTTTGATCGCGAAATCACTATGGTTATTACTTGTGAATATAGACTAGCTATATATTTCAATGCACTTCTTATGTTATGTAAATGTTATTGTTTATGATAAACGCAAACTCTTGAACTCACCAACCATTGTGTTGACATTTTAGTATGCTATTCTCATGTTGTTAACTCTACTTGCCATTAGGAGCACCACACGGGTCCAGCATGCATTCTAAGACTCTATTTTAAAGACATATTTGTTGGTATCTATTTATGAGTGTTTAAATATTTGGGTTGGCCCATGTTTTGCCAAATATGCATTTTTTTTATATTTTGGGTTTGTCTTATTTACAAAACGCTTCCGCATGGTTTTAAAGTTTGAACTTTGGTTGGTTTTATTTTAAATGTGGCATATAGTGTTGTTCTGAGTAACTATTGACTGTGATCCTGGTTTGTTCACATGCCTCGCTGTAAAACTCCGCACGTGGATTTTGAGGGTGTGACATTTAAGTTATAAATATTAGTATAAAAAATGATTTTCTTATTCATAAATATTCATAAACCTTTTTACATACTCTTTTAAAGTATTTTAGGTTTAACAGTGATTAGTTTCAATTAACTATATTTTAATAAAATTAAGTCTTGTTAAAGTAATTTTAAAGTAATATTATTTATTTCTAGAAATCAATTATCTTGATTAGTATAGTATTAATGAACGTTTTTAAGAAAATATTTTTAAAGTCAAGATGTTTATCAAAATTATAAATTTATTGTGATGATGACACATAAACAATCATACGTAAATTATATGCGGAGATAATATTAACATATTAAAAAATGATCATCTAACTTACGGTTATTTTACTTTATTAGTGATGATTATTTCGTCTAACATAGACTTGGGCATAAAAACCGGGGTTCGGACCCGACCCGGTGGACCCAACCAGGAACCGGGTACGGGTACGACCCGGTATATGCATACCCGGGTTGGACCCGAAAAAAACCGTAGGGTTGGAACCGGGTATGATTTTCTAAATTTCTTAGAACCCGACCCGGACCCGACCCGACCCGGAACCGGTTGAACCCGGGTTGTACCCGGTTTCGACCGTTTTTTTTTTTTTTAAAAGTGGCCGTTTTTTAACGGCTATATAGCCGTTACCTTCGATTTGTGACCCTTTTTTTTGGTCACTTTTGCCCTATAAGTTAGTATAAATAGGTGTGGGTTGATATGGTTTAGTACCCAAGTCTCAAACGCAAAAATATACGCAAAAAACGCAAAAAATACTCTCGTTTACTCTCGTTTTATACGTTCACTCTCTCGTTTTACACTTTCACTCTCTTCAATCTTGATATGGCTCACTCACAATCTTCCGTTGATCAAGGTTCGTCCAACGCTCCAACCGTCGTTCGTGTTCTTGCACACAATCGTAACATGGATGTTTGGTGCAATTGGGATATGGTTGAGTTGAGTGACGGGTCTGTAAAGGCTCGTTGCAAGTTTTGTGGAGCTTTGCTTGCTAAAGATTCTAACACGACTTTAAACAAACACATTAGCAAGAAGTTTTGTAAGTCGTTGAAAAGTAATCCGGATTCGCAACAAACACAATTGGGTGGAGACGGTGGAATCTTTAATTACGATGTTAATACGGTTCGAGATCGAATGGCGAAGTTCGTGATTCAACAAGCTTTGCCTTTTAGTCACTTCGACAATCCTCGGTTGACCAACTTAATTCGAGAGACGCTTCAACCTCGTTACACTCACGTAAGTCGTACTACACTTAGACGTTATTGTTTAAAATTATGGAAACAAGCAAAAAATGATTTAATTGTATTATTTGAAAATTTAAATACCGGTGTAAACTTAACTAGTGACGTTTGGTCGGCTCCACACGGTTTACCCGAATCGTACCTTTGCGTCACCGCTCATTGGGTGGATCCCAATTCATGGCAATTGATGAAACGTACGATTGCATTTGATCTTTTTCCGCATCCACACACCGGAGAATTTTTGTTTTACTTTTTAGATAATGTAATAAGTACTTTTAAATTAGAAAATAAACTTTTTTCAATTGCATTTGATAACGCCTCTAACAACACAACCGCGATTGAAAAATTAAAATTAAAATATCTTCCGATTGCAAACGGTGGTTTTTTCCATACTCGTTGTGTTGCACATATTACTAATTTAGTATTGCAAGTCGGACTATCCGGGCAATATGTTAATAACTTTATTACATCTTTTTGATTTATGTTACATGACGTTTTTAAAAAAAGTAGAAGAAGATATCAAGATTATAAACAACTTTGTAAGGATACGCACTCTAGATTTTTAGGTCCTAATTGGGATGTACCTACTCGGTGGAATTCGACTTGTCACATGTTTGAATGTGCTTTAAAACAAAAGGGCACTTTGAAAGCTTTTCATAATAGTCTTTCGGATAATGTTGAAGCCGACCCATTTCCGGATGCGGGTTGGGAGAATCTTCAACGTCTATCCGAGTTTCTTGAGGTTTTTAAAAACTCAACAACAAAATTATCGGGAGTTTATTATTCCACTAGTTATTCGGTGCTTCAAGAACTATATTTTATGTCTTTGAATTTTAAAAATTTTCAAAATAAAAATAATATGTTTAATCAAATGATAGAACCAATGAAAGAAAAGTTTAAAAAATATTTTAAGGACTTACCACCCGTTTTTACGTGTGCCGCCGCTTTAAATCCATTTCTAAATGTTGCGGGGGTTGGATGTTTGATAGATGAGATAAATGACAATTTGGATATGCATGACGAAAACCCTGATTTTTCAAACGAGGCAAAAGAAAATTTTAATCATAGTTTGAAAACAATTTATAATTTTTATTTAAATAGATATGGGCCTAACGTAAACATAACCATGCCAAGCGGATCAACCTCAAGTGCTAGTACCTCGTTTAAAGACCCTGTTTTGACTATGTTGAATGTTGTTCGGGATGTGACGGCTAAACGTCAAAGAGGTAACACCCCAACAAGTGAGCTCGGTAGATATAGTGGAACGGATTTTATTTCCACTATGACTACCGAAGATTATCGTGCATTCGATATTTTGGCTTGGTGGAAAGGAAAAGAATCTCAATTTCCGATTCTTTCTGCTATGGCCCGTGATTTACTAAGCGTCCAAGCTTCTACGGTAGCTTCGGAATCTGCTTTTTCTCTTAGTGGCAGGGTAATATCATTACGAAGAACAAGACTAACTCCGGAAGCAGTGGAGATGTGCATTTGTTTAAAGGATCACTTAGACGCAACGGATCGTATACAAGACCAAACAAGCCTCGAAGACGAGATTACACTCGAAGCTAAAGTACATTGTGAAGAGGTAGAAGACGGAGTATCTTCTGGCATATCCGATGAAGAATTAGCATTTGATCAAGCATCTCGTAGTAGATAAAATTATACGATATTGTTATTTTTAAGTTGTTTTAATATTATATGTCTTTCATGTTCTTTTTAAATTTCTTTGTCATTCAAATATTTTATATAAAAAGTATTTAATATTTGTATATTATAAGTATATATTTTCTGCTCAAGATTTGTATATATTTATATATTAAGTTGTTTAAATTTTTGTCATTCAAGTGAACCCGGTTAGGGAAAGAAAAATAAAAAGAAAAAAAAGGAAAGAAAATATAAGAAAAAAAAACATACGACCCGGTGTTCGACACACACACAAGAAAAGAAAAAAAGAAAAAAAAAAAAAAAAGGCAAAAACCCGGTTGAACCCGGGTTTCATACCCGACCCGAACCTACCCGGGTTTACCGGGTAGGGTTTGTATCTCGCTGAACCCGACCCGGGTTCGTACCCGGGTTCACCAATACCCGGGTACAAAAAACCCGGTTGGGCCAAACCCGGTTTTGTACCCGGGCCCGGGTCCGGCCCAAACCCGTTTTGTGCAACTCTAGTCTAACATGTCTCCTTAACTTAATCAATATCATAATTAATTCTGTACATTATGATGGCATCAAGGCATCTTCTTGTAATTTTAAATTTTCGCTCTCCACCCGTAAAATGCGAGATTTATATATTATGTGTAGTCCATAGTTTATTGTGACAAATAATCAAATTATTGATTAAGTGGTAAAATTGAGATTTGACAAATTGTTTAATTGATTTATTAATAAAGAATTGAACTTACAAGATTAATATTTATATAACTTGTACGTTTGGTTATGATACTAACGTCATCAACGTAGTCATCATCATCAATTAAATAATAATTATAATCATTACTATTATTATTAAATGTTAGCATTAGATCTAGCTCTACCCAATTATATGATATGGTCTAAACATAGGTAAAACAATTAATAACTGCAATAAAAGATTTTTAATCTAACACTTTTAAATCTTAACGCCTATAGAACAATAATCGGAACATTATAACATATCTTTATTCTAATTGTTGAAAGGTAACAAAATAAATGTTTACGAACGATGTTTAAAATCCAAAGCCAATGGATATAAAATCATTTACATTGGACCCGGGACAAATGATATAAAGGAAAGAAAAAAAAAAGACGCTCTCATGCTATCTAAACAAGAAATACTTACAGAATCAAAGAACCTAACAAATGTAGGCGGAATACACTCATGATCTGTTCTATGATCCGAGATGGATGCAAAGGGCACAATAACAGACGTTGAGGAGAGACCCTGCTCGGTCCAGAGGCAAAAATATGTCGTCACAAACGCCCACAAATACGATGAGGGGCTATCTGTGAACAAGAGATGGATTTTTTTTGGGGGGGGGGGGGGTGGTGTGGGGGGGGGGGAGTGTTGGCTATTTTACATGGGAGACTGTGTAGATTTATCGTTATAGAGACGATAAGTCAAGACAAACAATTTATAAAGTAATCTAAATGTTTGCATTTGATTTTCTACGTACTTTACAAATTAAGATCTAATCTATACTTTTCTACTTATTCAATAAGTGTGGCTTTTTAAACATGATACGTATTTAGAGCGTATTTTGGCATTAACCGAATTTTAAAATACGTAACATTGCACTATGCATACGGGGGCCTGGGTTGCTCGTGTGTCGAGTTGTAATTTTAATTTGAGGGGACAATTCTTGTTGAGGCAATGAGGCCACACAACATTTTACAGGCCCATCCATATGCAGATGTGAGATTGGACCCGTTAAATAGTAGCCCACCAAAGATGGTGTCAAAAGCTCAAAAGCCTTGACAAAAAACATCTCTGGATTATATTTCTTGCATTGTTTTTCTGTTTTTCTTTCAAGTTATAGTCGTTTTTATTCAGATCACTACAATAAAAATGAAGCTAATGTACTTTTAGTAATATATTACATTAGTTTTTGAAAAAGTTGCAATAAACCATAAAAAAGTTGTGTTAGCCTAAGGCAATTTTCTTTTATCAAATCTTGTCTTAGGTGAAGTTGTATTAGATCTAAGGCAACCTTTTTTCCTAGATAATGTAACCTTTTTATTAACAAATGCAATCTTTTTCTTAGGTAAAGCAACATTTTTTGAAAGGTTGCTTCGAAAAGATTTCATGAGACTCATTTTTCTAGTAGTGGATATTCCCCTCCCATTTGTAATGTTATGCTTGACCCAAGATGTTCAAAAGAATTTCATGGTTGATAATAATCATTACGTATCGTTTAACCTTATATTTTTTTTTTCTGGTTGATCTTCACTTACTATAAAATGACACTTATATCGTTCAACCAACCAACATGCTTTTCAAGTGATGTATACGTTGTCAATATTACATTGAACATGTTGTTAGCATTCATATTTTATAAGTTTAATATTTTGGATTTATTTGCATACATACGAATGGAATTGTTTAGGTTATATTATTTCACACGTATGATAGAATCTATGAGGATTCATGTATAAGTATATGCTTGTATGTAGACTTGGGCATAAAAACCGGGTTCGGACCCGACCCGGAACCGGGTACGGGTACGACCCGGTATATGCATACCCGGGTTGGACCCGAAAAAAACCCGTAGGGTTGGAACCGGGTATGATTTTCTAGAATTTCTTAGAACCCGACCCGACCCAACCCGGAACCGGTTGAACCCGGGTTGGATCCGGTTTCGACCGTTTTTTTTTTTTTTTTTAAAAGTGGCTGTTTTTTAACGGCTATATAGCCGTTACCTTCGATTTGTGACCGTTTTTTTGTTCACTTTTGCCCTATAAGTTAGTATAAATAGGTGTGGGTTGATATGGTTTAGTACCCAAGTCTCAAACGCAAAAATATACGCAAAAAACTCAAAAAATACTCTCGTTTACTCTCGTTTTATACGTTCACTCTCTCGTTTTACACTTTCACTCTCTTCAATCTTGATATGGCTCACTCACAATCTTCCGTTGGTCAAGGTTCGTCCAACGCTCCAACCGTCGTTCGTGTTCTTGCACACAATCGTAACATGGATGTTTGGTGCAATTGGGATATGGTTGAGTTGAGTGACGGGTCTGTAAAGGCTCGTTGCAAGTTTTGTGGAGCTTTGCTTGCTAAAGATTCTAACACGACTTTAAACAAACACATTAGCAAGAAGTTTTGTAAGTCGTTGAAAAGTAATCCGGATTCGCAACAAACACAATTGGGTGGAGACGGTGGAATCTTTAATTACGATGTTAATACGGTTCGAGATCGAATGGCGAAGTTCGTGATTCAAGAAGCTTTGCCTTTTAGTCACTTCGACAATCCTCGGTTGACCAACTTAATTCGAGAGACGCTTCAACCTCGTTACACTCACGTAAGTCGTACTACACTTAGACGTTATTGTTTAAAATTATGGAAACAAGCAAAAAATGATTTAATTGTATTATTTGAAAATTTAAATACCGGTGTAAACTTAACTAGTGACGTTTGGTCGGCTCCACACGGTTTACCCGAATCGTACCTTTGCGTCACCGCTCATTGGGTGGATCCCAATTCATGGCAATTGATGAAACGTACGATTGCATTTGATCTTTTTCCGCATCCACACACCGGAGAATTTTTGTTTTACTTTTTAGATAATGTAATAAGTACTTTTAAATTAGAAAATAAACTTTTTTCAATTGCATTTGATAACGCCTCTAACAACACAACCGCGGTTGAAAAATTAAAATTAAAATATCTTCCGATTGCAAACGGTGATTTTTTCCATACTCGTTGTGTTGCACATATTATTAATTTAGTAGTGCAAGACGGACTATCCGGGTAATATGTTAATAACTTTATTACATCTTTTCGATTTATGTTACATGACGTTTTTAAAAAAAGTAGAAGAAGATATCAAGATTATAAACAACTTTGTAAGGATACGCACTCTAGATTTTTAGGTCCTAATTGGGATGTACCTACTCGGTGGAATTCGACTTGTCACATGTTTGAATGTGCTTTAAAACAAAAGGGCACTTTGAAAGCTTTTCATAATAGTCTTTTTGATAATGGTGAAGCCGACCCATTTCCGGATGCGGGTTGGGAGAATCTTCAACGTCTATCCGAGTTTCTTGAGGTTTTTAAAAACTCAACAACAAAATTATCGGGAGTTTATTATTCCACTAGTTATTCGGTGCTTCAAGAACTATATTTTATGTCTTTGAATTTTAAAAATTTTCAAAATAAAAATAATATGTTTAATCAAATGATAGAACCAATGAAAGAAAAGTTTAAAAAATATTTTAAGGACTTACCACCCGTTTTTACGTGTGCCGCCGCTTTAAATCCGTTTCTAAATGTTGCGGGGGTTGAATGTTTGATAGATGAGATAAATGACAATTTGGATATGCATGACGAAAACCCTGATTTTTCAAACGAGGCAAAAGAAAATTTTAATCATAGTTTGAAAACAATTTATAATTTTTATTTAAATAGATATGGGCCTAACGTAAACATAACCATGCCAAGCGGATCAACCTCAAGTGCTAGTACCTCGTTTAAAGACCCTGTTTTGACTATGTTGAATGTTGTTCGGGATGTGACGGCTAAACGTCAAAGAGGTAACACCCCAACAAGTGAGCTCGGTAGATATAGTGGAACGGATTTTATTTCCACTATGACTACCGAAGATTATCGTGCATTCGATATTTTGGCTTGGTGGAAAGGAAAAGAATCTCAATTTCCGATTCTTTCTGCTATGGCCCGTGATTTACTAAGCGTCCAAGCTTCTACGGTAGCTTCGGAATCTGCTTTTTCTCTTAGTGGCAGGGTAATATCATTACGAAGAACAAGACTAACTCCGGAAGCAGTGGAGATGTGCATTTGTTTAAAGGATCACTTAGACGCAACGGATCGTATACAAGACCAAACAAGCCTCGAAGACGAGATTACACTCGAAGCTAAAGTACATGATGAAGAGGTAGAAGACGGAGTATCTTCTGGCATATCCAATGAAGAATTAGCATTTGATCAAGCATCTCGTAGTAGATAAAATTAGACGATATTGTTATTTTTAAGTTGTTTTAATATTATATGTCTTTCATGTTCTTTTTAAATTTCTTTGTCATTCAAATGTTTTATATAAAAAGTATTTAATATTTGTATATTATAAGTATAACATTTTCTGCTCAAGATTTGTATATATTTATATATTAAGTTGTTTAAATTTTTGTCATTCAAGTGAACCCGGTTAGGAAAAGAAAAATAAAAAGAAAAAAAAGGAAAGAAAATATAAGAAAAAAAAAACATACGACCCGGTGTTCGACACACACACAAGAAAAGAAAAAAAGAAAAAAAAAAAAGGCAAAAACCCGGTTGAACCCGGGTTTCATACCCGAACCGAACCCGACCCGACCCTACCCGGTTATACCGGGTAGGGTTTGTATCTCGCTGAACCCGACCCGGGTTCGTACCCGGGTTCACCAATACCCGGGTACAAAAAACCCGGTTGGGCCCAAACCCGGTTTGTACCCGGGCCCGGATCCGGCCCAAACCCGTTTTGTGCAACTCTACTTGTATGTAATGGAAAAGCTATTAGAGATATTGGACATGTAAACAATATGAATAAGTCTTGCTACAGGAAATGATTAAGTCTCATCTTTTGACAAGAAAGGGTCGAATACTATTTTGTAAGGGAAAGACGTAAGTCCTGTTATGTATCTGAAAGGGTTAGTATTGTCTGTTGACAAAAAATAAAGTACTGTCTCGTATAAGAAAGTGATAAGTCTTGTTATATACAAAAGAAGGTAAGTCTTGTCATTTAACAAGGAAGGGTAAGTCTTGTGTTTTAGACAAGTGCCAAATACTGTCTCGTATAGGAAAGGATAAGTCATGTTTTGTACGGGAAAGGGTTAAGTCTTACTAGTATAACAAAAAAAAAGAAAATAAATCTTACAAAAAAGGGTTATTGGGATTCTAGAGCAATAAGAATCTGAATATATGTTATAAAATATGTGTATGAATGTTTTGGCACCTACAAATTATAATATGCAGTCAAGATCATGTTAAGTCAGAATATGTTTACGTTATGACTTGTTACATTATTTTTAAAAGCAATATACAAGATGTTATTAGAATTTTAAATTATGCTTTAAAGATAAAATAGAATTCATTCTTCAACGTTGACTTTTAAGTATGCGTGTGAAATTGAGCAAGGCGTTAAGAGGAAAGATTCTTGGCATGGAATAATAAGTTACCCAGATATTCAGAAACTAGTATCTGTGTTGAAAATTTTTGAAATATGACACTATGTTTTGATAGGTTTTTATGACAAATAAACAATCTAATTATATTTTTAAATTTTTCTGCTATTTTATTTGAATGGTTGATGTTTAAAAATAATGTTTTTAATGTTAAAATCTAACTATGAGGTCTACGGAAATCGGGCCTTAACGGAAAAGGAGGAGGGGACTTCAAAACACAGCATTAATAGCCTGAAAAGCATGAGAAGCCATGGGGAGTCGCCATGTCTCAACCGGTAGGGAGGGTAAATGCATCAAATGAAATGTAAAATCTTGGCAATGATAACAGACATTTTTGAAGAGCCGTTATTGTAACAACCCACGTAAATCGTACCAAGATATTGTCATCTTCACCCCCGATGGATTGCCCATACAGGAACTCACGGTTTTGTTTTCACCCGACGAGTTACTCGCCCAGGCAAAACGCATCTTGGTAGAGGAGGTTTCCACCCCCTTATAAGGGAGGTTTTGTTCTCCCCCTCAACCCATGTGGGACTTACATCTCCACCCTCTTACGGAGCCTAGCGTCCCCGCTTGCACACCGGTCCAGCCCCTGACTCTGATATCATCTGTAACAGCCCACGTAAACCGTAACAATATATTGCCCACTTCGTCCCCTACGAGTTGACCATCCAGGAACTCACGTTTTTGTTTTCACTCGACGAGTTGCTCTCCCAGGCAAAACGTGTCTTGGTAGAGGAGGTTTCCACCCTTTAAAAGGGAGATTTTTGTTCTCCCCCTCAACCGATGTGTTTTTGTATAAGGGGGTGAAAACCTACTCTATCAAGATGTGTTTTTGCCTGGGCGAGCAAGTTGTCGGGTGAAAACAAAACCGTGAGTTGCTGGATGGGCAACTCATCGGAAGCGAAGCGGATATTATCTTGGTATGGTTTACGTGGGTTGTTACAGTTATAAAACCCGAGGCCCCATTAAAATATCATGATGTATATTTATACACGCCCAGTTCAACATATTTTTAAAATGTATTTTTATATGTGTATTACTGCTATACTTAAATTAAGAATAAAAAAAAAGTTTAATTTATGATATAACTTTCAAACAGTATTATCATATGAAAAATTATTTATTTTTTAAAAAATAAAAAACCATTATGACTATTATCGTTTTTCCTCTTCTTAGCACAAACACGTGAAACACTAGAATAAATAGGATGGAGCTCGGCATCCTAAGAAAATATTCGGATGAGAAGAAAAATGAAACTAGAAAGGCCAAATTTGCATTCTTAACAATTAAATGCCGGCAAAAATTATCTAATAAAAACCATTTACAACACGTTAAAAAGATAGTAGTCATCAATAAAAATCATTTGCAACAGGTTAACATACAAAAAAGTACACTTGACATATTTTCAATTTTTCATACCTTACGATTAAATGCGGGCAAAAAAATATAACTTTGATGGGAAATTCCAATATGTTAACTGATAAAAGCCACTTACAACAGGTTAAAAAGATAGATTATTAACAAAACCAACCCATCCAGATTTCATTAATTTGCATATAACAGTTATGAAAGACGATGTAACCACGAGTGAAAATCTTTAGAGTAAATTACTATTTGCATCTCTGACATTTTCTAAAAATAACTAGTTGAATCCTTAAAGTTTAAAAACATCATTATGTCCCATGACTTTTCATTTTTTCATCTATTTGAATCCCTAAGGCTGTTAGCCTTGTCTGTTAACTTCCACCCATTTTTCCTCTCTATTAAGAATATTTTCGTTTTTCTCTTTATTTACCCACCCAATAATTCTAAAAACAACTCTAAACCCCCATTTCATCTTCTTCTTTCTTTGTCTTTCCTCTCTCACCTACTTCATCTCTCACTCTTTCTAGATGAAGAAAAAACATGGTGTGGTGTTTTATGGTAGTCAGGTGGTAGTGATAATTGGCTGTGATGATGGTGTGAGGGTTGTGGTTGTGACGATGGGGGGCTGTGGTGGTGGCGAGGGGCTGTGGTGGTGTCGATGGGGGCTGTGGTGGTGCCAACGGGGCTGTGCTGGTGGCGATTGTCAGTTGTGGTGGTGGCGTTTGGGTAGTGGTGGTGTCGATGAGGGCTGTGGTGGTGTCGATGGGGGCTGTGGTGGTGTCGAGGGGGCTGTGGTGGTGGCATTGGGGGGCTGCAATGGCAATGAGGGATGTGGTGGTGTCGATGGGGGTTGTGGTGAAGCCGATTGTCGGTTGTGATGGTGGCATTTGGGTAGTGGTGGTGTCGATGGGGGCTGTGGTGGTGTCGATGGGGCTGTGGTGGTGACATTGGGGGGTTGCGGTGGCTATGGGGGGATGCGATGGTGTCGATTGGGGCTGTGGTGGTGTCAATGGGGCTGTGGTGGTGGCGATTGTCGGTTGTGGCGGTGGTGTTTGGGTAGTAGTGGTGGCGATGAGGGCAGTCATGGCGATGGGGGCTGTGGTGGTGTCGATGGGGCTGTGGTGGTGACGAAGGGGGGCTGCGGTGGTGGCGAAGGGGGGCTGCGGCGGTGGCGGCGACGGGGCTGCGTTGGTGGCGATCAGGCTGCGGTGGCGGTGACGGGAGGTTGTGATAGGAGGTTGTGGTGGTGGTGGAGATTAGGGAGGGGAGAGAAAAAATGTGTGTGTGTGTAAAATGATAAAATAAAGGTTTTGTAGATAACTTGAATTGGTAAAAAGATGGAGGTGGGTGGGAGGTTGATTTTTTTATTTTTTTATTTTTAGGGGTAGTTTAGTCTTTTCACTATCTATTTAACAGAAAAACTAACGGTGTTAGCCTTCGAGATTCAAATAGATGAAAAAATAAAAAGTCAGGAGACATAATGATGTTTTTAAACTTCAAGGATTCAACTAGTTATTTTTGGGAAATATCAGGGATCCAGATAGTAATTTACTCAAATGCGGAAGTCAAAAAGGGCCCTGTTTGGAAACACTACAAAAAGGAACTTGTTGTTTCTAAAAGGGTTTCATATAAAGATGGAAAACGAACATGAAAAGAAGACAAAATGTAACTACTATAACTTATTGGTTGGGTTTTTCATTTATTTAAAGATTAGGGGCATAACTAGTTATTTATCATGCATATAAATACCTAGGTTATCTCTGCAAGCATGCATCATCTCTTTCAATGGGTAAAGAGAGTGAAATAAAGCTTCTTGGAACCGCTGCCAGTCCATTTGTGAACCGGGTTCAGTTCGCCCTCAACCTCAAGTGTATCGAGTATGAGTACATTGAAGAAAATCTTGCTTGTAAAAGTGAGCTTGACATCGAACCCCGTTCACAAAAAAGTCCCTGTCCTTTTTCATGCAGATAAACCGCCCATTTGTGAGTCTCTAATCATCATCGAGTATCTTGATGAACTCCAACCCGACTTATTCCAACTTCTTCCATCGGACTCTTTAGAACGGGCAAATTTTCGGTTTTGGGCCACGTATATTGATATCAATGTAAGATATATCTTTGTACATTCTTAAAATAGGAAGCCGGTCTAGCCGATAACATGCTACATAACGGACGTTATTGAGTATCTTTGAATTGCTTCCATTTGAACCGGTCATGTGTTAACCGGGATGAACCGTTGAACTGGACAGGCTTTCAAAACCATTTTATCTCTTTAAAAAAAGTCTTATTTTTTAATTAACTTACTATTTTTATTCCAGATTATATATTGTGTTAGCATTACAAAACTAAACCAAAAGATAATTATTTCAATATTTTGTTTTAGTATATATATATATATCTTTATATAATTTTTAAATTACTCTTATATAATCATATGGTATTTGAAACCAATCCAACAGTGGACAAGTAAGATAACATGTTCGACCGTTGCAAACAGTGTCTTATGTAATTAAATCCAACAGTTACTTTGCATTGACAATTTCTTCATTTATAATTTTGTAAGCTAGAATCACTATATGATGAATATACATGTCACATAATATATATATGTTGTATTGACAACAAAACATTATCAATAGTTTTTCCCATTATATGAAGAGTTGAGGAGAACAACAAGCAAAGAGGGACAAGAAGCTATAAAAGAACAGATGATCGAAGCAACACAGTTGTCAGAAGAGGCATTTATCAAGTCTAGCAATGGGAAGGCTTACTTTGGTGGAGAGCAAATAGGTTGTCTTGATGTTGTTCTTGGATGTTTTATCAGATGGATAAAACATGTTGATGAACTTAATGATTTCAATTCGTTTGATGAAGTTAGGATCCTTGAGCTAGCAAAATGGGCAAAGAACATATCGTCACACGAAGCCCTTAAGGGCGTGACACCAGGGAAAGAAACACTCATAAACTTCTTTGGGTTGCTTCACATCTACAAACCACCATATAAATAGTTACGCGATTGTTATTTCTGTTGATGTATTGTTAAATGTCTTTTCATGTTATGATGTTACAATTTGATTTGAACTATGTGTTATGTTTTATTGCAAGTAAAAGTTATGATGATGGTCTTTACTTATGTTTTCTATCTCAATGATTAAACTTTATGCTTGAAATCTATTGTTCTAATGCTTGCAAATTATAAAACATAAACTACATCTACATGCAAAGCAAATCCATACTACAATCAATAAACTTTGGAAACAACCATGAAAGATTGAGATTTGAGACTATGCCATTAGAAAAGTGGCCGTGTTCAAAATGAAGATTAGTCTTTTTACACTTACGATCTATGTCAATGCCTTAGTGAGCAGATAAAGATCAAAGCTATTATAAACCAAGAGATAACGAACAAGAATGAGTTATTAAATAGATAGTTCAAGTGTATAAAGAGTGTGATGTACTAAATGCAACTCTTATTTTCAAAAGATAACCAATTAAACCTGTTGATTCACAAAAATACCAGGAACAACTCTTCTAATTTGTTGTTGATTCATGAAAAATATCAACAATTAGAATAATCACACACTGACACACACTTTGTGATAGTGAGAAAACTGATTTTCCATAAACTCTAAAAACCTATCATCTCTCAAAGGTTACAAGGTTATAAAAAAAAGCCAAAAGTCGAATGTGCCTCAAAATATAAGCGGACCAAAAACCAGACCACAAAGAAAGTCCAACAAATGCTAAAAATAAGACAAAAAGTATAATAACTTATAAAATAAGCAGTTTTTGGGCCGAAACGATGACCCAACCCGCCTATGGCATTTGCGGAAACGTGCTACTCGATCCAACGGTCGTTTCGACTGGTCGCAGACCCAAAATAGAGACTTCTAGCCCAAGTTATGGTCATTTTAGTGAGCTCCCTTTGGACAAGCGATTAGTGACCTCCAAAAACGAAACAGCTTGCTGCTCCACACTTGGGCCGCACCAGAGTGGGAGGTTGGGTCCAATAACAAAGTCTTTGGAATTAGAAAAGAAAATCTTCCTTTCAGGTGTGTCAAAACCATCAATCTCACTCTTATTCAACCCATACCAAGACGTTTTTACCCAAATATGAACAAAACCATAAAGAACGAACAAATACAGCCGGACGATCACAATAATAAAAAACAAGAATCTAAAACTATCTGGTCGCCATCTTGATCTGATCAGTATAACAATAGGTTGGTTAATGAGACAGGGCCCTAATCGAAGAATAGAGCAAGCAGATCAAAACGTATGTACGAGAGTGAAAAGCTAGGAACACACTTTCTTCTCTTCTTATAAGATGCACATACTAACTAATGATCTGGACAACTCCATCACCAACTTGCTGTTCAAAGAGAATATACGTTCACAACGGGTAGTGCGAAGTCCAGAACAAGATGGGTACAGCAACTACAATCCCAATGATTGTTTTACAACACGTAGAGCTTAATGAGGATGCATACACATGTTATATCATAATCTTGAGTTGTTGAAGACGTGAGATATCACATGAGTTTGCAGTTTTGCACCATTAGGTACGCTAGATCTTCGTGTTATAAGATAAATAACACGTATTTTGGAGTAAAGCCAAACGAGAGACTCATTCCAAAATAGTAGGTTGGTTATGGCGACATTTAATTTATCTATGAATGGTCTCGTCACTCTCCTGTATTAAGTTTGCATTTTATGAGCCTAACTATTTTGGTTGTGATTACAAATATATATCGGTAAAAAAGTTAACTTTTTAAAAGCTAAATTTCATATATACCCCTACAAACTTTTAAAACCTCTCATGTATAGTTGATTTTTATTTTGTAATTATTTTGACAAAAATACCCCTAATGTAAGAAACTTAAAAGAAAAAGTTAATGATGTTAACCAGGATTAATTAAATGGATTCAAATAATAATTTTTGTGAAACATGTGGATGCAAATGGCAAAATTTAGAGTTTTGGACTCAAATAATAATTTATATGAAATCTCATAAATGAAAAATGCACTTCACTATTTGTTTATATATTTAAGTCTAAAGTAATAATCTGGAGTATCTAAAATTATTTTGTGAGTAGATAAGCGATATTGACGAAGGGCGATTGTATAGAAATGAAACTAAAGAATGAACCCTAACCACAATTTAAAAGTAAAAATGCTGCCCCATGATTACGTTTGATTCGGTATCACCATGTCATAGTAAAACTTTGTTGATTAAATTATGCATATCATGTGATGTAAAAAAGTTTTTTTAATATGTTATGTGAGAGTGGGTTATCTTTTATCGTTTATATTTTCATCTATCTTTCGTTATATCTCTTTATATCAAACACACACACACACAAATATACTATTGGAAATGTTCGCGCGTTGCGACGGTACGGCTGTTGCGCGTGTTAGGTCTAGAACTCATGTATAGGTTTAGATGATCTATCAACTCTTGTAATCACATTTTGTAATTATTATTTGAATGATATGATATGAATGATTTTGATTACATTTGTATTTATGAATTGAACAATATCATGTTACATCTCATTATAAATGTTATAAATATATGATATTATATATTTCATAATGTATGTGTGAATGTGTGCAGTGAACACCAAGTGTTGGAACAACTGCGGATGAATAAATTGTTCTTCCGTAGATGTTCTTAGGAATACAACTGAAGTGAACATCCGTATATCTCCTGCGAAAGAACAATTCTAGCTAAACAAGTCAAAAGAACAAAGTGAAGCTACTGAAGGAGAAACTGTCATGGAAGAACAAGTTCAAGAACTCCTACGGAATCACAATCACAGAAGAACAAGCAATAAAGATACAAGTGCTGCTGCGGAAGACTAAGTTCCTGCGGAAGAAGAAATTCTTACGGAAGACTGTTTAACAAGTATGATTTCACATCATCAAGTAGTCAACTGACAGAAAGTCAACAAGTCAACGTGGTAGAACAACAACATTAATGGCGATGGAAGACATATATTTCAAGCGAATATTCCACGTCACATCAACAACATTATACGTATTTATTTCATTGTAAATCTCGAACTTCTATGCCGATAAATATGGCGGAGATTCAGATAACTATAGTTAGCTAAATTATAGCATCAAGTTAGCGAAAGGTGCTCATTGATCCAGATCAATTGATCTATCAGCTTTGATTTGTTTAATCGATTACTGCTAAAACAAAATTGTTGTTTCTAAATAAAAATTAATTATCATTAGTAATTCAGTTGTTGGTGCTTATCAACCTCCTAAACTAGAAAACAAATCTGATTTTAAAACATGGAAAATCAGGTTCAGAAATCATGTCAATTATATAGATTCAGACCTATTGGCTTCAATTACCGAAGGACCTTATATTCCACCTGCTTTAGGTGCGAACTATAAGGATAAAAATCAACTCATAAGTCTAAAGAATTGATCACCTGATGATGCTAAGAAAGTCAAGATTGACATCAAAGCCTATAGTATGCTTACTATGGCTTTACCTGAAGAACTCTTGATCAGGTGTGAATCATATAAAACATCTAACTCGTTATGGAAAATCCTACACACTTTGTGTGAAGGAAGTGACGAGATTAGAAGCATAAAAAAGGATACTCTCCGTGCATAATATGAAACATTCCATCATATTCCAGGTGAGTCAGTTCCTCAACAATTTCATAGATTCATGCAACTTGTTACAGAGATGAACATACTTGAGCTTGAGTACAGCAATGAAGAGCTGAACAAAAAGATGCTTCATTCATTGCCTGAAAACTGGACACAAACTGTGTCTATGTTTAAGAACACTATTGACTTAAAAGCAATAGGACTAGGCACTCTAGTGGCAAAGGTAGAAGCATTGGAGCTGGATGAAAAGACAAGAAACAAAAGTGTGAAAGCACCTGTAGCTCCTTATCAATTCAAAGTATTGAAAAGTACTGGAAGTGCATTCATCTCTAATGAAGATGAAGACAACTCTTGTGATGAGAGTGAACATGAAGAAGAGACAAGTCTCTATGCTGCAAAGTCTTCAAAGTCAAGCAAACACAACAATCAGAACAAAAAGACTAAAGGAAAAGCTGATGAGTCCAAAACCAAAAAGAATAACAATCAAACAGAACCAATTACTATGGTTCTGGAGTCTGAAGAACAGAAAGCTTCCTTTGCAGCCTTCAGTTCAAGCTTTCAGGCTTATCTAGGAAGTACTTTGACTCCTGCTCACTTTTGTCAACAAGATCTAGAAGAACTTCATCCTGATGAGGTAGAAGAAATAGATCTGCAATGGAAAATAGAAATGATCGCCTATAGAGCAAAGATGTACATGAAAAGAAACAAAGGACTGTCCATGGGAGGAAGATCAACAAAAATCGGTATGGACAAGACCAAAGTAAGATGCTTTAAATGCAACTTATATGGACACTTTTAGAGGGAGTGTAACAGCAATCAACTGACTCAAGACAACCTAGTCAAAAGAACTTTACACAATCTTAATTAACCAATGCATCCCCACCAACAACAAAAAATAAAACAGGTATCACTAACAGTAAAGAAACTGGTCTAATTATTTTGCAGGATGGTACTTGTGACCGGAGCATGTATGAAAAGGAAGTACTTGTAGAGAATCAAGCTTTAATGGCGAACATGGAAAACAAAGTTCCTGCAATGGCCGCTGAGGTAAGAGAACGGTTGTGTTCTCCCACTTGCATAGATGAAGTAGAAAGATATAGAACACATGCTCAACAATTGGCTGATAAAGTAAAAGAAACACTGCTTATAAATGAATCTCATGTTAGAGAACACATACTTTATCAAGTCAAAATTAATTCTTTACAAAAGGATTTAGATAAAATTGTATCTGAAAATTACAACCTAAAAGCACAAGTTGAGCATCTGACTACATCTTTAACCAAGTCTATGTCAGATCATGCATCTACTAAGGTAAAATTATAGAAATTCTAATTGTCATCACAACAGTATGAGAAACTATTAACCTCTCATATTGAGTCAAAGAACAAGTCAGGATTGGGATTTCATGCAGTTCCACCACCCGTGAATGATAACTATACTTCTTTGCCCGAGTCCATGACCAACAGTTTATCTAATCACTTTGTATCCAGTAACATGTGTGAGTCAACAGATAAAAATAATAATAATGTAACTAATGACACTGAATTATATGAATCTGATTCATCAGAATCAGAATACTCAAATCAAAGTAAATCAGAATTTGATTATGATAACTGTGATGACTTGCATGATGATGATAAGTCTGATACTGCTGGTTTGTATAAGGGTAAAACTGTTTTAACTAAATACTCAGTCCCAAAGGTACTGAATGAACTTAAACTACCCTATCCACCAAACCAAAGAAACCTGCTGAAGACAATCCACACAAGGATTGAGCAACTAAATGAAGGCATACAAGCATTCAATAAACTTAACAAGGAAAAGCCAGCTAATAGAGCCTCAAAAGAAAAGTACGTGACTTCAGCAGATCATCTGCGGAAGAGGTCTGTGAGATCCACAGAAGCCATAAGGAATAAGCAAGAAACTGCTCAATCAGTAAGCAAAGACAAAGCTCAGAAGAAATACTTGCAGGCTAAACAAGAACCCTTTGACATCATGTCAGGAAGAGGTAAGATATCATCAGCAACAAAGTTGGACAAAGAACTGAAGAATCATAAGGTTTCAACTAAGAAAAAGGCTAAGGCTGCATCAGACAGTGATGCTGAAGAAAAGTACTGTAAATGGTGTGGCATGCACAATCACAGTACAGAAGATTGCTTCTTCAGCAGCTATTGCTTAATATGTAATATGAACAATCATATGACTTCAGATTGTTCCTTCAACAAATATTGTGCAATATGCAACAAAAACAATCATTCTACCAAGGAATGCTTTTTCAACAAGAAGAATAAAACAAAGATCCTCAAAAAGAAGTATGCAGAGTCCAATGAGTTAGAGTCAAAATCTTCTGAGGATGATAATTCTAGAGGTGCAAAACAAAAGAAACAACAACAAAAACAGAAAATTACTAAGACAAAGAAAACAGCTGCTGAGATGCAATTAAAAATTAAGAAGGAAAAACAAGTGCAAAGGAATGCACCACACAAAAAGGTAGCTCTTGAAGAAGATGATGACTTCTATGATGATTTTGACAAAGGCAGTAGTAAACAAGATGAAAACACCTCATCATTATCACCAAAAACATCCTCACCCAAAACAACACATAATGAATTAAATGACATCAAAACTAAGTTAGAAACTTCAAGACTCATTCATGAAAAAGTCACTATATTAGATAACAATGGAAAGCCCAAGACCATCAAGGCTTGGGCTCCTAAGTCTAACTAAGTTTATTCTATTTGCAGGAACATCCAAGGAGGGATGACAACAAATGGTATGTTGACAGTGGCTGTTCCAGACACATGACAGGAAACTGTACCCTCCTGCAGGATTTTAAGCATAAAAATGCTTCATATGTAGCATTTGGTAGGGATAAGAAGGGAGGTAAATCACTGGTGAAGGAATGGTAACAAATGGAGTTTTAAAGTTTGATAAAGTTAATTTTTGTGAAAACTTACAGTTTAATTTACTAAGTGTATCTCAAATCTGTGACCAACACTATACTGCTTTCTTTGATAACTCTGATTGTTACATTCTTAAGCCAGGTTTCAAAATTCTAGAAGACTGGATCCTTTTTAAAGCACCAAGAAAAGGTAACACCTATGTGTTGGACATGAACAACACAACACTAACAAGCAAAGAAACATGCCTAATTTCTAAATCATCAGAAGATAAAGCACAACTGTGGCATAGAAGGATGGTCATTCAAACTTGAAAAATATGAATAAATTGGTGAAAAATGACTTAGTTATTGGTGTTCCAAAGAAAGAATTTTATTGTTCTAATCACTGTTTATCATGTTATAAAGGAAAACAACATAAAGTCCCACATAAGTTAAAAACAATTAACACAAACACAACACCACTGAAGTTACTACACATGGACCTCTTTGGTCCAACCAATGTGTTAAGCATTGGCAAAAGGCAATACTGTTTGGTGGTTGTTGATGATTTCACTAGATTCATTTGGGTATTTTTCTTAAAACATAAAAGTTAAACATCAGAAATTTTAATGGAGTTCATCACTAAGATAGAAAATCAACTTGATCTAAGAATCAAGATATTAAGAAGTGATAATGGAACTGAATTTGTTAACTATGTTTTAGATACTTTCTGCAGAGACAAAGGCATAGCCAGACAATTCAGTGCACCAAGAACTCCACAACAGAATGGAGTTGCTGAGAGGAGAAACAGAACTCCAATTGAAGCTGCAAGAACAATGCTAGCTGACTCATATCTGCCAATAACATTCTGGGCAGAAGCTGTGAACATAGCATGCACTATTCAAAACAGAACTTTGATTGTCAAAGAACATAATAAAACACCCTATGAACTTCTATTTAAAAGAAAACATTTTATAGGTTATCTTAAAGCATTTGGGTGTCATGTATCTGTATTAAACACAAAAGAATAGTTAGGAAAATTTGCTGAAAAAGCATATGATGGTTTCTTTATTGGTTATTCATCAACATCTAAATCATATAGAGTATACATTCCACATGATAACATAGTGGAAGAAACTCCTAATGTATCCTTTGATGAATCCTTATTTCCACAGTCTGTGAAAGGATCATCTTGGTTGTTTGATATAGATACATTAACTAGCTCATTTAACTCTGGTTATCTTAATATGACAGGTGCTGCGGATACATGTTACCCCTATGTCCTCCAAATATGGGTGTACCATTGACAGTTGATCCAGAGTCATTCCTTCAAAGAACCAAAGTGACAATGAATCTGGTACATCAGCTCAAACAAGTAAAGATGGTTCCGATGACCTTAGACCATGCACATCAGCAGAAGTATCATCTACTTTTGTATATGTCTCTATTTCCACAGATGATGGTCTGAAATCCCCCAAGGACCAAATCACATCAGAAAACCACCTCACACCATTGCCACATACAAACATATCTTCTATAGAGAATACAGCTGATCATTTCCTTGCTAAGGAAACCTATTCCTGTGGAAACTCATTCAGCTGCACCAGAAAATGAGATGGACTATTTTGTTGACTCTCCATCACAACCGACCCCATTACCCACAACCAACATCAAAAACCTGGATTCATCCATCCAAGTTGATGATGTACCAACAGTTAGAACACATAAGTATCACCCAATTGATAACATGACAGGTGACCTCAATAGCAGAACTACTAGAAAACAAGGGGGAGCAGGAAACATCTGCTTGTTCTCCTGCTTTCTTTCACAAGTAGTTCCATCCACATAATAGAAGCCTTGAAAGATAACAGCTGGATTGAAGCAATGCAAGAAGAACTTCAGCAGTTCAGGAAACAGAAAGTGTGGAATCTAGTTGATCTCCCTGAAGACCAATATCCTATTGGCATAAGATGGTTATTCAAAAATAAGCTGGATGATAGGGGAATAATCATCAAAAACAAAGCAAGACTAATTGCACAAGCTACACACAAGAGGAAGGCATAGACTATGATGAAGTCTTTGCACCAGTTGCAAGGATTGAGGCAATTAGAGTGTTTTTAGCCTATGCTTCATATAAGAAGTTTACAGTTTACCAAATGGATGTAAAATGTGCCTTTTTATATGGAAAGATTGATGAAGAGGTGTATGTCTCTCAACCACCAGGCTTTGAAGATCCAGATTATCCTCACAGGGTGTACAAAATCTTTGTATGGGCTCCATCAAGCTCCAAGGAAATGGTATGAAACATTGTCCAAATTCCTAATGAAACATGGGTACAAAAGAGGTACAATTGACCAGACACTCTTCCTCAAACATGAACATCATGATCTCTTAGTTGTACAAATATATGTTGATGACATCATATTTGGATAAACAAACAAGAGACTGTGTGAAGAGTTTGAAGCATTAATGCAATTTGAGTTTCAGATGAGTTCAATGGGAGAATTAACATTCTTTCTAGGATTACAAGTTCATCAGAAAACAGATGACATTTTCATCAATCAAGAAAAATATGTCTTTCAAACACTTAAGAAATACAACTTTGCAGAATCCTCCTCATGCAAAACACCAGCATCTACTATAGACAAAATTATACCAGATCCAACAGGGAAGTCTATTGATCAAAGATTATATAGATCTATGATAGGATCATTAATGTACTTAACTGCTAGTAGACCTGACATAATATTTGCTGTGTGTGTTTGTGCTAGGTATCAAGCAGATCCAAAGGAGTCTCACTTGAATGCAGTAAAGAGAATCTTCAGATACCTCAAAGGGAAACCAGCACTTGGTCTCTGGTATCCCAAAGAAGGGGATTTGAAACTTTACTCATATTCAGACAGTGACTATGGAGGCTGCAACAACAACAGGAAATCAACAACCTGGGGATGTCAATTCTTAGGACCACGGCTTGTGTCTTGGCAGTGCAAAAAGCAGACAAATGTTTATCCACAGCTGAGGCTGAGTACATAGCTGCTTCAGCTGGTTGCTTTCAGGTTCTATGGTTGCAAAACCAATTACTTGACTATGGTTACAATTTTCTTCAAACTCCAATATACATAGATAACTCAGATGCTATGTTTATCACTGCTAATCCAGTTCAACATAGTAAAACTAAACATATTGAAATCAGATACCATTTTCTGAGAGATTGTTCAGAAAAGGGCCTAATCAAGTTGATCAAAGTGGACACAACAAATCAACTTGCTGATTTGTTCACTAAAGCCTTTGATTCAGTTATATTTAATTTCTTAATTGAATCCTGAGGCATTCTCAACCTAGATTAGTTCACAACAACAACAACAATATTTTTCGATTACCTGTAATCATATGAGAAAGGCAAACAGTTTTCTTAATATAACTACCTAAGGCAGTTGATATTCTAAGGATATGATAGTACACTATAACTTGACATTCACTCCTGCTTTTCAATCAATAACTACCTACTGATCAGATGTGTTTGATATATGAATAGGTTTAGCTTTAATGGAAACTTAACAATGCCATGCACAACATAAAGTCAAGATAACTAAGAGTGGACAAGTCATTGAGACAAGCATTCAAGTAAGTCTAATCCGGATGTAATCAGGATAACACCCATGCACTCTTACTATATTGTAACACCATATAACCTCTATCTTTGCGTATCATGACTCTCTGTTTTGCGTAAGCAAAGACCTGGGTCAACGAGCACCTCTGTTTTATGTGAGTAAAGACCTGGTGACCGGATGCTAATCATCAAATGTTCCAAAAAGGAACTGTTCTAAAAGAATCCAATGTGCTTAATTATCAAAGAGCATACAAATCAACTCAGCATTAATAAGATTTCAAAAAAATCTTAAGATAGAGCTTATAATCTGCGGAACATAGTTTAAGTGTGATAAAGTGTTAACTTCACTAACATCTGGAGGACTAACTTACATGCCACTCCAATGATGAGTTCACATTTGCTATCTTTAGTTCTTACCAAAACATGATAAACAACATGATACGTTACACTACACTCTTGACTGAATTTCTGTGGATCCACATATTTGCAAGCACCACTAGATCAAGTAAATAATTTCACACAATATTCAGGAAAATGTCTAGATTATCGTATGATCCCTAGAATATCCTATGTTTGCCTGTAACAAGCTATGAACATCATTTATTTTCTCTATGATTATTAGTTGGACAAATTAATTACTGTTCATTCTATTTTTCTTAAATTTTTGATAAATACATAAGTTTATGATTCATCACAAATTTAGGGGGAGTAGTCAAAGCATGAAACTGAGTTTAACTAATTTCAACACAATGATATGAAGAAAAATAGAACTTGAGCATATAACTTGGCTGCAGGATATCTGAAGTGTTTACCTACTGCTGCACAATTGCCATGAAGCAAAGTCATAAGGTCCAACAGCAAACAACAAATGAACTAACTATGTGTTAGTTCATACAGTTAAATTCATACAGACAAACTGAACTTTTCCTTCGAAAGATATGAAAATTAAACTTTTCCTTCAGAAGAAAAGTTTTAACATTTAACATAACCTTTGAAAGACGTTTTCAAACAACATTCAAGGATAAATAAGGATATCTGTCCTCCGTAGATGTTCTGCGGAAGACAGAATGAAACAGAGGAACATTGACTTCCGTAGATATTCTACGGAAGAATTAAAAATGTCTGACTTGCGTAAATATTAATTGACATTGATTAGTCTGATAACCTCGGAGGGGTAAAAAGGGTAGATGGGTTCCACATCATTAAGATAAGGTTAGACAGTCTGGAAAAGTATAAAAAGGGCTACGTGACCATTGGCCTTTCTATTCACTTTCAAAACACCTTTCGACCTAGAATTCCTTTGAGGTAAAAACCTCTTTTCATCTTCATTGAAAACAATCGTTCCACTCAATCCATACGACACCCAAATCTCACAGCCACCATGGCTAATCTGTTTGTAAAGGATCACAACGTATGTGCATTCCTAAATCCAGACGTTGAAGATGAATGCAGGGCTATCATACGATAATTAAGAAGGAAAAGACTCTTCTATGCACTAACTACTGACCCACTGATCTATCTATCACACATGATAGATTTCTAGAACACTGCTACAGTAGGAGAGGATGGCGAGCGAGCTGTAATCACTGCCACCATAGGGAATCTTCCCTTGTGGATAGATGAACAAATCATTTGAAGTGCTCTAGAGCTTGGGGAAGAAGAAGATGGCCACCCAGATGTATTCGACCATGACTACATTCAGAGGGTATTCAAGCTAATGGGATATGATGGTGATTATCAAAACGGAGAGATTAAAAAGGGAAGGTTGTGAAAGCCTTACCGCTTCCTGTGCCACACTTATCTTAAGTGTATCTCCAACCGAAAGTCTGGGTTGGATAGATTCTCAAGGCACATCTCTTCTGGCATCATTGGGATTTTTGAAGGAAGAACATACAATTATGCCAAGTACATCATGAACTGCCTCTGCGACCACGTGCGAGTGCAGAAACAGGACAAGATGTTCATGTTTCCAAGGTTCCTACAACTAATAATTAATGAACAATTGCCTGAGGTTGAGTAAGAAGGAGATGTATGTGTGCAAAATCATCTGAGCAGATCATTACTAAACAAGTTAACTGGGCAGTACCAAGGAGGAAAGGTACAAATGTTTGCCCACGTTCTTGATGAGTCTGAGGAGATCCCACAAGAGCTGTTATGGGTTGAAGAACCACAACTTCAAAGCTCATCAGCTGAATCCTCTACTCCCTCCCAACATCAAACACAAGCAGCTCCTGCACCTCAATCTCCACCTATTCAACTAGATTTATCATCCAGTGAACATACCCAGCCTGTTACACCTGCACAATCACTATCATCAGTTCACACTGATGCAACAGAACCCATCTCACTCACTCCCATTCAAACTCCCACTTATCCAATCCCAGCTGAACAAATTCCTTCTCCTACACCGACTGAACCATTCACCTCACTAACATCCACTGAACTAATCGCTTCTCCCACACCTACTGAACCCTTTGAAAGCCCAACACCAACTGGAGAATTCCATCTAGAAGAGGATGAAGAAATTCTAGAAGGGACTACTGAGGAGATTTGTATGGAGGCTGAAGGAGAGAAGGGTGAGGAGCTGATCCAAGGAGAGTTTGTTGATATTGAAGCTTATCATGAGGATGACCTGAAGGATGAGGAGATAGATGTAAGTAAGAGCTATTTAGTATCAAAATATAACAACCTCATCCTGAAGGGAAACAAGAAGCTGGAAAAGTTGAGAAGATTAAAGAAGGAGCTGAAAGAGAAAGACAAACTGATTACTGAGAAAGATAAAGCAATCATTCAACTAGAAGGTAGGCTGAAGAGGCTGAGAGAAGATATTGTGATTGACAACGAGGTATTGATGCCCTGAATGATTTGATAGATGAACAAGCTAAACAACTGAGAGATAAGGATCATGAGATTGAAGGGTTAAAGTATAAGTTAACTAAAGCTGAACTGAGCAAAAGTGAAGTGCCCACAATCACTTACAGCAGGAAGAGGAAGTACCTGGGGAAACCGACATATGCTGCTGGTGAATCACCAAAACGAGTAAAAATAGATTCAACAGAGCAGTCAGCCTCAGAGGAATAAGACAGGGTGGATAGTGATAGAGAGTGAGAGGAGCTGACAAAGGAAGAGTCTCCTAAAGCTAATAAAGAAGGAAAAGATGCTGAGCTTTTAACAACCGAAGACATTTTGGAAGAAAGACCCCAATCTACCATGTTTATGGAGCTGATTAACAATGGTTTTCCTTATGACTTGGTAGAAAGGATGAACATGTCTAAGTTGATAAAGACAATAAAGGAATTTGATGCTGTGAGAATGATGATCCCTATGTGCAACTATGAAACATTCTCCAAATTTAAGGCCTTGGAGAAAACAAGGAAAGAATTAGGGTACTGTGACACCACTAAGCTCACCAAGTATAACATGATTTGCTGGCTGAATAGTCACAATCATGAACAACATGGATTGAAGGGAAGAACAGTGGGTGAGTTGAGGCTATGATGGAATATGAGATGAAAGTGGAGCTGGATACGGGTGTGAAGTTTAGATCTGGAGCTCCTAATCCTGCCTATCAACAACAACCAACACAAACCCCTGCTGAGCCTACTATGGTTAAAGCCAAGGATATGCATAAGGGAAAAGTGAAGCTGATAATAGAGCCAAAGGATGTGATTCCCAATAAGATATGGCCTCTAGGAACTGCTGTGAGGGAGATTACAGAAGAAAGACTAAGTCTGATTCAACTGTTTGATCAGATGATATCTCCAAGATCAGCAGAAGATCATCACATATCAGCATGGAAATATGATGGAGATTAGGACTATGCTATGATAAAAAGGGCATCTGGTATGGTTCGATACTTCCCATTGGTGGAAACCTTACTGACACTGCCAGATGCAGACCTAAATGTCCTACAAAGCATTCCCATCATCAACTATCCCATAAGTCCAAGAGGGAGAGACTTCTCCGAACTTATGACTAAACTATGTCACAAGTTCAAGGGAGATGTACTGAGGGAAGCTAGATTGGTACATGCTGAGCACCATAGAAGGAAATCAAGAAAGTCTCAGTCCAGGTCTCAGTTGATTGATGATGAATTTTTGAAGAGATCTGGATCTGAAAACAGATGTAATGCATCAGTAAAGGTGATTGAAGGCAATCAATTTACATTCCTTATAACAGACTGGGGATATGTAAAAAAGAACAAAGAGCTTGTTTTGCTAAGGAATGATCCTCAAAATAAAGCTACAAGTTTCAGCCTCTTTGACCCAGTGGAAATAAAGTTGCTGCACCCAAGCTACACCTCTTACTTGCACGACAAACATTTTCCAAGGCTGTAGGATCAAACTGCTCAGAATGACTTGTGCTTATATGTCCATCTTATTTAAGTCATTGACAAACTGCATGCCAATGCTCATAAGAGGAGGAAGTATGAAGCTGGGCAGTTGATTGGGTCAGAGATAAATCCCATAACAGAATTAAGAATTTCTGACCAGGACGAATTGGAAGTGGTATCCAATAACTGTGTTGTTGCAACACTGACCATTGAAGAGGACATCCTGGGGCTAAAATATAAAACACTGAAAAGAATGGGTAGAAGGCAGATCAGTTTCAAATATGAAGATCAAAAGACTGTCGTAGAATACTTTAAAAAGAAGATTTTGTCAAGAGTTCAAGAACTGAAAGACCTAAACCAATGATTACTAGAGTCTAAACCTAAGGGGGAGTATTGTTAGGTCTAGAACTCATGTATAGGTTTAGATGATCTATCAACTCTTGTAATCACACTTTGTAATTATTATTTGAATGATATGATATGAATGATTTTGATTACATTTGTGTTTATGAATTTAACAATATAATGTTACATCTCATTATAAATGTTATAAATATATGATATAATATATTTCATAATGTATGTGTGAATATGTGCAATGAACACCAAGTGTTGGAACAACTGCGGATGAATAGATTGTTCTTCCGTAGATGTTCTCAGGAATACAACTGAAGTGAACATCCGTAGATCTCCTGCGGAAGAACAATTCCAGCTGAACAAGTCAAAAGAACAAAGTGAAGCTACTGAAGGAGAAACTGTCATGGAAGAACAAGTTCAAGAACTCCTATGAAAGCACAATCACAGAAGAACAAGCAATAAAGATACAAGTGTTGCTGCGGAAGACTAAGTTCCTGCGGATGAAGAAATTTCTACGAAAGACTGTTTAACAAGTATGATTTCACATTATCAAGTAGTCAACTGACAGAAAGTCAACAAGTCAACGTGGCAGAACAACAACATTAATGGCGATGGAAGACATATATTTCAAGCGAATATTCCACGTCACATCAACAACATTATACGTATTTATTTCATTATAAATCTCGAACTCCTATGCCGATAAATATGGCGGAGATTCAGATAACTATAGTTAGCTGAATTATAGCATCAAGTTAGCGAAAGATTAGTAATGGATTAGAAACAGAATAGAATAAGATCTCTATATAACATGAGATCAAGATCAGATGTATATAGACGATCAACATACGATCAAGCAACATAAGCAATATTTATATCAAAACATCAATAGCAACAAGAAAGCATTATGATCATCATTTGTGAACACTCGTGGTTTGATTATTCTTATATTCTGTTTGTTCTATTGTTTGATTGATTCTAGTTTGATAATCTTTTAAACAACAAGTGTTAATAATTTCACGATCAATATTTGTTCAAATCAAACCTGATAATTCCTGAACGATCCTAGGATTTACAGCGTGATTTTTTGAAGAATTCGATTTCAATCAGTATCGGCTCGGTGCGTTATGACGTAAATTAAAAAATCAAATTATAATTATTGAAAAAATTGAATGAAAGAAAACAATTACGTATATTACAAAAGTCTTAAAGACAAATATATTATCCCAACATGATTAGTGAAAGCATGCGTGGTAGTTGTGGTCGGAAATCTCTTATTACCTAGATTTTAGAGGGGGGGGTTGTTTTATGAATGTATGTTAGAGTTTTATGATCATCGGAGGCAGCTTTCGATGGCGATTTGCATAGACCAGAAAAAGTTAATGGAGAAATTATCAACACAAATTACCATCTTGATTACTATTGAGCTGTTAACAACCGGCAAGGGAAAGGGGAAGAGGGATTAGTGCTCAATCGCAATTAATGAACGGCATTGAAAGTAAATTGTGATTTTGTTTGTCCACGTGTATATGATTTAGCATTTGTAAATGGTTGATTTTTTTTAAATTTAAGCATGACTTTTCATATGTGTGTCTTAATCCATATGTAAAATTATCATTCTATCATCGTTTTACTTTTATTATAAAAGATATAAATAAATATTAAAATTATTAAACTCACAATATGCCCCTAGAAAAATATTAGTATTATAGTTATTATAAATATGAAGATATATATAAGTTATATACAAGTTTTATACTTAAATATTTAAATAAAATAAGACTTAATTTAAATAGTATTTAGTTATAAAAATATAATTAGTAAATATAAATTTAAATGTCAATTTATAGTATCATAAATAAAATAAAATTTAATGAAGTGAATTAAATAATATTATATTATTAAATAATATATTAATAATGTTTGTTAAATACATGAAAGAGACAAGGGCAAATATGTCAAGGTATATAAAATTTAATAGATAAATTTACCATATTGCCCCTAAAGTGTCTTAAATTCTTAATCAATTCTCTATTCTACCCCTCTTAAATGCATTGCACCCCTTTGTACATGTTGCTTCAAAACTTGTATGCTTGGCAAAACTATATTTCTATCCAAAAAGATGTATTATATAGTAGTATAGATATTTAGAGTAAATTACATGAACCTTCCTTAAGATTTGCTTAAATTTTTCATTTTGTCCTTGTGATTGAAAAATTACAGGTTTAGTCCTAAGTTTTGAAAAACATAACACGTTTCGTCATTGTGATAGATGACCATTAAAAAAGTATGTTAATTATGTGTTAAATGAGTATTTTACCCTCTCATCTTCTAAAATAATTAAAATATTTAATTAACAACTTGGGACCACCCCATCCCACCCCCACCCATACCCTAACTTATTATTTTTCAACCTCTGTAGCAACACCACCACCAACCCACCTTTCTTACCTCAATAGCCTCATCTTCGGTAGCCACCGCACCACCACATACCCCGTCTCCTATAGCCACCGCCATCACCACATACCCGCATCGTCAACCACTATCATCTTCGCCACCGGCCATCGATGTAGGCGGAAGCAAAAGATAATCAGTTAAACCTGTTGATTCACCTAGAATACCAGTAACAACTCTTTTAATTATCATTGCTTCTCAAATAATACCAATAATCATGGTTTCACACCCTAACACATACTATGACAGGGAGAAAAATTATTTTCATAAACTTCAAAACCAAGAGTTTACATGTTTAATCATGTATTGGGTGAGACGTTGGATACACAGATTTCTAGATTTGTGAAGTTGATAACAAAGATGAAGAGTGCGGGTATCTCTATGGAAAACATAGTTGTAAATAAGAAGTTGTTGAACTTATTGCTATACAGTTGAAATAAAAACTGTACTTCTATTAAGAGAACCAAGGACTTTTTCACTCTATCTCTTAGTGATCTGATCTCTACCGTTAAATCATATGAGATGGATGATAAGCAAAAGGCTGCTAATCATGTTAACTCATTAGGAGCTGAAGCAACTGCATTATATGCTAAGATGGCTAGCAATCCAAACTACTATGTGAGTTATTCCAAAATGTATCAACAACAACAATCTGGAATCCCTTTCGTTCCTTCCGTACAAGAAACATCTGTTTCTCATCTCCAAGTTACAAATCCCAATCAGTATTCCCCCATGAAATCCCAATAAGTGTCAGTTCAACCTCAAACCCACATATATTCATCCATTCAACCTCCACCACAAATTTAACAAGAATATGTTGCTACTTCCAACCCATCAAAACAAACCATTTAAATTGTAGAAGAACACCTTGCCTTATTCACAACTTCATGTCAGGAAGACTAAGTGCTCCAAATGTTCTGGTTGATGACTTACAATGGGTTAATCCTGATGATATAGAAGAAAATGACATCAAGTATCAAATGGTAATGGTGGTGTATATAGCAAAGAATTTTATAAGAAAAACTAGTCGAAAAATGCTTGGGATGAACAATGCTAGTAAAAATGTATTTGATAAGACAAGTCTGCTATGTTATAAATGTGACAAACCTGGGCATTTTGTTAGGGAATATACAGAACCAAAGACTAATCCTGTGAAAGTGGAAAAAGCATGATGACTATCAAAATTGAATATGAGAATGATAAGCCTAGCACATCAAGCAACAAAGCAGTTGTTTCACAGACAAACGGTGAGTATGATTGGTCTGATTAAATGGAAATTCTGGATCTCAAATTATCAACTGCTCTACTAGCTGAAATCAAAACTGAGGAAGATAGCCTTGGATATGTTGTAAGGTATGTCAACGACAAGCGAAACCAGCAGTGATCCAAAAACAGCACTCAGACTATCAAGACTAGCCTTTAGATTGCTCAAACAGTGAACTACTAAATGAAATAAGAACTTCCAGAATTATGGCAGATGCTTCTTCTCTGACAATGAATATTTGTGATCATAACTCATCATTTGTAAACAGTTTCTAGCAATAGAATCATCAATCTTGACTAGAGCGTTTGGCTGATCTTCTAACTAGTAAAACACTGTTGATCAGTTCAGCAGTGATCACAACTTTCATTATCAACCGTTGTCTAAAACTCATCGATAACATCAGTGTAAATAGATGGATTGGCTATAATGGCATAATGTATCTGAGACGTCTTAAGCCCTTCAATCAAAGAACGAAACAAAGCTTTGTTTTCAGGAATGTCTCCAAGATAAGCAATAGCATTATGGTTCTTATTGAAAACCATTTGTCTAGCCATATGTAAACAAAGTAAACTTTAAACAGGCATAGATTTCATGAAAATCAGATTTATAAAAATTCAAAAAAATATTGAAAATTTGAACTTCTCGCGCGAAATGTAAAACTTTTGGCATGCGAGTAGTTTTATAAACATCCAACTTGTTGCGTGAAATGTTACTAGCAGTTGTTTCACAGACAAACGGTGAGTATGATTGGTCTGATTAAATGGAAATTCTGAATCTCAAATTATCAACTGCTCTACTAGCTGAAATCAAAACTGAGGAAGATAGCCTTGGATATGTTGTAAGGTATGTCAACGACAAGCGAAACCAGCAGTGATCCAAAAACAGCACTCAGACTATCAAGACTAGCCTTTAGATTGATCAAACAGTGAACTACTAAATGAAATAAGAACTTCCAGAATTATGGCAGATGCTTCTTCTCTGACAATGAATATTTGTGATCATAACTCATCATTTGTAAACAGTTTCTAGCAATAGAATCATCAATCTTGACTAGAGCGTTTGGCTGATCTTCTAACTAGTAAAACACTGTTGATCAGTTCAGCAGTGATCACAACTTTCATTATCAACCGTTGTCTAAAACTCATCGATAACATCAGTGTAAATAGATGGATTGGCTATAATGGCATAATGTATCTGAGACGTCTTAAGCCCTTCAATCAAAGAACGAAACAAAGCTTTGTTTTCAGGAATGCTTCCAAGATAAGCAATAGCATTATGGTTCTTATTGAAAACCATTTGTCTAGCCATATGTAAACAAAGTAAACATTAAACAGGCATAGATTTCATGAAAATCAGATTTATAAAAATTCAAAAAAATATTGAAAATTTGAACTTCTCGCGCGAAATGTAAAACTTTTGGCATGCGAGTAGTTTTATAAACATCCAACTTGTTGCACGAAATGTTACTAATCGCATGAAATTAGATTTGATCAAAAGTCAACTTCTCGCGCGAACAGTCAAAGATGCTCTTGCGAATAGATCAACGAATAACAAGTTTTCGCGTCTGTTCATAATTTCAGCAACTTTTCGTGTGCGACAACATCAAAACTCATTTTCTAATTCAAGTCATTTCACTTAGTTTTAACTATTAAAATTTGATGTATTAGTGTCGGTTTAGCAGTTATTAAGTATATTCAATTTCATCAAAACATAAATATTAAAAGAGTTAAAGTTTTGGTTCAAATTCAAAATCATTCAAATCATCCTGCTAATTGTCAATATACCTTGTCTAAATCTTAGTAATCAACAATCGAACACAACAAACACAAGTAGGCATAGGGAACGACACGTCCTACAAAATGGGTGAATTTACAATTTTACCCTAAAGAGCTCCATTATATAGTAGTATAGATATTATTTGTTACTCTTAATAAATGATATTATGTTACTTATGATGTTCTAATATCGTTGTTATTCGGTAGTCTGATTATTTTCATTCGAGCTTTATTATTATGATTATTTGTTCTTTGGGCAATTGATTAGGCGTGCTTTTTTCTTTCATGACGCCAGATTTAAAGGAGCATTAGCATGGGCACTGAAGAGAGAACATGAACTATTAAGATGACATTTATTTTACTTATGTAACTCATGCAGCATGGATCGACTCCTCAAGTCTTTATTAATTATCTGTTTGAGATATTCATTTCTCCATTCTTCTCTACATCTTACCTGTTCTCTTCTCTTCTCTCTACGTCAAACACACGCCGGTGGAGAGTGTCATATCTACTTATCATAATTTGGCCTAATCTAGGAGTTGGTCTTTCAATTTGTGGTATGTTAGCCGACTCAAGATAAGGGATACAAATCTTTTGTTTAAAGTATGACTTCTTAGTGAAGATGCATTAAATTAATTGTAGAATTCTATTAAGAAATGAATATAAAAATAGGTCAAACTTATATTACAACTTGGGCTATAAACGTGTAAGGATCAACACATTAAAATGATCGATCTCGTGATGAAAATACGGAATGTTGACATCACGAAATAAGATTGAATAGTAATTGAAGAACACAAATGTAAATAAACTTTGATTGTATTGCTCTCTGACATAGAAATAATTACAATAAGTGTGAAATCAGGAAAATGACAAAAGCTGCAGAAATACATTACAAAACTTCTACTTATACTATTCTATGAAGTTCTCGCGCGACTAACAAGTTCTCACGCGATTAACAGGTTTTCGCGCGAGAAGCAAGTTATCGTGCGACAACTCTAACTTATCGCGCGACTTAGATCTTCTTCATCTTGATTTGATTTCCTGAGCCTCTAGGTTCAATCCCTACAATCTCCCCCTAGGCTCGGTAAATCAATGCTTTAGAAGTCCACGTCATCCACCTTGTAGCTGCCTCCGTATGCATACATCTTGTTGTCCAAGGCCTTCGTAATCTTCCAACCAAACTATGCTGCTATGAAGTGAACAGATTCATCAGCTGCTATAGGACAAGCCTGCAACCTCATCAAATCTTCTTTTCCAAACTTGAGCAAGTCCATAGGGTCAATGATACGACAATCTTTATCCACGCAGTGTATCAACGCATGCCCTGTCTCCTTTTCACAACTCCACCACATTAGCTTAGACAAGCTGTTAACTGGCACAGGAGCCTGTATAGGGATCTTTTTTGCATATCTCGGATGCTTGAACACTCTTATCTTCATCGGTTTGTTCGTATTAGGATCTATTCGTGTCTCATCTTCAATGACTTTGGATTTGACAGTTTTAAAGTCTTTGAAGTTGGTCTTGCTTTGCTTCCAAATCATATTCCTAATCCACTTTGCCTTGCTGTAGTTACTAGGGTTAATAAACAGAACACGACCCATTGCATATAGATCCAAAGCTCTGAGTGTATGAAAATCGTGTTTGTCCTGATAGTACTTGATAGCTCCACCCTTTCTCTTAATCACATACATCTTCTTCTCCGCATCGAAAGCCCAGCTAAGTATTGGCTCTGAGTTTCCATACCTTGTATAAGGTTTGGAATGTCTCAACGTGTGAATGTAAGCTGGTGAAGGAGGAGCAGCAACAGTAAGATTACCAACCTGACGCACTGCACTTTGTCCTGTTACATTAGCAGTCTCGTCAGTCGTTTCTTGAGTGCTCGTCTCTCCAACAATCGCCCCTTCTTTGACCAAGATATCTGAGAATAAATCCTTAAGACTATTCCCAAATATGTCTGTGTAATCTATTCCTTCATCCAAATCATCAAAAACATCAAGATCTTATTTTGTCTCCTCAGCAATGATCTTTTGCTGGAATGTATAGAACTCTCTGTCATAAGCTTCTTCTACAGCTGGGTCTAATGGTGTATACTCAGTGGTATCATCGGGACTTAGTCCGGAGACATTGTCAGTAGCTGATGATCTAGATGCACCAGCTGCAGAGCCTACATCTCCTCCTTGATCATCATTGTCATCTTTCTTATCATTTTTCTTGTCATCATCACCCTCATCACCATCATCACCGTCATCATCCTTATCATCATCAACCTCTTCTTCATCACTCGATGCATAATTAACCATATCTAAACCATCATCCTCATGTACTAGACTCTACATAGGAACATCATGCTCAGGATCTACAAATGCCTCTCTAGTAAAAACAACAGGTTGATCCTCAGTAGCCATAGTATGATCAGTGATAAGTGGCTCTTGATCAACATCAGCAGTCTTTGTTGTCCTTTCTGTAACAACAGGATCAACATCATGCTCTGTAGTGTCAATAGGATCTTTAACAACTATGGGATCATCAGTTTGCTATTCACTTGATTTTCCAACTTTAGTGGCATGTTGTTGTGATGATGAAAAATGCAAACGTGAAGTGAGATCTCTTAAGTTCTGCTCCAGAATCTGGACATAGCTGACTATGAAGTTTTGCTAATGTTCAATACTCTTAATCCTCTTATCCTTCTCAATCAACTGTCTTTGCATATCATCCATGATTTGTGTCTTCTCTAACATCTCCCCCTCTAATGTACGTACACGCTCGTCAAGTGTAACACGTGTAGGTGAACTAGTAGAAGCACTAGCACCTTGTGTTTGCGTAGGACGAGTGTTAAGAAAATCCTCCATACCTACTGTCTCCTCAAATCCTTGATTTCTCGGTGGAGTACTCAACACATCCTCAGTAGCAGGCATAGTAGATAATGTCTCTAATGTAGTAGCCTCGCTAACTCCAGGAGTCTCAGAGACAGGTACTTCTTCTTCAGTCGACACAGTGGTCACCGGGGTCTGACGCTTTCTCAAAATACCTCGTCCTCTACCCCTACCATGTGGACTTTCACCAGCTCTTCTTGCCATTCTCTTCCTTCTACCCCAAGTAGCTGGTACATCTTTAGGAACAAAATCTGCATCACATTCCTCAGCAGTGCGTTTGGCTGGTGTTTTTTGCACTCTAGGACGTTCCTGAAGGACATATGGCACATTTCAATTTGATCACTATCAGTTTCGCTTCCAGAACTAAACCATGAATCTATCTCAGCATCTATCGAAGTTCCAGCTGATTGTGAACTTTTAGGAGCATCTTCAGGAATAGTAGTTGAAGGGCCAGCTTATTCAGCTTGTGTGTCCACTTCTTCAGTTTGTTGAGCCTCTTCCTGATAATCTTCTACAAATCTTCCAAGTTTAGAAAAATGAGCTCCATCCTACGCATTACCTCTAGCTCCCATAAGATAAGTGAATATATCCTCCATCATCATCACAGCATAAGTAGATGAATAAGTATATTGCTAGCTCAGGATGAGCAGCATTCACTATCAGTTGTATACATCGTGGGTACATAATGAACTTCTTCCCAACCGTAGCTATTACATTCTTCTGCATCTTAGAAAATATCACCTTGGATATGTTGTATGGTAGATTATCAACTAGAGATATCAGCAGTCATCCGAATATAGCACTTAGGCTATCCGTGCCTACCTTTAGATTGCTTAGGCAATGTATAATAACATGAAACAAGTACTTCGAGAATGGTGGAAGGTACTTCTTCTCAAGAGATGTATATCTGTGATCATATCCCATCCTCTTCAGGTAATCTCTAAACACATCATCATCAATCTTGATGGGCGCATTTGGATGATCTTCCAATAACAGAACACTGTTTATTACTTCGACAGTAATAAAAACTCTCTTGCCTTTAATAGTTGCTGATATACATGGTTCGCCTTGTTCATCCCTTTCATTTACAGCCGACTGCCAAAACTGATCAATCACGTCTATATAAATAGTCGGATTCACAGAAATAGAATAATGAATCCGTGAAGTCTTCAATCCATCAATTAGTGATCTAAATAAGCCTTTGTCGTCTGGAACTTCCCTAAGATAACCCACAACATTAAGGTTCTTATTAAAGACCATAGATCTCGCCGTCTGAAAAGTTAAACAAACTTGTATAAGCACACAAGAAAATTTTCACACTTAGAAAAATTTTGGAAAAATTAAACTTCTCGCATGAAAAAATCAACTACTCGCGCGAAACTTTTTGCGTGACAAGAAGGGTTTTCGCATGAAACTGAATTTGACCAGAAGTCAACTTCTCACGCGACCAGTCTGCTTTTCCCACGAGTAGTTCTATGCGAGTTTGAAAGTTCTCGCATCTGTTCATTTTCATCATACTTTTCGCATGCGATAAGTCTGTGATTTTTCAGAGTTTTAATCAGCCATTTTTAGAGTGTTTTAACCAATAAAACATGTTCATTAGGTGTCGATTAGGTCATTATTAATTTTTTTCAATTTAACGTGTATTAGTCCTTTAAAGTTTGATCATGAATCGAACACACTTAAATCTAATCTATTATCATCAAAATACCTTATTAATCACTTTAGTATCAAAAATGCGACCACAATGAACACTAATATTGAAGCAAATGAGGTTCTAACACTTAGAATTTTGAGAGAATTTTTTCAGGAAGTTTTCTTGCGAATAGTGTACTTTTCACTCAACTGTTCCTTATATAGCCTTTTGACTTCTCGCGCGAGAAGTCAGAGTTCTCGCACCCTTGAACTTTTCGCACGCGAGAAGTTCATTTTTCTTTGAATTTTAAAAAATTTTCAACTTTTCAAATTTATTTATCTTATCAAGCCATTTGATTTGTTATGATAAAGAGTATGTTTAACTAAGTGTTTACAATTATCCAAGAACCCTTAATTTTTGCAAAATCTTTGTGAAATCTTTTGAAAAATCAAAACAAGCATATAAGCAAATTTTAACCTAAAAACAAACTGATATTTTTCTTTATATTTATAACTTAAATGTTTTTAGTGAATTTTCAAGTATAGGATCATATTTCTTATGAAATCGATCATAAACATCGTCCAGCTTTATTCAAATAAGACTGGTTATGTTGATTGTCAATATATTTTATCCATTTTAAACATAGATTTTAATATATTTAATTGAACACGTGTTCTGTGATTTTATCATGTTTAGATTGAGTTATATGAAATCTGTGAATCTCAAGCATTCTGTAGAACTCTTATCCAGCTTCAAGACACTTTGAGAATTCAAGTCACCCCAATTTGACTTAAACCTTTTACCTCTGATAAGCCTTTTTAGAATTATTTTTCTCTATTATAATATCTATTTAGAGCATAACTAGCCTGAGAAATGTTTCTGAATACAGAATATTAACAAGTTTTAGGACTTATTAACTGCCAGTCGGACTTATGTTTTGCCCTCACAAGACGTTTAGGACTTATATGCCCCATCTTTTGATTTTGCCTCCTGTGTCAGAACATATTCTTAAAAAGAAAAAAATTATCATATAGTATGTATGTCTATGACATATCTTTTATTATTGTACTCATTGGCATCTTTTATTCCTATATGGACTTTTTGGCATCTTTTTGCTCTTTTTGATAATATTCATTTTCTCTTTTTGTCTTTGCTTTTCATATCTTTTTCTTCTTTTGTATTTATATATACATAGTTCATATTTCTTCTAAAAAACACTGAATCAGATAGTAACTGACTTGAGTATGACTAAATTGTAACTCTCAGTCTGTTTTAGCTTGGAATCAATGTTACCATAAAACCTTGATGAGTAACACACTTCAATCATTTTGAGTTTACTTTAAGTGTATCACAGATCATAGTGCTTTTCAGTCTTGAAGGTCAAGCCTATCAACATATCAAACATAATCCAAGTCAGTTTCTTTTATGCCTTAAGATGTAATGAATCAAAATTAAGAAATGTACTATCATTTCCTATATATCCTTAAAATTTTAATTTTCTTAATGTAAAATAAAATATTTTTGTAAATTTTCTTTTACTCCCCCTAAAACAAAAATCTTTTTTGAGACATTTTCAAATTTTTTAAGAACAAAAATCTTTTTCGAGACATTTTCAAATTTTCTCCCCCTAAAATTGTGATTAACTACAAGAAAATAACAATTTTACCTAAGAATGAAAACAAATTTTAGAAAAGGGTGTTTGGATGAATGTTAACTAAAGTTAATCATTCCTAGAGATTGGACTAAAAAGTCAAATCTAGAATGATCAAATGCCTTAGTAAGCAAATCAGTCATCTGATGAAACTGATTCCAAATGAATAAGTTTGCATTCAAAATAGTCATGGATAAAGTGCATGCGGATGTCGATGTGTTTTGTCTTTGAGTGTTGGATTGGATTCTTCATAATATTTAACACTGTAGTGTTATCACACAAAATTTTAGTGTCATAAAGATTAAGGCCATAATCAAGAAGTTGTTGTTGAATCCAAACAATCTGAGAACAACAACTTGATGCAGCCACATATTCAGCTTCTGCAGTGGATGTGGATATTGTTTGCTGTTTCTAACATTGCCAAGAAGTCAACCTGTTGCCAAGAAATTAACATCCACTGATGGTCGATTTTCTATCCAAGTTACATCATGCATAATCACTGTCAGTATAAGCATATAAATTGAAATCGGAATTTTTAGGATACCAAAGGCCGAGTGTTGGTTGACCCTTGAGATATTTGAAAATCCGCTTGACAACTTTCATGTGAGATTCCTTCGGATTACTTTGATAACATGCATAATGACAGAAAGGAAACATGATGTCTGGTCTGCTAGCAGTGAGATACATCATAGATCTAGTCATTGACGTATACAAATACTGATCAACGTCTTCACCCGTGAGATCTGGAGTTAAAGTCGGACGAGAAGTCATTAGAGTGGAAGAAATCTTGGAGTCTTGAAATTTGTATTTTTCAAGGATACTGTGAACGTTTTTTTCTTAATGAATCAATATTCTCTTATCATCTTGTCTTAAATACCCAAGAAAAATGACATTTCTCCAAGAGAACTCATCTCAAATTTCTTCTTCATCACAGCTTCAAATTCCTTGCACGGTTCATCATTGGTAGATCCAAAAATAATATCATCGACATATACTTGAACAAGAATAAGATCATCACCAGTCTTTCATAAGAATAAAGTTTGATCAATCGCACCCCTTATATAACCATTCACAAGCAAATGTTCAGTAAGAGTGACATACCAAGCTCGTGGTGCTTGATGTAAGCCATACAGTGCTTTGTCTAACTTATACACATATTCTAGATGATCTGGATCTTCAAAACCAAGTGGTTGACAAACATAAGTTTCTTCTTTCATCTCACCATACTAACATCCATTTGATATACCTTGAAGTTCTTGTATGAAGCGTAGGCCAGAAAAATGCGTATAGCTTCTAGTCTTGCAACAGGAGTGTATATTTCTTCATAATCAAGCCCTTCAATTTGATAGAATCCTTGAACAACAAGTATGACCTTGTTGCAAACAATCACATCTTTTTCATCCATTTTGTTCTTAAAAATCCATTTAGTACCAACTGGCAACTTACCATTTGGCAGTTCACACAGATGCCATACATTTAGCTTTTTAAATTGCATCAACTCGTCTTGCATAGCCTCTACCCATTTGTTTTCCTTTAGGGCCATCTTAACGTTCTTTGGTACAATCTGTGAGATAAAGCATGAATACAAACATTTATTTATTGAGCCTGATTGGTTTTGAATTCGGACACCCTGTGATAACAAACCAATGATTGCTTTAGTTGGATGGTTTTTATGAATTCTCAGCTGTGGAATGGCATCTTCAGAAATAACTTCATCTAAATTAGACATGTGACCAACTGGTTCTTCAGCAGTGTTCCCTCCTTTAGGTTGATAAATAATATCTTCCTCTTGAAGATTATCATTGTCAATAGATAGATCTTCAAATGGTACCTGAATCATATTAATTAAACCAACTTGTGTATAAGAAGAACTCTGATCAGAATCCAGTGGAGCTTGTTCAACAATTGGATCAGAATAAGATAAATCGGATTCAGAAACAGAATGTGGAGCAGCTGTAACATTTGAAGAAGAAGGTATATCTAAAGATATTCCTGTTGCTGGAGAAGTGATAGATCCAACGTCATCAGCAAAAATATCTTGAATTGAGGATGTCAAAGGCGGATTTGGTGTAGAAACAACAGACGATCGATTAAATGTTTCAAATAATAAAGCATAATCATATACCTATGAAGGTGCTGAACCTGCATCTGTTTTGTTAGATTCATGCCAATCAATGAAAAATGACTCAATTATTTGTTTACCGATATGCTACTTGTTGGCTGAATATCCAACAAAATAACATTCATCAGCTTTTTGATCAAATTTTAATTTAGAGTCAGATGTGTTTAATAAAGTACAACAACATCCAAAAGTTTTGAAATATTTGACTTCGGGTTTATGTTTGAAAAAGATTTCATAAGGAGTCATATTCTGTTGTTTGTTGATTAACACACGATTCTAAACATAACACGCAGTGTTAACAGCTTTAGCCCAAAAGAATGACGGTATTTTGGCTGCTAATAACACGGTCCTGGCTGCTTCTATTAAAGTTCTGTTTCGTCTTTCAGTAATTCCATTTTTTATGGAGTTCCTGTAGAACTAAATTGTCTTGCTATCCCCTTTGAATCACAAAACTCGTTTAGTGTACGATTGCAGAATTCGGTTCCATTATCACTTCGAATGAACTTGATTGTTTTGTCAGTCTGATTCTCCACAAGTGTCATGAATTTTATCAGCAAATAAGGTGTCTCATCTTTGGTTGCTAAGAAGAAAACCCATGCAAATCTTGAAAAATCATCAGTAATGACTAAACAATATGCATGATGTCCCAAACTCAAAACATTAACAGGACCAAATAAATCCATGTGTAACAGTTGAAGAACAGAGTTAGTTTTGGTATGAGCAACTGGTTTATGAGGAAGCATGTGTTTTTTGCCATTTGAACATGATAGACAATGTTCAGTTTGTTTAAATTCTTTTAAAGGTAGGCCTACAACATGATTTCCTCTAACCAACTTGTTCATATTTTTAACATTTACATGTCCAAGGCGACGATGCCATAACATTGTATCACTTTCCGAGGCTTTAGATAACAAACACGATGCAGTTACAAATGAATGGGAACCATTCATATCAAGTATGTATGTGTCTTTGTCTCTCGGTGTTCTTAATAAGACTCATTCATCAGGAATTACAAATCCAGGTTTTAGAATAAGACATTCTTTATCAGTGAAGTGTGTTGAATACTTTTTGTCACAAATTTGAGAGACACTAAGCACATTATGTTTTAGTTCCTCTACAAAATTGACATCTTCAAAACTTAACACACCATTCGACATTGTACCTTTCTTTGTAATCTTACCACCATTGTCTCTTGCAAAGATAACATATCCTCCGTTGTAAGGTTGTATGTTGTTTAACAAAGATATATTACCAGTCATATGCCGAGAACAACCACTGTCAACATGCCAAACACTGTTGATGACTTGTCTCGGTTGTTCCTGCACATTTGAACAAATTTATTCATGTTTAGGAACCCAAGCCATGGTTGACTTGAGCTCTTTGTTTTCATCCAAATATGATACAGATTGTAATATCATATTTCTTTTGAATTTGGCATTTAAAAAGAAATGTTTTCTATTCTTTGAAATTAAATTTTGAAATCTTTGTTTGCTTGACAATTGATGTTGATGACGACAATTTCTAGCCTTATGATTTGGCTTGCCACACATATAACAACACATTTTATGATATGTATTTGATGCTTGTGTATTTTGCACAAACTGTTTATGATAACTTCCACAGTTATCATAGAATCTGGCATTAGTATTTCCTTGGCCTTATGATTCTATAACAGTCTCTCTTTTCTTTCTCTCGTTATGGATTGTTTGAGATGATTTCGGAAGAATTGAGGTAAGTTTCCTAGCATTTAGATTCATTTCTATTTCTGAAACTGATGAGACATGAATTGTAGCTTTATCCTTATGAATCGTCTGTACTGGAGTAGGACTAGTGTCTATGATACCTGATCTACAAACATCTTGTTTCACAGAGTTAGCAATAATAGAAGATTTATTTTTAAAGAAACTAGCATTGGTTTCTCTAAAAGTATGATCTTCCTTATCAATGTTGCCTTTTGAAACAAATCTGTTCTTGAAATCAGTTTTCAAGTCAGATACGGATGTTGCGACTCGTTTTCTTTCTTTGGCCTTAAAATCTATTTTTGATTTCAGTTTCTTTTCTTTGTTAGAGTTCACTGTTAATAGATAAGAGTTCACTGTTAATAGATAAGAGTTCACTGTTAAGTTTATTAATTTCTAAAGATAGTTCATTGTTACATGTTGTTAAGTCTTTTATGTTACAATCTTTATCATGAAGATTTAATTTTGATTGATAAATCGATTTGTTTAAGCCATCTATCTTTTATTTAAAGATTTTCACTTCGGTTTTATATTTACGAGCTTGATATTGAAGTTTTTCAACTTCTAAGATCAAGCGTTCTTTGTGAGCTCTATATCTTTGTACCTTTTCTGAACAAGTAATTGAACAAATATTAGAAAATACCTCTTCCATCTCTTCATCTTTTTTCTTCTCTTCAGGTAAGATGTTTACCATGAAGGCTTTCAACACAACCTTTTCTTCTGCTTCTTTTGCCGGAGTGATCTCAATAACATTTTCTCTTTCTTTACAAGCAGCTGTCAGAGTAAACTCAACAGCATTTTCAGGTTTCTCATTCTTGACTAAAGTGAACTCAACAGTTTTTGCTATCTTTTCTTCATTCTCATTCACATCAACAATGTTTGATTGAGCTGGAGTAGTCTTAACAGCTATTTCATTAATCTCACTTTCATCCTGCACTTCCTCAACTTTCACATCTTTAACTTTTTTCTCCTCAACTTTCTCAGCTTCAACCTCCTTTTCTTCTTCAAACACACCATTCATCAAATCATCTGATATGAACTCAGCTAGTACATTGTCTTCAACATGCTCTTCAACAGTTTAAATCTCTGCTAACAAAGCAGTGGAAAGCTTGATGTCTAGTATCTCCATTTGATCTGACCAGTCGCATTCCCCGTCAGTTTGAGAAACTAGTGATTTATTGTTATATGAGCTAGCTTTGTCTCCTTTTGTCTCCACCACCACGGTTACCATTTTCTTACTACTTTCTGTTTGACTCGACCTGCCTTCAGTACACTCTCTAGCAAAATGGCCAGGTTTTTCATAATTATAACATCTCAAGCTTGACTTATCAAATCCAATTTTGCTTGAGTTTTTTTAGCCCAAAAACCTTTCTCCCCGTTCGTCTAGCAAAATTCTTTGCTCTATACACCACTATTGCCATTTGATATTTAATATCATTCTCTTCAACATCATCGGGATTGACTTGTTGTAAGTCATCGACCAAGATGCTTGGTGCATTTAGTCTTCTGGCAGAAAAAGCTTCATAATTGTTCATGAACGATGTAAACAGAGCCAGGTGCTCTTCAACAATCTGAATGGTTTGACTGTTGGGTTGAGAGTTTACAACAAAGGCTTGTTGTGTAGGTTGATTGGCTTGACCTTGAGAGTAGGTTGGAGGTTGTGGTTGAGCTTGAGCTTGACTGTAGGAATTCTGATGAGGAGCTTGGAATTGAGGCAAGGATGGATCTTTGACAGTTTGATAAGCAGGAGTTGTTGATTGTTGTTGTTGACATAACTGAGAGTAGCTAACATAGTAATTTGGATTACTAGCCATCTTGGCATATAAAGCCGACGCTTCAGCTCCTATCATGTTGATATAGTTAGCAGCCCTCTGCTTGTCATCCATGTCATAAGATTTGATAGTGGAAATCAGATCACTAAGGGATAGGGTGAACAAATCCTTGGTTTGTTTAATTGTAGTGCAGTTGTTATTCTAGCTGTAAGGCAAGGAATTTAACAACTTTTTGTTCACTGAGATGTTCTCCAGTGTGATTCCAGCACTTTTCATCTTGGTGATAAGCTTAACGAACCTAGACATTTGAGCCTCCAATATCTCACCAAGAATATGATTGAACATGTTGAACTCTTGGTTGAGCATATCCTTCCGGCTCTCCCTCATGTCTTTGTTCCCCATAATTTGCTCTTCCATGGCATCCCATAGATCCTTTGCCTTCCTGTAATCCTTAAATTTATGAGCTATTTCAGTGGTAAGTGCCATTGTGATGGCAGCATACGCCTTATCATTGAGCTCTATCTTATTCATATCCTCCTCATCCCAGAGGTGTTCAAGCTTCAGCACTAAGTCTCCTTTATCATTTGTGTATATCGGGATATAGGGACCATGTTTGATAGATCTTATCATCCTGGGTTCAGTATAAATGACATGGTTCTCAAAGCGATAGACCCAATCAGGATAGTCTTCTTCGCTAAGAAGTCAAGGAGGCTTCGTGCTTGTTCTGATCTCATTATCGAGATTAAGAGTGTCAGTGATGTGCTTCAAGTTTGTCATTATGAAGACTTGGATTTAAACTACAAAAAACTTCAAATCTGGAGTTCTCGCGCGAATGATACAGTTCTCGCGCGAATAGTCTTCAGCAAAACTAATCGCACAAGTTTTTGCACAAACTTCTCGCGCGGTAAGTTTTGTAACTGAATTTTGCGAAATGTTCAAGTTTTCGCGCAAAAGAAATCTTTCTGTAACAGAATTTCAACAAACTTTTGTGAAAACTCCACTTCTCGCACGAACAACAACTTTTCGAGTGCGAAAATTAACTTTTCGCTTGATCAAACTCAGTCAATTTCGACAATTCCAGCCTTCAATCAAACACCAATTTGTTCAGAATTATCTGTTTAATCTTTCAATTAGTGATTTTAGGTTCGGTTATGATCCTAATTGTCTCTAATTGATTGAATAAAGCTCAATTAATCACCAAAACAAGTCAAATCTTCAATTAAAAAGCATAATATCTCTCAAGGTCTTCAAAAGTGATCAAATAAGCCATGAATTCAATAAATCTTCAATGAACTTCAAATCGGATCTCAAGAACACTTTAATAAGAACTAATCAATCTTTGATTCAATCGATCAAGAGCACACCTTGCTCTGATACCAATTGTAAGGATCCACACATTACAATGATCGATCTCGTGACGAAAATACGGAATGTTGACATCACGAAATAAGATTGAATAGTGATTGAAGAACACAAACACAAATGTAAATAAACTTTGATTGTATTACTTTCTGACTTAGAAACTATTACAATAAGTGTGAAATTAGGAAAATGAAAAAAGCTGCAGAAATACATTACAAACTTCTATTTATACTATTCTATGAAGTTCTTACGCGACTAACAAGTTCTAGCACGATTAACAGGTTTTCGCGCGAGAAGCAAGTTATCGCGCGGTAACTCTAACTTATCGCGTGACTTAGTTCTTCTTCATCTTGATTTGATTTCCTGAGCCTCTAGGTTCAATCCCTACAAAATGGGCCTAGCCGAACCATGTTTAAAAATCAAGCCGAGCCAAGCTGGCTCGTTGATCTTAACGAGCCCAGAATGTAAGCTCGGGCTCGGCTCGTTTATATACGAACCGAGCCGGCTCAACTTATTTATTGAAAAATATATATATAATTTTAGAATATTCATATATATATATATACATATATATATATATATATACATATATATATATATATATACATATATATATATATATATATATATATATATATATATATATATATATATATAACAAAATATAATATTTTTTAAATTATTTTATCTTAACTCATTGAATCAATGATTTGAAATTGATATTTCATGAACTATGAGCATTTATTTATAATCATACTTTTTATATATATATCATAATATATATATCTAATTAGTTTTGTCATAATTTTATATATAGTTATATTATATATATATATATATATATATATATATATATATATATATATATATATATATATATATAATACGTAAATAAAAATAATATAAACAAAATATCTTTTAGGTTTGTGAGTCGGCTCAAGCTTGATATCTGAAGCTCAGACTCGAGCTTGTTTAGTAAACGAGCCATAATATAAGCTCGGACTCGTTTAAACTCAGCTCGTGTTTGACTTGCAATTCGACTTAACTCATTTACACCTCTAAGGCCACATGGAGTGGAACCAGGGAAGTTTTAAGGAAATCTCGGGGCTGGTTGGGAACGCCACACCCCTAGACCAAGGTGTATTTTTTTGCCTCTTTTCGGTGAATTTTCATTGGGATCCACCGCTCTTCCCCCTTCAAATTGAAAACTAAATTGGGGAAAATGAAAAAACACGAGAAAACTATGATGATTTCATGTAAAATTGAGAAAAACTAAAAGAGAAAACCGGAAAACGAAAAAACAAACTGGTGTATAATTGATGTGTCAACGAAAAAAAACAAAAAAAAAACGATAAAGAAACAGAACGATCGCTAGGGACGTAAGAGTTACTAGTTAATCGTAACTTGTAAGATCTACGTGTCTCCTCATTCTTCTCCGGTTGCCACGAATCATGTTTTCTACAATAAAAGCTTACTTTGTTTGTCTTCTTCTGCCCCAACCTTACACCCATTAAAGGTTTCACCGTCTCATCTCTTTCTTCATTAGTTTCTCCTTCTTTGTTTTATTTATTACGCATGATATTAGAAAATTGTATCACAAAATATTTTATTAACTTTTACAAAATCGTTAATAACATATAAAATTAATGGAAAACAGGTTCTAAAGCTTTTACCGAAAGTTTTACTCGAAACAATATAACTATTATTTCACTTAAATTTTGCATTCCACTTTAATTAGTTGATGTTTAAATACATACGTCTCCCTAAATACATTCTAAAATTATGTTATTTTCTTCTTCATTAGATTTCATAAATTTATTTTAATTCATCAAAACACCCAAACTCTCAGATTTGTATAAAAGTATACTATCATATTTTTTATTTAACTGAATTTGTAGTAATAGTGCTTGTCATCATCTTTATTTATGTGTATATAAATTATGATTTGTTCTATAGTTAAATGTTAGATATTTCGGTGTAATTGAATTAATATTTGACTAATGTGATTATAATATCCATCAAATAAATCAGAAAGTATGAAATACACATTTGTTTGACTTTATTATATATAGTATTCAGTAAATATTGCTTCTATTAAATATGCACAAAAATTGATTTTTTTTTTAAATTTAACATGTGAATTTCGAGGGGTAAAAATGGTCAAATTTGAAAATGATAACTGCCTTTGGAAGTCAACCCTATCCCTTTAAATATTCTATTTTGAACACAATATTGGTTACTTCATCTTCTTCATCATCTCTTGTTTATGAAAACACACGGGGTAGCATACTTTGTTTTGATTCTAAGTTTTATCCGATTGTTTAATTTATTCACGTGAACCATTAGATAATTTCTATCTAAAAGTGTACACAAAACTCTCAAATTATCCGGTTTGTTGAACTTAGTTCCTCTGTAAACGATGATATTTTTAAGAACTACGGGGGAGTTGGTGAATCTTATATAAAATAATCTAACATAAACATATTTTCTATTAATATTAGGACTGCAAACAAACCGTACGAACACGAGCGAGGTTATGTTCGTATTCGTTCATTAAAAAGATAATTTGATCATTAGCTGTTCACGAACATTTACCGAACGAGATTTCTTGTTTGTGTTCGTTCATTAAGAAAATAAATCTGTTCACGAACTGTTCGCGAACATAAACAAACGTAAATGAATGTAATCGGACCCACACAAATATTCATGAATATTAATGAACACAAATGAAATTTCCTAAAACAAACAAATACAAACCATTATATATTAATTTATAAATAAAAGCACCAACATTATGTAATATCCATCAAAAATAAATAGGAACTTAACATAATTATCTCAAACATAACTTTTAAATAAATGAACATAAACAAACGTTAACGAACACATTATCGAACGTTCATGCACATAAATGAACAAACGCAGTTTCTGTTCATGTTCGTTCATTTAACTAAATAAAAGGATTTTTCTTGCTCGTCTTCTTTCATGTATTAAACGAACGAACATAAACGAACTTCCCGCCAAACAGTTCACGAATTGTTTGCTAAACATTCGGTTCGTTTATATCCCTAAAAACATTCACAGTATGTTCCCTATTTTTTTTATGAATGTGTGTATTGTATTATGAAGGATGGTTGTGAGTGCCTGTGAGTGCAGAAGATGAAAAATATTACTGTTCATCCTCATATTTAAGAAAACGCGATACTAAGCTTATAATTTTTTAATATTTTTGAAAGTGGTTGTGAGTATAGTAGAGAAAAAAATATAATGATATATAATTTAATTAAAAAACTATTGTGTTTAATGTAAATATAAAAATAAAAAAGTTAGTATGAATGCTATCAATAATATCATGTGTCGGTGTTTATCGTATAAATTAGAGCACGGTATTAAATTATTCAATATGTAGAGTAGGTCTCTAGTGTTTATTCAATATGTAGAGTGGGGTCTCTAGTAGGGCTGTTCAAACCGTTCGTCGCTCGACGCTCGCTCGACGTTCATTCGGAATTTGCTCGAAAAATGCTCGTTCGAATTTTTGCTCGGTTGTAAACGAGCCGATCGGATCGGATCGGTTTGTAAACGAGCCAAGCACGAGCGAAGGTCCGCTCGGCTTGGTTCGGCTCGAATTTATATGCATATATATGTTTATATAGTTTATACACACTACTCTAGTCGATTTGGCCTACTATATATAAATTTATAATTATATTTAAGCATACTTTATCAATCAATCTAATAAAGAATTTCAAACTAAGCATAAAATTTAAATCCCAAGCCGCTAAGAGACAAGTTTTGTCAATCATCGGGCTCTCACCGTCATCGTTCTCTGCAATATACTCTCCGCCTTACCGGCTACAGTCTTAGCATTATCGTTAGCACAACATATTGTTATCCATAAAAATGTTATGTTATGAAATGTGATACTTTTTAAGTCATTGACACATGTTAATCGTAATATAAAATCGTATGACATACAAGATAGTTGGGTTGTACAATTTTTTCGGTGCTTATTTGCGATCGCTCGACGCTTGCTCGAACAATTAACGCTCGAAAAATGCTCGTTTGATTTTCTGCTCTGTTGTAAACGAGCCGATCGGCTAGGTTCGGTTTAGAAACGAGCTAAGCACGAGCAAATGTTCGCTCGGTTCGGCTCGTGAACAGTCCTAGTCTCTAGTGTGGAAGAGGAGCGGCTGAGGGCATCTTAGCGGATAAGAAAGTGAAGTGAAGTTATAACGTGTGGTTTCTATTTTTGGGCCAAAATTACTATAGACAAATTACTATAGACACAAAAATAACTACTTTTTGTAAATTGTACCCTAAAATTGGTATTATGTTTTCTTATAGAATATAACTATAGTATTGTTATGTATTTGTTTTTTTTTTAAAAAAGAGCATATCCTTTAGAGATGTATCTTGTATAAGGATGCTTTCTAATTTCTAATCTGCAATTATTAGAACATCGGATTTCAAGCAGAATGTTTAAACATTGATAATGAAAAGCATGTAAAGACCATATTTATGATTTTTACTAGCAATAAAACCTAATACATAGTTCATACCGAAATGAAACAAGAAAACATCAAACGAGATACAACACTTAATCAACAAACACACCAAAGCCTGAAACACCACTTGGTGGTTTATTGATATGGTGGTTTGTAGAAATTAATCATCGCAAAGAAGCCTTCTAGTGTTTCTCTCCCCGGTGTCACACTCTTAAGTGCTTCGTGTGACGATATGTTATTTGCCCATCTCGTAAGTTCTGGGATTCTAACTTCATCAAATGTCTTGAAACTGTAAAGTTCATCAACATGTTTCGTCCATCTGATGAAACATCCAAGAATAACGTCCAAATAACCTACCTGATCTCCACCAAAATAAGCCTTCCCCTTGCTACACTTGATGAAGGCTCCTTCCAACAATCGTGTTGCTTCAATCATCTTCTCTTTTATAGCTTCCTGTAGCTCCTTGTTTATTGTCCGCCTCAATTCTTCATACAACGGGAAAAACTGTCGAAGACATTTCAAAATAAATACATGCATATCTATCACCTTTACACATCATGACATAATGGTAAGCCTTTGAGTTTCTCAAATACTTAGGTTTGAATTTAGTTTATACTGGTTTTCTTTCTTTAACCCTTAAAATAATACTTGACATAGAAATTATATATATGAAGTATATAAAGATTATTAATTAATGTACCTTGTCATCAATATATGTGGCCCAAAATCGACAGTTAGCCCGATCCAAAGAGGCCGATGGGAGGAGTTGGAACAAATCGGGTTGGATTTCATCAAGATACTCAACTATGATTTGCGACTCACAAATAGGTGGTTTATCTTCATGAAAAAGGACCGGGACTTTTTTGTAAACCGGGTTTGATGTCAGTAGGAGCTCACTTTTGCGAGCGAGATTTTCTTCAATGTACTCGTACTCGATGGACTTGAGGTTGAGGGCAAACTGAACCCGGTTCACAAATGGACTTGCTGCGGTTCCAAGAAGCTTTATTTCACTCTCTTTACCCATTGAAAGAGATTATGAACACTAGGAGAAGTAGATCGAGCAGATATATACACAATAATAAAGTTGTTATGGCCCTCATCTTTAGATGAATGACAAAACTACCCGGTAGATTTGAGTTATTATATTTTCCCTTTGTTTTGTCATTTTTGGATAAAAGGCAACCCCTTTGAACCAAAGAAAGTACCCTTACTGGATTTATCTTGGTTAATATACACCAAACTAATCACCTTAATTTAAATAGTGAGGATAGTTTTAATAAACATTGCTATATTAATTATGAGCTAGTCACAAGATTCTGTGTCACGTGATACTGGTAATTAAAAACATTTATGTCATATATGTGAGTGATGCTTATTCAAAGGATAGTAATATATCATATATGACATGTAAATCGTGATGTGAGATTTGAACCGTAGACATTCACATTACGAAAGGATTTTCATTAGAGATATTTGGTAGAATAATATGTCATAAAAAAAATACAAGTTACAAATATTTATTGTTGTTTTCTTTAAAAGAATTCCGTTTAAAGTTTCTTGTTAGAAACAACAAGTTCCTTTTGGTAGTTGTTTCAAAACATAGCATTTTATGGGCATGTTTGAATTAGCTTATAAATAAAAATAACTTATTAACTTATAATTTTTCAAAATAAGTTTTTAAAAAAATGTTTGAATTAGCTTATAAATAAAAACGTTGTAAAATGACAAAAAAAAAACATGATTTAAATATTAAGAGAGTTAATAAGAAGTAGTAGAGGGGTATAATAAGAAATTAAAATAAAAGTAGTTTTCAAAAGTTAATAAGTAACCCCTTTTTACTTTTAAAAACCAACTTTTTACCTTATATAAAAAATCAGTTTGAAAACTAATTTTGGGTCTGACAAACATTTTTTTTAACTTATTAACTTCTCAAAAATTAATAAGTTAAATGTAACTTTTCAAAAGTCCTTGCTAAACATGCACTATGACATACACAAATAAAGATTTTCACTTACCGGAATGATTGGAGGTTATATGCAAACTAATGAAATCTAGAGGGGTTGTTTATGTGAATATTTCATCTACGTAACGTGTTGTAAATTGTACTTATTAGATAATAATTGAAATTTCTTATTCAATATATATTTTTTGCCGGCACTTCACTGTTGGGTTTTAAAAATGTCTTAAGTGTCATTTATGGCTTGTTTCTACTCAACAGCCGGATCTTTCCAGTGATATATGTATATGTACATGTACCTGTAGATGTATATGAATATTATAGGAGCATGTTTAAACGTACTTTTTTACTACAAAGTATGATAACTATTTTGAATCGTCGATGATACTAAATCAATGATTAAGAGCAAATGACAATTGTGATTAATATTTAAGTAAAATAGGATAAAATCTAGCTAAAGTGACAAAATAACACCCATCATTATTTTTATTTTTCCGGTGAATCTGTTTTACCGATTTGTTTAAAATTGAATAACTCTTATGTCTTATTATTTTATTGAAAAATGTCATAAAATAAGGAATTTTATTATCATTATTTCATGTATAAAATTAGTATAATTCATTTTTAAATGTATGTATTACGTATTACATAATTACCTAATTAGGCATGATTTCTAAACAATTATAACAAAGGTAATTATACATACTATGTAACGTAATCATGTACCTGATATGTAATTACTTCCGGACAATTATGGCCGTTTCCAGATGTACATATGTCACATACTAAGCTAGTGACTTCATATCGTTATTCCCACTTAATACAATAACCTCCTCTTTATACCTTATAAATTGCAAATTGTTGTATCATGCGTCACAACTCTGTGAGCCCAACATCTTTTTTTCCAGTTATATCTTATTAATAAATAATGTGTAAGGGTTCATATAAAAAGTACATCATAAAAATAAATATTTTTTTATCTTTAATACGAGTATAATATTGCTATATGCAATAATAATAAAACTATATGATTTATGTTCGTCATTAGATCTTTCTTACGGTTTATTATATCTTTTTCTTTGCTATGTTGTTTTCTTGAATACTATTATATTTTTTAAAAATGATAAATTCTAAAAAATATAATGATAAAATAATATTATTGTGTATTTTTATTATGTTAAACACAATGATAAAAATAATAATTACTTTATATAATATACTAGGTTAGTGACATGTGTAATACACGGATAGAATAAGAGGTAAAATGTTAAATAAAAAATATCGTTGATAACATGATATGATTCACAAGTAGAATGAAGTTCTAATGTCAAGGCAAAAAAAGATATATATTGTATTGTGAACTATATTTAATATTAGTAATATGCAAAAGCAAACATGAAACATATGTTACAAAATGCCAAATTGATGCGTCTCATAAGATAAATGTTAATTATTAAGAAAAAAAAAATACCACATATTACATTTATATAAAAAAACTTGTAATCAATGAAAATTAGATACAACACAAAGTTCGTTAAGTGTGTGTATATATATATATATATATATATATATATATATATATATATATATATATATATATATATATATATATATATATATATATATATATATATATAGAAAACATAGTTATGCTCAAAGACCACATATTACAAAACTTTAAATGTGTGTTTTATTTTTTGGATTATGTCGTAATGTAATCTAGCTACTTGTTTATTTTTTGCTCAAAGAAATTTTAAAAATTTAAGAGTTTCCATAGTTTCTTATAATTGATGACAATGAAACAGTTTCTTATAATTGATGACAATGAAACTATTATTCATGTTTTAATAATATTTAATCAAATACTATTTTTTTTCAAATCATCATGAATATAATTTGTTGGTGTTATATAACTAATTTTTTACAAAGTTATAAGTGTTTTATTTTGAAAACAACTTATAACTAATGTTGATATCAAGAAAATATGACATGAAAAAAAATGACATATATTAGCAATAACCATATGATAAGTTTTTCAATTCAATATTAAGGAGTTTATTATTAAAAGATATTACGAAAAAAAGTTGATAAGTTGAAGAAATATACTTACATATTTCACAATTAACAGTTTCCAATCAATATATTTTATAATTAACCACTGAAGTTATAACATATTTTAGTATTTAACGTGCAAGTATTGCGGATCACCTAAATTATCAATAAAAAACATTTGATGTTTAGACGTTTGTTTAATATTGTAATAAATTTGATTATGAACATAGCAAGTGTAATGAAAAATTTATGGTGGATTAAATAATCATTCAAATGTAGGAAAGGTAATTTCACAATTGAAAATAAAAACATTACATGTACTTATGAGGTTTAAGAACAAAAATAATTAAACACTTTAATTTCTTGTGAGTATAATACACACTAAAAAGTAAACCATAAACTAGTGGTGTCTATCGACGCACATTGCGTGTGTGATGGATCGGGCTAAGAACAAGCTCTCAGTCGCGGTTGCTAATTATAAACGGTAGCCACGTCAAAGCAACCGATACCATTGCCGGTTATCATCACAGCCCTACATTATATGTTAACAAAGTTACGAAACAAACAATATCGTACAAATGTTACCAAATCAGTATCTACCCTATCCACACAAAATTATCTCCTTATATATGAAAAGGAACCTGCAAGTAAATTTCAGCAAAGAATTTACATTAGGCCAAAACCAATTTCAACGACGCCACAACCAAGTTAATTCATATGAGGCCAAAATCAATTTCAACGAAACCCCAACCATGTTTAAGTCATATTATACCAAAACCAACCATGTTTAAGTCATATTATACCAAAACCAATACATGACAGGACTTATTGTTTGTTAAGCTCCATCCACATGAACGTACATCGCAAATGTCATCCTTGATTATGCCACGCTAAACAACCATCGACACCACGATAACTTGAATTAATCCAATACACCAACACAGGGACGGAACCAGAACCGCAACCAACTGGACACCACCACAGGTCAGGTCTGGAATCGTAGCCCACAACCTTTGCAGACAGGCAACAACCGGAGCCTTGGCCACCACCATGCAACGACGAAGACGGCACGTACCGGTAGCACCACCGCACCCAAAAACCACAACTCAGTAGAGGACTATTTTTCTATCTATAAAGGTAGTTTGGGGGAGGGGCAGATTGCAAAAGTAGAGAACTATGGTGTCCAAACCACAAAACCCCATGACAACACTATTTCTTCCTTTGCTTTTTAAATATATAGAATAATAAAATACATAATATAAGATCGATTTGTGTTTACCATAATGTAATATAACTTCACACAAATTGCAAAAGGTGTTGTTGAGGGTTGTGTGTGAAAACAAAGAAACTTATAACTAGTTTTTTTAACCTGCATCACGCGGCGGGAGTCTGGTCATTTTTCAGATACTCGTGCTTCAGCGTGGTCGCATGTAACACTTGCGGAGCGTTTGCGAACTTTATTACACGAGTTGTCCTGGTGACACTAACAATATGCCTACGTGTATAAAAGAAGTGGCAAAGGGCGCATTTACAAAGCTTGTAATCGATGTGGTTAAACATTTAATGATAACCGTACGAAGTTGAATATGTTTGGTTATGAAAACCGAATCATAAAATATATCGAAAGTAATGAAAGAGTTTTGGAGCTCTAAAAACGACTACTACAAAACACAAAATCAATTTGTTTTACTCACACATTGAGGTATAGTTTTAAAACAAAGTAATTTAAATAAAAGAAGTATAAGAAAAGTGTCAAAAATGTGATCCAAAAATGGCAAAGTAATTTAAACAAACGAACTATAAGAAAGGTATTAAAAAACCATTAAAAATATTTTGTTGGGCGCAGGATTCGTACCAGAGACCCACAACACAAACCAATTGCTCTAGTTACATGTTTATTGTAATCTCCTGCACGAAAAAGGGATTTAAACAATAAAAGACACGTAAAAAGGATAATACACAAATTGAATTTTAATAATCCAAACTATTACCTATTGGCCGATAATAACCCATACTCTCAGTGGCCGGTATCCCAACTTTTTTTTTGAAAGATCAATAAAGATATTATTAACAATAAAAGAATATACAATATGGACAATCACCACCAAGAATAAACCCCCGTCTCTCCCGGTATCTCCTACACCACTAAATACCCTAACCATACAAATTAAACAGCATCCAATCATCCCATCTAATATTCAGGCTCTTGGAACTGCTACGCACCCATAAGAAACCCAACACTTTGACTTCTTCTAAGATCCTACTCGAGGAAATAGTAGCACCATCGAAAACCTTACTATTCCTGGCACGCCATATGCATCAAAAACTAGTATACACAATAGCTTGGTTGGCTTTCTTCCAACGATGCGAACCCCTTAAAATAGTATCGACACCCACCAGATCTTTGACCGAGAACCTGAACAGTGGATTTAACTTGCACCAACTAGACAATTTATCCCATACCTCATGTGCAGTTGAACAATCAACAAAGAGATGCTCAGCCGACTCCATAGCTCCATTGCAGCAAGGACATTGCAAGTTACCCATTGGAATATTTCAGATCGAGAGGGCTAATTTAATCGGTAACCTGTCAATAAAAGCTCTCCAAACCAGAAAGTTTGCTTTCAAGGGGACCCAGTTATTCCATACAAACACATCAGCCCCGTACTACCTTTTCGCCTCTGAAATTATCTTCTTGATGCTCTTAACCGAGAACGTGCCAGACGCATCACCCCCCAACTCCATCCACTATTATCATTTCCTTGGAAAAACCCCTCAATGTATAACCCGAAGCATTGGAATTCTCCATCCAGATTAGCAATACACTTCCACAGCCCCGCAATCGCAAGCTTTCTTAGGATAAAAAGCCACCGCCTAGAGTTATTAGGTATCCCCCACACCACTTTCCTCCACAAGCTTTCTGGTTCCGATTTAAACCTCCACCACCACTTGGCAAGCAATGCTAAGTTCGATTCTTTAAGAGATCCTAGACCTGCCCCGCCTTTATCTCTAGGACGAGTGATATTTCCCATGCGATCCAATTTATGTTCCTTTTCTCCTTCCCACCCGACCATAAAAAATCTCGCCTAATTTTATCAATTAATTCTATGACCGCCACCGAAGCTTTAAATAATGAGAAGTAATACATAGGAAGGGAATTTAACACCAACCTAATAAGAGTGATTCTACCACCGTATGACAGCCTTTTCGGTGCCCACCTTGTCAAACGACTCTTTAAAGTATCGATCACGGGTTTCTAATTCGTAACCAAATTCATATTGGCCCCAACTTGGATTCCTAGGTAGCGAATTGGAAGTTTACCAAGTTTACAATTCAAAACTGCCGCCATTCTTTCCATTTCATTTTCCCCGACTCCTATCCCAAAGATATTGCTTTTTGATAAATTAACTTTTAAGCCGGATACTAAGTAAAAACATCTCAAAATTTTGCGTAAGTTTAACGCGTTTGAAACCGACCACTTCCCAATCACAACCACATCATCCACGAAGATAAAATGGAAAAGTTTTAGCCCAACCACAAGCCCTTCCAAATCATGAAATAAACCGAGAGATGTCACCCTATTTATAATACAGGACAAGGATTCATTGGCTAAAGTAAAAAGGAAAGGAGACAGGGGATCACCTTGTCTTGGACCCCGCTGGCAAACAACTCCTGGGAGGGCGAGCCATTAACCAAAATTGATGATCTGATAGCCCTAACCAAATCCATAACCCACCTAACCCATCTCGTCAGGAAATTCATCTGAATAAGAACCGACTCCAGAAAATCTCAGTTTAGAGTATCATACGCCTTTTCAATGTCTAGCTTTACAAACATACCTTGTTTCTTTTTCTTCTTTAACCAAGCAATTAACTCATTCAATATGAGTGGGCTATCAAGAATATTTCTACCTGAAAGAAACGTCGATTGCTCCTTGGATATAAGAGATGGAATCACTAATTTGAGAGAGTTTGCTAGTACCTTCGATAGAACCTTATTCACGCAACCAATAAGGCTGATAGGATGGTAATACGATGGAGAAGTTGGATCCGAAACCTTAGGAATCAACGAAATAAAGGCAGCCGCGCATCCCAGATTTAAATGACCCGAAAAATAAAACTCATTGCATAAATTGAAAAAATTCTGTTCAAAACAATCCCAACACTTTTTAAGGAACTTGAAATTAAATCCATCCGGACCGGGTGCCCGGTCTCCCACACAATCCTAAACCGCCTTTCTTATCTCCTCTTTTTCAAATCGCCATAAGAACTCACCATTTCCCACCGACACCCGTGCTACATTCCAACAAACCTACTTCGGTCTCCTCAGCTCCGGTTCAAGAAATTTATGAGCAAAAAACTTTGCTATATAATCTTTCATTAGTCCCGGATTTGTCTCCCAAACCCCGTCAATAGATAATCCCCTAATTCGGTTGTTCGATAAGTTTGCATTCATAATACCATGAAAATAAGAGGAATTTTCATCCCCCGATTGAGCCCACTTTACCCTTGACATCTGCTTTAAATCAATCAATTTTAGCCGATCCTTTTCTGCCAACAAGTTCTTACATTGCATTCTCAATTCAAGCTCCTCATCCGATAGATCTCGTGTTTCAACGATAGCTTTGAACCTATTTATCTCTCCTTTCGATGCCTTATAGCTAGCCTCCATAGCCATTTTCTCCTGAGCCATCTTTTCTTTTATTTTTCCTTTCAGCCACCTCAGATTCGTTACAATTTTCACATCAATAGGCCCATTGAATTCGAACGAGCCACACATATACCTGATGAACTCCATTAGACCTTGGTTTTCCAACCATGATTTATAGAACCAAAAAGGAATTGGACCAAAATCTGACACATTAATTGAAAGAACTACCGGCCTATGATCAGAAAGCTCCCTCGATAGAGCCACTACCGACGCCATCGGCCACAGATCCAAAAAAGATTTAGAAACAAGAAATCTGTCAAATTTGCTCATATTTCTCCCATTATCCGACATATACGTAAATCTACCACCACCCATCGGACACTCATTTAAATTTTCTTGCTCAATGAAGGAATTAAAGAAACCGACGCTAGAAGCATTGAATTCTGAGTTACTCCTTTCATACGGGCATCGTACAACATTAAAATCGCCCATCAAGACCCATGGATCGTTTGATAGAGAGATAATTCCCAATAACATTTGCCACAATCTTCTTCTACCGAAAGCATCATTTGGTCCATATACATTCCCGACATTTATTATTAACCCTGACCCTACAAGAGAACCTTTTATAATAAGAAAGTTCCAGTCCTTTATTACCTCCTCTTTTCAAATAACCATTGGATTCCAAATGCACAACAAACCACCTGATTTTGTGATTGCTTCCACCCCTTTAAAACCAAACAAACTTCTCCCTCAGAATGTTTCTGCATGGATCTGAGACAAATCTAAACATTTAGTTTCCTGGATTGAAAAGAAATCGATCCCATGACATGTTTTTAAACCTTTCACCCAACTTGATTTTGCCTTATCAACCACCCCCTACAGTTTATGGTTGCACAATTCATGTCTGACCAACTGTCTCACCTTCACCTTCAACTACCTTTCTCACCAAATCAGCATTATCACCCTACTGAACCCCGATGCACTCACCTACATCTGTTGTCTTTTGCACATCCTCCTCAATTTCAGAGGAGTTGTTCTTCGGTGGCCCACCATTTAGGGATTGATCTACCTCCATTATAACATTTGGTGGATCAGAGATAACAACATCATCCTTCTGATTGTCCTCTGCCTGAGTAGAATCCGATGCCCCATTAATTTCTATCCCCTCCTCACGCAATTTCACCGTTGGATCTAGATTCGATAAACCGGATTTATCCGCCCCCGCCCCACCCGAGTTCACCGTAGATAAGTCACCAGTCGGAGACTTTGAGTACGAAGTAGAGGTTTGCAAGTTTTCCTTTGATCCATAACTCCCAAAACAATTTATCCAAAAGATTGGTGGGACCCCCATAGTCGGCATAGGCACACCCATTTTCCCTGGGTTGCTTTTTGCACCGGGAATTTTCTGCTGATAATATAGGCCTAGATGAGACCATATGAAATTGGCCCATGTTACCCGATCCACCACCCGTGTTCCTACTTTCTATGTTTGAAGATTCCCCATGCAACTTCTCGTCTCCCCCATGCACCTCGCCGTCATCGAGCTTCCACCGATGCCTTTCGCCTCCGGATGGCTATCGGGCCTTATTTCACCTTCCTCCACTTCCTCCTCCGATGTTTTCGACTGATTCGACTCCGTCTTCTCCCACTTTTTTGGCTTAACATAATCTGGAACCCAGTCATCATGAGATTCTATCACCCAACACTTAATAATCTTACCCCGCCCCATTCCAAACAACACTCCTCTTCCACCTTCTTCCCCCCTCCCTCATCACCCCCATCTCTTCATATAAAAAATTTTCATCGTTATAGGATGCTAAGGACGGGATAACCACTTTACCAAAACTCGTACCGATTTTATTGAAAACCATTCTATCCTATAGTTATGGAGGGACCCCATATATTCTGATCCATGCCACATGTTCATAGGGCTGTGATTGTTCAGACCATAACTCCAACCTAGAGAACCACTCTTTCTAAACCTCTTTGTTTCCTAGAAATTCAGTAGCTTTGAGATTGCTCGCAAACCGAAGGAGAACAAACAAGCCGCCCACATACAACACCTTCGTCACCACTGAACCGACACTCCTCAATAAATCCGGCAAGCTATTTAAAAATTTCATAGTTTGCTCGACCCACTAAAGAATGATCCTTGAACAATTTAGCATTAATGCAGTCCGTGTCCAGGACGTTAATTTCTTTTGGACCACGGATCTAGAACGATTCAGTAAAGAATCATGATACGATCTATTCCCCATTGGAATCCCCCCAGTACTGGACCAGCAGGGAGACTTTCTATACGATGGCGGCTGAGATAAGGGTTTATAGGCGGCTTATTAACCCTAGGTTGCTTACCAGCCTCACTGGGATACCCAACACTATTCTCTGGTCCTTTTTGTTTGAACATCGATTGGTTAACACTAATCTTCCTATCTCCAATCTTTATGGTATTCAGATCTTGTTCCAACCTTGTTACATCCTCCACCTCCATGAATTTTATAAATCCAAAAAAGCTTCCAGAACTATCTCTCCTTGTTACGATGAACACATCCACAACTTTTCCAAACCCTTCGCAGCTTTCCGCAAATCTTTTGGAAGGCAATCCTCCGGTAGTTTGGATACATAAAAGTTGGCATCAAATTCTATATCCATCCATGGCTTCCTGATGTTACTCCGCTTAGTATTACTCCTATTCCGGTTCCCCCTGACCTCCTGCCACCCGTTCATATCCGTAACTTTTTTTTTCAGTAGGTATCCCATCCTAACTTTTACTTTTATTACCAACAACTATCCTTTCCTAGTTGGGACCTCACCCGCAACCCATTTAGGAGGAAACCCATAATTAAGAAAAACATCTGGCTCAACCCTAAGTATTTTTACTTAGAGTGAGACTTGAACCCATTGCCTTCTCATTTTTAAGGATGACAATGGGTCGGGTTCGGGCCGGATCCTGTTCTGAAATCTTGTCCCATACCCGGCTCATTACCCGTCAGGTAATGGTCAGATAGTTACCCGTCGGGTATCGAGTATACCCGTTAGCATCGGGTTACGGGCATACCCACGGATATGGCTGCAAACGAACTGAACATTCGGCGAACAGTTCGTGAACTGTTCGGCGGGAAGTTCGTTTATGTTCTTTCGTTTAGTAAATGAACGAAAACGAACGAGAAAATTTTGTTCATTTAGTTAAACGAACGAACATAAACACAAGACGTTTTTGTTCATTTATGTTTGTGAACATTCGATAATGTGTACGTTATGTTAATTAATTTTTCGTTCATGAACGTTTGATAATGTGTTTGTTTATGTTTGTTAATGTGTTAGATTATGTTCTTAATTTTTATGTTAGTTATTTTTATGACAAATATGTCAAGTGTTTTTTTATATTTATGTTATATGTTCATTTATTTTTGGTAAATTTTGTGATGAAAATGTTGATTTTATTCTAAATTAAATATATGATCATTTGTATTCGTTTATTTCATGGACTTCTTTGTGTTCGTCATACTCATGAACATTTGTTTGTTTTCGTTTGATTTTGTTTGTGTTTGTTTGCATTCGGTAAGTGTTCATGAACAGTTTATGAACATGTTTATTTTCTTAATGAATGAACACGAACAAGGAGACCTGTTCGGTAAGTGTTTGTGATAGTTCATGAAATAGTTTATTTCTTAATGAACGAACACGAACAAGGCTTTGTTCATATTCGTTCGATTCGTTTGTAGCCCTACCGCGGATATCAACCAATTTCTGTCGGGTTGTTGGATACATTTATACAATTTTATTTTTAAATTTTTAATATCTTACTTTGTATTTTAAATATGATCATATTTATAAAATTTCATGTAATAAAAATTATAATGACATCTACATTTGACAAATTAAACACTAAAAATAGTTACAAGTTGTTTAAACTTTTTTATCCAGAATCTAAAACAACTACAACATAGAAGGTGTTTTAAAATTTCACATACAAAATAGACACAAGTTAGCAACAAGTATTTTAAAATTGTAAGTTTCATATCTAAAATACATATCTAATATCCAAAAATAAAGAACTTCGGGTATATATTCGGGTAAATGGGTATGTAGTTTCAAGTAATCGGGCTGAGTATTACCTAATCTCATACATGTCCGATACCTAGAAAAAATTTAAAACTAATCTCATACTCGGCCCAATACCCGTCGGGCCTCGAGTATACCCGTCCCGTATATATCGGGTTTCGGATATACACACTGGGCTCGGGTTTTTTGGCAATCCCTACTTGTTTTTAGTTGAACCCTACATATTCATTACTAACTATTTAATATGTTATCTATTACATATATGTTATAGTCGAGCCTTATATGTGTGTGTATATATAGATAAACAGATACCTATCGTGGGTTCAAATAGGAACCATTCAAAATTTGAGAATCATTTTTTTAAATAAAATTACATTTATGCCATCAGCTGCAATTTATAATTACCCAATAGATTGAAACTAATGAATAAAAAACTAAGAAAATAAAGTTGATAGTGTCACCACCGTTGATATAATATTTGTGATAATAAAGACATAAGAATTGACTTGTTTTTTAGTGGAGAGGGGAAAGTAAGGACTTGAGAGCATTCAAAGTATAATCCTTAAAAATATATGAGTATGTTTCTTATGTTATATGAAATGTTTTTGAATGGTTGTGAGTGAAGCAGAGAGAAAATTTTACCGTTTATTAGTATATTTGAGGAATCAATATTCAATCTTTATAAATTTTTTAATATATTTTAAAGTGGTTGTGAGTGAAGTAGAGAAAAAAGTAACCTTAAGGGTATAAAAAATATTATTTAATTGTAAAAAAGAGAGAAATATAATAACTTTTATTATAATTATATGGATAAGAATGAAGAATTTACTTTGAATGCTCTGACCTAGCACTAAAAGGGGTTAGGTTTATTTTTTGTATTTCTTTTATTTTTTAATAACAACATGTATAGTTATTTGTCAACTGAATTTTAATAATTCAAGCTATTACTTATTTCCCGATGATAATCCATACTATTGATTTAGTCGGTAACAATCCCAACTTTTATTTTTATTACCAATAACAATCACAGTAACATAATTATTACAAATTTATACTTGATTTCGACTCGATTTCATTCACAATAATGAATATAAAGGAAATGAAAAAACATACATGTTAAATTGAGTTTAAAATAAATACAAATTGAGTGTTATTTGTGGCTGGAGTGATGAAAATTGTCCTCCCCTGCACTGTGACAAACAGTGCCTTGTCACCGTCCAAGATGACCTCTTGGCAGGTCCTCCAGAACTCTAGAAGTTGTTCTTCATGCAGTGGAGGATCAATTGTGAGTGCAATGAGATAGTTTAATTGAGATAAGAAGTGGCAAACATCTGAGAAACCTGGATCTTTTTCAGATGACAACAGAGCAACCTGATTATGTTGTCTGTATATGTGCATGGAAAAAATCTGGTTGGTTTTGAGGTTTAGGGTTATCCAATTTTGAAAGCTTTTAAGTGAAGAAAGCTAAGAACAAAATCGGCTTTTGGGTGAGTTTAGGGTTAGAACTTTTGCAGATGAAAAAGAAGGTGAAAGAGGAGGAACCTTTGTATGAATATTTATATAATAAGGATTTGAGACAAAGTTAATGCAAAAAGATAAACTTTGAAATCCGGATGTTAGTCCTACCTCTGAAAAAGTGCCCAAAAAGATAGTTTTCTTGGAAGTCTAAAATCTTCCGAAGGTAATTTGTTTTGACAAAACTTCCGAAACCAATTTGGCTTCGGAAGATATTCCTTAGCCTGATAAGAATGGCTTCGGAAGAAAAATATTTTTAAGTATTTTTACTTCTTAGACAAATTTTGTTTCGGAAGATATCAAATATTAGAAGTTTTATTCAAAGGATGAATAAAGCTTCCGAGACTTAATTGCTTTTGGAAGAAAATTGTCCTTCAAAACATATAAGTACTTAGAAGCATATTTAAGCTTCGAAAGATATATCAGAATTTCTTCCAAAGGTAAATTACATAGAAATAGTTTTTAGGTTTGAAGATATAATTTTTTTCCGAAGTCAAGTTGATGCCTTCTGAAAGAAAACATATCTTACATTTTCAAAATTCTAAGGAATATCATTTTAAAAACTTTATTCCAAAGCAAACTGGGCTTATATAGGTGATAATATAGACAACTTAAGACACACATGTTTGAGAAAATAATCTTGAAATTAATTTAAGAAAAATCTACTCAAAGTTAATCATCCCAATAGTTGATACAAGAAACTTAAATCTTCGTTCATCAAAAGCTTTTATGAACAGATCAACATATTGTTCATTTGTGTTAACTTTGACTAGTTTTATCGATCCCTTTTTAAAATTATCTCTTATCAAATAATACCTGATGTTAATTTGCTTTGTCTTTGAGTGTTGTACAAGATTCTTTGTGATGCAGATAGCACTATTGTAGTCTATGTGGATGGGAATCTCATTGAAGTTGATTCCATAGTCCAGCATCTGATTCTAAATCCAAAGCAATTGAGCACAACAGCTTGCTGCAGCAATGTATTTAGTCTTAGTAGTTGATGTAGACATACAGGATTGTTTCTTGCATTGCCATGAGACTATCCTTCCACCAAGGAATTGACATCCCCTAGATGTAGACTTTGCAGTCATGTTGCCGCCACCATAGTCATTATCTGTATAAGCATACAAATTATCCTTTGAAGTTGAATCTATAGTCCAGCATCTGATTCTGAATCCAAAGCACTTAAGCACAGCAGCTTGCTGCAGCAATGTATTTAGCTTCAGTAGTTAATGCAGACACACAAGATTGTTTCTTGCAATGCCATGAGAATATACTTCCACCAAGGAATTGACATCCCCCAGATGTAGACTTTGCAGTCATGTTGCAGCAACCATAGTCACTATCTGTATAAGCATACAGATTAAAGTCAGAATTCTTAGGATACCAAAGGCCTATTTTGGGAGCACCTTTGAGATATCTAAGAATACTTTTGACAGTAATCAGGTGTGACAACTTGGGGTTGGCTTGATATCTTGCACAAATACATGTGACAAACATAGCCCTGTAGAGATGTTCATCAACACACTTCCCCTTAGGATCAGGTCCTAGAGAGTGGTTTCTGGCTATGGGTGTCTTAACAAGCTTACACTTAGTCAGATGAAATCTGGTAAGTATGTCCTGCACATACTTTGAATGGTTTATAAAGATGTCGTTGTCAACCTGCTTCACTTGAATTCTTGGAAAGAAATTAAGTTCTCCCATGGCTTAAATCTATTTTTCATCAGCTTCTCAAAGTGTTTTGGAGAGCTTTGGATTAGGTGACCCAAAGATGATATCATCTACATAAACTTAAACCAGCATCAAGTCATTCCCTGTTCCTTTAATGAAGAGTGTGTTGTCGATAGTAACCCTCTTGTAGCCATGCTGAACAAGGTATTGTGACAGTGTCTCATACCATTTCTTTGGAGCTTGATGCAACCCATAAAATTTTTTTGTCAAGCTTGTAGACATAATCAGGATGATCTGGGTCTGCAAAGCAGGGTGATTATTTGACATACACTTCCTCATCTATCACACCATATAATAAAGCCCACTTGACATCAAGTTGGTAGACCTTGAAATCCTTGGATTCAGCAAAAGCAAGGAATATCCTTACAGCTTCAAGTCTTGCCACAGGAGCAAAGACATCTGTGTAGTCAATCCCTTCTTCTTGAGTGTACCCATGAACAACTAGTCTTGCTTTGTTCTTGATGACAAGTCCTCAATGCAGGACCGTTGAAGGGTGGTCAATGCAACAGTTTCATAAGGTGGAGAGAGTTGGAACACTTAGCAAATCAAATAGGGAACCAGATTAGATGAAACAAAGAACACTTAGAGAAAGAACAATAACAAGAATAGGATAATATGATTTTCAAGATTGATTTATATTGCTCTCAAGTTCTTAGAAGTGTTACAAAGCTTAATTCTAAATACAAGTACTTGAGATGCTTTATACTAAATCTTACAGCTGGCCATACTTTGAAGACCAGCTGAAACAATAATCTAGAAAACAAGATCAATGTAGAGTCAAAAGGCAGATTGCCTTTTGACTACTGATTATGACATGCCATAGCTCACATCCTTATTTATTACAAAAAGGATAAAAGTACATAGTTGAAAAGTTATAGAATCAACACCTTAATCTATAGTTGACAAAAGCATAGACTTTTCACCAACTCATATAAGTTGGTGAGTCTTTAGAAGTGGCAGCAGAAAGTGGTTCAGCTTTTGTCAAACGGTGATTTAGAAAAACCATGTCTTCTCTATCTTCGGAAGAAATCGGTCTTTGGCTTTGGAAGACTTTGTCTTTAAAGCTTCGGAAGACTTCATCTTTTGCTTTGGAAGAATTGTTCTTTTGGCTACAAAAGATTTGATACTTAGCATAATTCTTTGAGATATATCAAATCTTCCGAAGTACTTTCCTAGTACTTCACATGTGCATGCTAAGAGCTCTTTGGTTGCATCAGCCTTTAAGTGTATTCCTTATAAACTCCCCTTAGGCTAATGCTACCAAAACTGAAGAGACCTTTGAGTCTTGATCTTTATCTATTGACAGTCCTTATCAGAATCAAGACTATTCCCTTCATCATCAGTTGGTCAGGATTCCTTAGACTCTCAAAGTATCTTCTCATGTCATAGAGATCATGCAGATGGAGGTCAAGAATGTTTTGCCAGAAGTACATGCCTTGACCTCCTTGATATCTAGTGACATACCATTTGTCTGGGTTAGTAGTAAACACCAAGACAAGATGGGTCTCTCAGCAACAATAGGCTCTACAATGAGTGGACTTTGTTGAGCAGCCTCTTTTTGAGCACCCTCAGGATGCTGTGACCCATCCTGAGGTGCAGAGGTGGATGCCTTAGACTTCTTCTTCTTCTTCTTCTTCTTCTTGTCCCTTGTTATGGCCATCCTTTTCCTCTTTCTATACTTTAACTGAGAAGACTAGCCTGTAGTACCAAATTGTTCTTGTTTGTCCTTCTCAGTTGGCTCCTTGCCTATCATAGGTTCAGAAGGAGAAGGATCAGGACCCTACTATGGATCAGAAGACAAAGCTGGCTGTGATGCAGCACTAGGTCCAGGTTATGTTGTCTCTTGGGGTTCAATCTTGGCCTCAGCTTCAGGTGCAGTCTGATTTGGTGGAGTATGCAAGTCAACCAGCTCACCCCTTTTGATCTTCTGCTTGATAACTCTAATGTGTTCATCCATAGTGGATAGAGACATTGGACCTAGTCTCATTTCGAAGAATCCATACAGCTTCAAGAAGCTCACCATCTTTTTTCTATCAGGAGACTTCTTCAGATTTGCTCTGATGGTGGGTCTTAACCTTGCAGCCTCTTCCCTCATCTTCCTCTTAGCAGCTTTTTTCTCTTTTAGCACTTGTTGCTCAAGCTGCTTGAGGTATTCAAATTCAATGTATTCATATGGAGGAGTTATATCACTTGATCCTAGACCCTGCCTGTTTTGGTAACAAACTTTTTCATGCAAGGATGAGGATATTATGTTCTTGAATGTTTCCTCTTCAAGAACACATTTTTCTGCCTTGGCTTTGCTGATCACAAGCTCAGCCTGGAATTCAGTTAACTTGGTTATGAGATCTTTGATTTGAGTCCTGTAGTTTGTATGCTCATGCTTAAGAGTAGAAATGGTTTTCTCTAAATCTTCAATCTTAAGTTTATAATCATTTTCTGCTCTTTAAAAATCAGCTTTTAAAATGTTTAAGGACTCAAGATCATATCTCACTTCTAAGTTATAGGACATGTACATGTTAACTTTAGCAATGCATTCAGGAGTACAAAGATGTTCTAATACCTTGGCTTCTTCATGATCAGTCATCAGTGTTTGGTTTTGAGAAGCATCTTCTTCCTGAAAGCTCTAGTCAAAGCCTTCTTTTTCAACAGCAACAGCAGCATGTTGTTTTGGTTGCCCTGGCTTCTCAGTTCTTGGAGCTGCATCAGTGTAGTTTGGTCTGGATTGTGCTTGGCTACCATTTGTCCTTGGTGCCTTGCACTCTCTAGCAAAGTTTTTCATTTGGTTACAGTTTGAACACTTCACATTGCTTTTATCCAGGCCAAACTTTCCACTGGCCACATTGCTTGGAAACTTCCTTCATGTTCTCTTGTAGAACTTCTTGGCTCTGTGAATGATAAGAGCAATCTGTTGAACTATCTCCATGTACTCGAGATCATCTGGATGGATGCAGTCCAAGTTTTCAAGAGTGAACAGAAAGTTTCCATAACTTTCATTAGCAGACATAAAGGCTTGAGCAGAGCTTGTCTCTTGGAATGGGCTTTCTTGGATGTAGCTCTCCCTTGGTGTCTTAGGGAAGGTGATGAAAGGATCCTTTTATGAGTTTTCTGGGAAGCAGGTGAGATGATGATGTGGTTCTCTACTGTCCCTTTCAACCACATGAAGAGTTGAACTCTGCTGATTGTTAGAAGAGCTGCTTGATGGATTTTGCAAGTTCATCTCCATCTGGTAGCCACTAAGAATACTATACAGATCTGTCAGAGTAAGAGTAGAGACGTTCTCAGTTCTCTTAATGGCCATATAGTAGTGAGTCCATTGTCTGGAAAGGGAGAACATGAACTTCCTCAGTAGAATATCCACAATCTCAACATACCTGAAGTATTATTGAGTCATGGTTTCACATGTCTTGTAGGTGAAGTTCTTAAATTACTGCTTCATAATGTCTTTCTTGTTCTTCGTGGCTTCCTCAGACCCTTTATAGATGAGCTTTAGTGCATCCTAGAACTGCTTAGCAGTCTTGCACTTTTTGAAGCCTCTGTATATGGAGTTTGGAAGAGCAGTTTGAACAGCGGTCATGGCTTTCTGATCTACATCTATTTACTTCAGGTCTTCTGTAGAGTAGTCAGCCATTTCCTTTGGTATTATCCTACCTCTAGCAGTGGCTGAAGATGTGTTGGGGATGTGAGGTCCTTCAATAACAGATCTCCACATCCTACTATCTTGAGACTTGATGAACCCTTCCATACGTTGGCACCAAGTATCAAAGTCATCAAGAGTGATTAGTGGAGACTTTGTCATGGTACCGGTTTCTATATCAGACTTAGAGATAGCTGCCATTTAATTTGATAAGTGTTTTTATGAAACTAAAGGGATTTAAGATGGTGAGATCTTACAATCAAGAGCCTGAGATGTTCTGATACCAATTGCAGGACCGTTGAAGGGTGGTTAATGCAATAGTTTCATAAGGTGGAAATATTTAGAGCACTTGGCAGATCAAATATGGAACCAGTTAGGATGAAACAATAAACACAAGTAACAAGAACAATAAACAAGAACACTCAAATATAGTTTTCAAGAATGATGTATATTGCTCTCAAGTTCTTACAAGTATTACAAAGCTTAAATCTAAATACAAGTACTTGAAATACTACATACTACATCCTACAGGCGGCCATACTTTGAAGGCCAGCTAGAAACATAAATCTAGATAACAAGATTAATATAGAGTCAAAAGGCAGATTGCCTTTTGACTAGTGACTATGACATGACATAGCTCACATCCTAATATATTACAAAAATGATAAAAGTATATAGTTAGAAAGTTATAGACAAAAGACCTTAATCTATAGTTGACAAAAGCATGGACTTTTCACTAACTCATATAAGTTGGTGAGTCTTCAAAAGTGGCAGCGAAAAGTGGTTCAGCTTTTGTCAAAAGGTGATTCAGAAAAAGCATGTCTTCTCTGTCTTCAAAAGAAATCAGTCTTTGGCTTCGAAAGACTTTGTCTATGAAGCTTCGGAGGACTTCATCTTTGGCTCAGAAGAATTGGTCTTTTGGCTTCGGAAGATTTGATACTTAGCATAATTCACTGAGTTATATCAAATCTTCTGAAGTAACTTTCTTGTACTTCACATGTGCGTGCTGAGAGCTCCTTGGTTGATCTTTGGTTGCATCAACCTTTAAGTGTATTCCTTACAATGTTGTTCAAAAAAGGTTTTAGTAATAAAAAGGACCTCTCGCGAGCTCGGGTTTTTGGAGCTGCATTCATGTCCATTTAGTTATGAAATTTCCACCCCAAACTACGCGTGGATAGGTGCTAGAGTAAAACACAACACAAGAATTTAATATGCCTTAGAGGCTTATACATATAAACCAAAAAAAGATTTGTTCCCACATCAATGTAGGACTAAAAACGTTTCTCTTAAATATCATATAATATTTGAGATTTCGGCATCTCATTCGATCTTTACACCAATAATCCCCCTTATGAATGGAGGTCAATCTCAGAAACATCAATATTCTGATTAAATTTCAACATTTGAATCTTTCATACGATAGGTAGGTGTTACCCTTTGAACCTTTGCTCATGAAACACACTTAGTATACTGGCTCTGACTGGACGGCGATGTCTTTGAACTCGTCTTCCGTTTGTGTAAGCGACAATACGTTTCACACAAGACTCTCCCCGACAATGCTAAGTCCTCGTAGTTATGTTCGTTATGGTCATGAATACATGTCCGGTTTTGCGAGCGCCATTAAGTATTATGCCCAAGCAGTACCCTTCGAAGTGACCCCACTTCTCTCTCACATAGGTGATTCACTACGTATGGTAACATTAGTAGAATCATTAAAAGACATAGGCTTAGCCTCATACTTGTCACTTTTAGGAATGGACTAGGAAGTTTACTAAACTTTGTAATAAATTCCCTTTTAAATTCGTAAGGTTATCCCACCTATAGTGACCACACTATTTCATACAATTATGTTTTCCTACTGAACTCAATTCTTCGAATCTCCAGTCTGTTGAGTTAGGTTTCCTTCATATGAACTTTAACTTTTTAAGGGCTTCAGTCCCATTCACATTGACAACTTCAGAACTAACTCTCTACTTAGACCTTTTGTTAGCGGATATGCGATATTATGCTTTGACTTCACGTAGTCAACAGTGATAATTCCTGTAGAGATTAGTTGTCGTACCGTATTATGTCTACGTCTAATATGTCTGTTCTTACCATTATACATTGTGCTATAAGCTCTGCCAATTGCCGATTAGCTATCACAATGTATACAAATGGCCGATGTTGACTTAGGCCATCTTGGTATATCCTCAACAAATTGATATAGCCATTTTGCTTCTTTACCCGCTTTATCTAAAGCGATAAATTCTGATTCTATCGTGTATCTAGCAATAACCATTTGTTTTGACGATTTCCATGATATAGCTGCACTAACAAGTGTGAATACATACCTACTTGTTGCTCTGGAATCATTCATTTTAGATATTTAATTTGCATCACAGTGTCCTTTGATAACTGTTGGATATCTGTTATAGTGCAGCCTATATTCTTGAGTGTATCTTAAGTACCGAAGCAACCAAAGTATACATTTCCAATAAATTGAACTTGGGTTGCTCGTGTATCTACTTAGCTTGCTTACAGCATATGCTAAGTCTGGTCAAGTACAACTCATAAGATACATCAAGCTGCTGATAATTCTTGAGTATTCCAACTGGTTAACAGGTTCACCTCTATTTTTAGCTGGATGTTGACTTGTGTCAATGGGAGTTCTAGCTACATTAGAGTCATTTGCATTAAACTTCTTAAGAATTTTGTCAACGTAGTGGGATTAACTTAAAACAATTCCAATTTGAGTTCGTGTGATTTCAACTCCCAGAATCACATCTACAAAACCTATATCTTTCATGTCAAATCTTGCTTTTAGCATGTTCTTTGTAGGTATGATTTTGTCATCACTTGCTGCATTGAGCATATCATCTACATATAGACACAAAATGACATATCCATCTGATGTGACTTTCACATATACATATTTGTCACATTTATTGATTTTGAACCCAACATCAAGCATGACATGATCAAACTTTTGGTGCTATTGTTTTGGAGCTTTTTTTAACCCATACAAGGATTTTAGAAGCTTACACACTTTCTTTTCTTACACGGTGGCTATGAAGCCTTTAGGTTGTTCCATTTAAATCTCTTCCTCTAGATTTCCATTCAAGAAAGTTGTTTTCACATCCATTTGATGAACTTAAATTTGTAATGGCGGCAATGGCAAGTACCAACCTAATGGAGGTTATTTGCGTAACAGGTGAATATGTATCAAAGTAATCTAAACCTTCTCATTGTTTATATCCTTTGATTACCAACCTTGCTTTGTACTTATCAATGGTGCCATTTGGCTTCATCGTTTTCTTAAAGATCCATCGATAACCTAGTGGCTTGCATCCTGGAGGAAGATCCACTAGCTCCCATATGTGGTTTTGTAAAATAGAATCGATCTCACATTTGATAGCCTCTCTCCATTGAGGTCCTTCTGAGGAACTTACAGCTTGTTGGTAAGTTTGTGGTTGTTTTTCAACCATGTTGGTAACAAAGTCGAAACTAAAAGACTTTTCTATCATTTTCCTTTTACTTCTTCGTAGTCCAACCTCTTTAGTATCAGATTGTCCTAGAGGTTCATCATTTCCAACCTTATCATCCAAACCAATTTCCTCAACCGATCTTGATGAACCATGTTCTTCCTTCCCCAAACATGGGAATATATGTTCAAACCATGATGAATCCTTTGCTTCTAATATAGTACTCTTACTTATTCCAGGGTTCTTAGAATCATGCACAAGAAAGTGAAGTGCACTGCCAGGATGAGTGTATCCTATGAATACACAATCCATAGTTTTTGGTCCTATTATTAGGCGCTTCAGTGGTGTCACCACCACTTTAGCTAGACACCCCCACACTCGCAAGTATTAGTAGGTATCATGTTTAGCACATAATTTGCTGATAAAATTGCTTCCCCCCATATGTCCTGGCTTATCCCAAAGATTATCAATATGGTATTCATCATTTCTTTTAAAGTATGATTTTTACACTCTGCCATGCCATTTGATTGCAGGGAGTATGGAGCTGTAAGCTCATGTATGATACCGCTTTTCGCACAAAAGGTGAAACATATTCACAACCTCGGTCACTTCTTACAATTTTGATTTTCAGGTTTAGTTGATTTTCAACTTCGGCTTTGACTAAGATAAACTTGTCGATAGCCTCGTCCTTACTCTTAAGTAAGTACACACAACAGTATTTTGTACTATCATCAATGAAAATTATGAAGTACTTGTTCCCATTACAAGTGGGAATCGCTTTTAAATCACACACATCAGTGTGAATCATATCAAGGGGTTTGGTGGTTCGCTCAACTTTTTTGAATGATGATCTAGTTTGTTTTGCTTCAACACAAGTTTTACATTTATGGTTTGAATCAATATCAAATGTTGGTATGCAATTTAATTTAATCAAGCGACGAATTGATTTAAAGTTAACATGACCTAATCTACCATGCCATACATTTGAGGGTTACATTTAGTTTGAACATACCATTGAGGGCATAGCCCTTACCAACATACATACCATTTTTGGTCAACACGACCTTATCTGGTTCAAACACTATTTTAAACCCAAACTTGTTCAATTGCCACCCAGACACAAGATTCTTGCGAATCTCTGGGACATACAACACATTAGTCAAAGTAAACTCCTTTCCAGATGTCAGTTGTAGGATCACGTTCCCCTCGTTTTTGACATCAGCAGTGGCAGAATTTCCCATAAAGATTTTCTCTTCATTGACTTCCTTTAAAGTGTTGAAGAGGTTTTTGTCAGCACAAACATAGCGGGTAGCCCCGGTATCAATTCACCATTCCTTGGTATTTGACCCAACAAAATTAACTTCAGTGATCATCATTATGAGGTCAAAAATCATAGCAACAGGGTTATCAACATCATTAACCATGTTGGCTTGTTGAGTAATCTCTTTCTTGTGGTGCTTGCATTCATTTGCCCGATGACCTGGATTGTTGCAATTATAACAAGTGACTTGAAATTTCTTTTTGACAATTCTACCTTTAGGTCCAAGGTGAAATCCTTTATAATTAATTAGGATTTTGGTATCCATTTAATATTAAAGGTCAAAATAGTTCTACAACTATAGAAAATTAATCATGCTGAAAGAAACAAAAGAATACGTTCAAATTTATAGCATAAAGCTAGTATAGAGCGAGAGTCGGAGATCAAGCTCCAACTCTTTAAAAACTGTGAGGGAATTATTGTTGAATCTGATATATAATATTCAATATATACATACTTTCTAGTAATGTCATATTTCATATTGTGATTATTGTACAATATGTATGGGTTAAATGACTCATGTGTGTGTAGAGTGGGGTCTCAAGTGTGTAAAAGGAGTGGCCGTTCAAGTGTGTAAAAGGAGTGGCCGTGGAAAAGACGAGGATAAAGCTGCAGAGAATTGTCAAGGAATGCATTTGTTGATTGTGGACAAAAAAACTAATTGTTCATAGGGTCAGGAATTTTTTATGATAGCTAAATATTATTGTTTTTCTATCCGCATTTGGTCGGGTTTGATCGGTGCACACACTAAAAAGATAAAACTATGTTAAATATAATAAAAGTAATTCAATCGTTATTAGAAATACATGATAGAAATACAATATCTAATTGATTAGGATGATAAGAGAGAATTGGTTTAATGTTATAAAATCTGAATAAAGATTATTCAACTCGTATGATGGACATAAGTATAGTTGGGTTAAGTTAAATGAGCTTACTAAATTAATAGTTTTATAGGTATAAGAGTTAATTAATTAGTTTGTACTTAAAAATTTTAAAGTAGTTTATTTAAAATGAGATTGAATTGTTTAAATTAATTGATTAGTATTTGTTAATTTATAATAAGTATATATTAGTAAAATTTGAAATTTAAAACAAAATTTAATGAGGTCGAGGATAAAATTTCATTTGTGTAGGTACCAAAATTCTTTAAAATGAGTGTTATAATTTTATAGTGGTCAACCAGGAATAAATCAAATAAATGTTATTATAAAAGAAAATAATAAAAAAATATAATTCCCTCAATTGACACCGTACTCAAAGAGTAGGTCCTGCCAATGGAGAAAAGAGAAGTAGTTGTAGCATGTGGGGTTGACCATAAGGATGTGAAGTTAACTAAGGGGCTGTTTATTTTTTCAAAAAGTTTTTTCTGACCATTTATGTCTGCGTCGCGCAGACTACGCGCAGAGGTTTACTTCTGCAGACTGTTTGATTTTTTGAAGATTTTTCATTAAAAAACGTATGCGCGGGGTCTTCTTGGTGCAGATGTGGAACAGTCTCTTCTTGTCACTTCTTACCTCTTCTCCATGTAACTTCAAATTGAACCCTAATCAGAACTCCCCATCGTTCCACAACCGACCCACCCTCCTCTCCGCCACCAACCCACCTCCTCTCCGCTACCAACATCGCCGCCGACATCCGCCACCTTCCTCTCAGCCACCAACCCACCTCCTCTCCGACATCGTAACGACAAGAAGAGCCGACATCACCGCCCTCCGCCACCGCTCCGCCTCCCTCACGACGACAAGAAGAGCCGACATCGCCACCCTCCGCCACTGCTCCGCCTCCCTTAAGGTTTCATTTCAACTCGATTTATGTAGTTTTTTCTTGGGTAGATCTATGTTCATTGATTTCTTGGGTCGATTGCTATGTTCATAGATTGCCTGCTGTTCTGAATCGGTGGCCTCTATCTATACTTTCTAGATTTCTATGGGATTAGTGTAGTAACTCACTGCATTTATTTAGTTACAAATAATATATGTAAAGTCAAGAATTATGAAGAATTTCTCAATGGTAGGTCTATAATTTTGCAGTTCAAATTTCTAGATTTATATTGCCTCTGAATGTTGCCTGATAAGTGGATGAAAAACGATTCAAACTGCTGTAAATGAGTATTGTTTGGGAAGGAAAAACTCTGTTTAGTTGTAATTTTGTAATTAGTTGTAGTTTTGTATCAAATATGTTTGTAATTTGTATCAAATTAGTTGTAATTTGTAATATGTTTGTATCAAATAGTTTTGAATCATATCAGAATCATATGTTTGCAATATGTTTGTAATTAGTATTTGTAATTAGTTGTAGTTTTGTATCACTAGAATCCTTCATGCATGATCATATGTTTGTTTTTGGTTGATTAATAGAAATGGGAGAGAAACAACAATGGTCGATTGAGTAACAAAAATGTTTAATAGAGACTTGCATAAGGAGGTAAACAAGTTGGGTAGAAAAAGATTGAGTATGCACAAAGAGTCATGGAATAATTTAGGAAAAGTGCTTAAGGAGAGGTTTGGCTTGGATTTGATGCAAAAACAAATGAAGAATGTGTACGATAATCTTAAAGCCAAATACATAGGGTGTGTGTATTTGAAAAACAAAACAGGCAACATATACAATCCTCAAACAAACACTTATACCTTAACCAACGAGGAATGGGAAGAATTTAAGAAGGTATGTTTATATATACAAATTTTTTAACAAATAGCTATAAATGTAAACTTATAACATTTTTTACTTTCGATTTAGGGACAACTGAAGGAGGTATCATTGAAAACAATTCCATTGCCTTTTCCCGAGCTTTGTGCTCAGTTGTTTGATGGTAATACTGCCACTAAACAACATCGGCTGTTGGGTCATCTTCTTGTCAACGTGTCAAACAGCTTATGCTTACAGACACCGTTCTTCATGATACAGAAGATGATGCCGGCTCTTATGATTTTGGTTTTGAGCCTATTAATGAGGATACCGCCGAGCCCACCCCCGAGCCTACCCTTGAGCCTAATCCAAAGAAAAGGGCAAAAACCTTAAAATCATCCTCTATCACTACTGATGATCTAGCCCATGATATGCAAAAGGCTCTACAATATCTGATTAAAGGCAAAGAAGGGCCTACAGTTCTTGAATGTTCTGAGAGGTTGAAGTTAGTTGGGTTAGATCCGGTTGATCCTCTATTCTTGGCCGCTTTTCATATTTTTGGAGTTTCTTCTGATATGAGAGAGGCGTGGATGACATTGCCACCGATTCCTGAGGTATTGAGAGGGTGGATCTCGATTACGGCAACAAGTTTAGGATTAATAAAATAGTTAAGAACAAAGTCTGCATCTTGTGTTGAAAACAATATTTGCTTCTTGGTTGGTTATGGTTTGTTATGTTTAGAACAATGAATGCTTTGTTATATTTAGAACATTATATGTTTAATGGTTTGTTATGTTTAATGGTTTGTTATGCTTTTGGTTTGTTGTGTTATATTAAAACAAGATCATAATGGATTATAATAAGAAATTACTACTCGTAATTCTTATGTACTTGTATGTTCGCTTCTTTTGGAGGAGAGGTTTAAAAAGAATGCGAGACAATGATTTGGTTATGTCGGGGCATAAATACACGTTAGAATTATTGCAAGGAAATCCCAAACAATGCGTTGAATTGCTACGTATGTCTCGTGAATCCTTTGTCCGACTATGTACTCATTTTAGAGTAAATTATTCGTTAAAGGATAGTAAACATGTTTCGGTTGAGGAGAAGATGGCTATGTTTTTTATGATAATTGGTCATAATCAACGATATGTGATTATCAAGCGTAGATTTCAACACTCAAAGCAAACAATTCATAAATTTTTTTATGAAGTGTTGGCTAAAATGATGCTTTTTGCCAACGATATGATAGTACCAACTTCTTTCAATCTGAATCCAAATATTCCGGGACATAACAAAAGACTACGACCGATTTTCAAAGGAGCGGTTGGTGCACTTGATGGAACTTTGATACATGCTGTTGTCCCTGCTAGCAAACAAGATTTATATAGAGGAAGGGGAAAAGGGGATTGTTATCAAAACGTATTAGCAATTTGTGACTTCAACATGATTTTTACATTTATTGTGGCGGGTTGGGAAGGGGTAGCACATGATTCTATAATATTATCAGAGGCATTATCAGATACAAATGCTCCATTGCCGTTACCACCACCAGGTATTTAAGTTGTTTGTTAAATATTTGTATCTTACTTTAATTTTCTAATTATTTATATATGTTTACAGATAAATACTATCTTGGTGATGCCGCTTATGCACACATACGAGGATTTATGGCTCCATATCGTAATGTTAGGTATTGGCTTGGAGATTAGGTATTGGCTTGGAGATTTTCGTAGGAGCCGTGCATTGACCAATAAAGAAAAATTTAACCATGCACATGCAAAGCTACAAAACATAATTGAGCGTTCGTTTGGTGTCTTGAAAGCACGATTTACTATATTGAAGAGGATGGCACCATTTCCTTTGGTTACACAAAGAAACATTATCATTGTATGTTTCGCGCTACATAATTTTATAAGGAAAAAGGGTTTCAATGATGAGTTTTTTACACAATACGATCAACCCAATGTGTCATTTCCAAATCGTCATGTGATGAAAATGAGGTTGAAGCACATGGTACCACATCAGATTTGCAGATGTAATCCGCAAACTGCAGACATTTTACTGCAGAAAAAACAAACAGCACCTAATAACGTGTTCTTTTGGTTTTTATATATTTAGTGTTTCTTGATTTTTTGATAACGTATATTACGAATCAAACTAATTTAATTAGCAGGTAAGATTGATTGAAATTAATAAATGTGTGACGAGGAAAAGAAAGAATATGGTCATATTGTGTTGACTTTTTTATTAAATATTTTAAGATAAAAAAAACTTCTCCACATTTCAGTAATTTTTTTATATAGTTATACCATAAAATCTATATTTGATTTTTTTATTATGAGTAGTTTAAGTTTTTTAATAAAATCAATATTTGATTTATTGTTATATATCTTTTAGAAAAATAATATTTTTTTTTAGAAAACTATAATCGTAGTTTAAGTTTTTTTTGGATAAATACCATAAAAAACAAACATACTTTCAGTTTTTTCTCATAAAAATCCCTATGCAATTTTTTTCACATAAAAACCATCATACTTTCTGTTTTGTCTTATAAAAGTCACTCAACAAAATTTACACATAAAAAAACAACATACTTTCTATTTTTTCACAAAAAAAACCCTCAACTCGATTAATTATATATCGTTTAAGTTATGAAAGCAACTATATGGAGGGACTTTTATGTGAAAATACAAAAAAGGTATGTTGGTTTTTTATATACAAAAATTATTGAGTGACTTTTATGAGATAAAACATAAAGTATGATGATTTTATGTGCAAAAAATTGGAAAGGGACTTTTATGAGATAAAACAAAAAGTATGATGATTTTTACGTGCAAAAAATTGTAAAGGTACTTTTATGAGATAAAAATAAAGTATGATGATTTTTCGTGCCATAAATTGTAAAAGGATTTTTATGAGAAAAAACAAAAAATATGTTGTTTTTTATGATATTTATTTTTTTTAAATTTGCAATTATTAGAAGATTGGATTCCAAATTTCCAAGCATGTTTTAAATATGGATAAGGCTAATACAATAAACATTTATGGAGGTTGTACTGTGTTTCTCCAAATATGAGGAAACACGATACAATCCTCATATATTTTTTATCTTTTTCACTCATAATCACTCACAAACATCCTCCATAATATAAAACACACACTCTCACACACACACACACACACACACACACATATATATATATATATATATATATATATATATATATATATATATATATATATATAAAGAACGGGATGTGAATGCTATTAGATGTATATTTCACGTTCTACTCACACTCACGTCATTCTCTACTTCTTCGCATTTTAAAAATGGATTTCACATCCACTACTTTATGATTTAATATATACATTCCTTTTTTTTAAGTTTAAATAATAAAATATGTAATAAATTTTGAATTAAGTATGTAATAAATAAAAGTTTTTTAATTAATAACAAATTATAAACATTACAGAATAAATATTAAAATAATAACTAAATATATAGATATTAAAAAGTAAAAACATTAGATAATAGTACAAAAATCATAATTCTTCTTACTTAATTTGGTGAAAAATCATGACATTCATCTTTTTGATTTCACTATGTGATCTCTCATTAGAGTAATCAGTGCTTATCTACTACAAGATCTTGAATCCTCTTTCAAACGAAGGTTTTTGTTTTTGATCTGTTTAAGTGTAGGGTTAAGTTTTTCTTACTTTTTCATAATACTATCCAATCTTTCATTGGTTGTCTAATCTTTCATCGGTTGTTGAAGAGGATCCAACATGTTTTGCCTTATAACAAGTCATGTAACGTTTTAATCATTTCTAGAATTATGCTTGTGTTCTAATGTCTGTAACGGTGACCCGTTGCCTATCTGAGAATGGGTGTTTCACTATCAGCTTTTGTCACCGTTAACTAGCCAATCAACGACTAGCTTTTCAATTTTTTAACTCATTTGTATATATCTTGAAACATGGGTTAAGTGTAGAACTTTAATCATGCTTATTAATAAATAACATAATCAAACATCAAATACGTAAGACTTGCTTGTAAATGACATGTTCTTTGATGAAGATAATAATGTTATGATTCTCGTTATGATGCCTTGAATCTAATGAATGATTACTTGGAAGAATACTAGTAACTCTTTCAACATTAATAGCATCTAAGGGTACTAATATTTGTCTCCTTTAACTTATCAACATTTCTGGTTATTTTCATTAAGTAACTGCCGATGATTAATTATGTCAAATTGTTGAAGTAAATTAAATGATCCATAACGCCACTCTAACTGGTTATTTCCAACAAAAACAAGTCATTTTAAAAGGTATGAAAATAGTGTTTTTTTACATGAATTTGAAAAACCTTTGATAAATAAAATTAACATACGTAGAAAATAAAGACTAAAAGAATCTATATTAATTTGAATGAATTATAAAAACAATAACGATAATAATAAGGTAAAGGTTTAAATGAAAAGGGTCTCAAATCTAAAAGTATAGAGTTAATTTGATTGGTCCCTATAGTTTGCTTATATTGCAAAATTGATTCTAACTTTTAAGAAATTACATGATTGGACCTAACTGTTTACCAAACCGTAACATGATTGGTCGTTGACCCTAACTTTTATTAACTTTTTCAGTTAAGTAGAGTGAAAAAACCAAAATACCTCTTAACTAAAAAAACAAAATACATAAAATACCTATTATATATGTGGGAATCATTATATATATATATATATATATATATATATATATATTATTGTATATATATACCACAGACCATGACCACCACCACAGTCCGACCACCACCACCGTGTCTTCTCCACCACCATCGTCTGACGACCATCACCGTGTAATCGCCACCACCATGGTCCGACCACCGGTACCACCACCACCACCATGTCATCACCACCACCACCACCACCACCGTGTCATCACCACCAGTGCAAGTCGACCACCACCGCCTAATCATCACCACCACCACAGTCAAACCACCACCACTGAGTCATCACCACCACCGTCGAATCATCACCACCACCACAGTCAGACCACCACCACTGAATCATCACCACCACCATGGTCCGACCACCTGTACAACCACCACTACCATGTCATCACCACCACCACCACCACCGTGTCATCACCACCACCACCACCACCGTGTCATCACCACCAGTGCAAGTCGACCACCACCGCCTAATCATCACCACCACCACCAGGGGCAGATCTATATGTAAATAAGGGGTTCCCGGGAACCCGTTCGGTTTCAAATTTATAGTGTTAAAAATATAAAAAAAATTAGAAGGAACCCTTTAATATTTTGAAGTAGGAACTTTAAACTAAAAGTGTATGCTGGTGTGATGGTTAGGAGCTCTTTTCTACTACTGAAGGTCTCGGGTTCGAGTTTTTTCCAACCTCTGTCCTTTTTGTTTTTTTTTTTTTTGCTTTTTTAGTGATTTTTAATAGAAGAAATATGGTTTAATTGTTTAAACAAACCCATCGGCCAAATCACATTCATCACCACATACCAGCAGCCTCTTGGCCCTCTTCCTGTCTTCCCTCTTGGCTCTTGCACCACGGCACCAGTGCACCACCTCCGGCCGCCAACCCGCCACCACCACCCTATCCTTCGGCCAGACTGCCACCACCTCCGGCCGCCACCACCAATCCACCACCATCGCGAGGTATGTCAAACTGTTAAAGAATTTCTATCCTTTTTTTCTAAATTTTTGTAAGAAATAGTAATTTTAACATGTATAAATTTGTAATTTGTTGTAATTTCTTGGTTAATCCTTTGTGTTTGATGTTGAATTGAACTATACTTTAACTAAATTTGTATGTTTATTTGAGTTTAGATTGTGCACACAAGGTGTTCGATGAAATGCTTGTTTGAGGTTTTAAGTTTTTATACTTTAATTTACTTAATAACATGATTGTTGAACATTTTTGTTAACCTTGACATTTAATATTTAGGTAGGATGTAGACTGTAATTAAAAGTTTCTTCAAAGGACATCCATCAAATTCAAATGTTAACTCATCCTCTTCAAGTAGTAAACCATTGAAAATAGATTTGGATAATCTTCCATGAGATCCTTCCGAAAGAGAACCAATATCATCTTATCATCCTAGTCAAAAAGATGAAATTAGACGAAGATATTTGCTTAGAGGTCCATGTCAACCACAAGGGAAAAAAGAAGATTTTCCACAAACCCAAGTAGGTAGTGGGGATAAGTTAAGACGATTTAATCCAAAATGATACACCGGATCGCATGGAAATTGGTTGGAATATAGTGTAAAAACGGATAAAGTGTATTGCTTATATTGCTACTTGTTTAATGATAGTAAGCAAAAAGAGGCATTTGTGAGTGATGGGGTACATTGCTTATATTGCTACTATGTCGTTTGATTCATTATGCAGCTGGTACGAATTTTCTTTAGTGCACGTGCTTAACCTAAGTTTGATTCATTATACAGCTGGTACGAATTTTCTTTAGTGCATGTGCTTAACCTAAAAAATTTAAGAAAGATGCAATCATGAGAGTTAAAATAACCTACTGCAATGAACACTTTAAATCTGTTCTTTTGAAGCCCTTTATCAGAAAATATGCTTATAAATACCTTAAATAGAAGTGCCATAGATGTGGCAGAAACATGGATGTCTAGAGTATAATGTTGAACAGCCATTATGTTTTCACATGATCCAATTTCAAATTTTGAATATCAAGAATCATAGTCTTAGATATAATTGTTAGCAATAAAACAAAAGTAGACTCTAACCCAAGTATAAAGTTACAATACAAACATGTGGGTAGGCCAGTGGACAACCCCTGATGCAAAACAAGAATATTGTTATGTTAGTAAATAAATATAAGGTAAAAGAGAACATTACATGAGAAATATAAATCATTTGCAGCAGTATGCCATTGAAAGATAAAATCAACTACGATGGGATTTACCTATCAGGAGAACCAACTCAAATACTAAAAGAGTAAACATGTAAATAGATAGTAATACTATCCCAAACAGCCTCATAAGTCTACATTTTAAAATCTCATTTTCTCTGTGAAATATAAATGATGTTAGCTCTGGATAAGCAAAACTTAATAAACCTCAAATATATGGTTTTAACATGCAAACATAAAAATATCCCCATAAGTCAAACTCTAAGATCTCATATTCTTCTCACCTTTTTGACCAAAATCTAGCAGTTATCATCATACCATCTTTTAGAAGCTCTTGATTAGCAACTTCACCATAATTAGAAGCAACTAAAGCACAAAATTAATCACAAACAATACTAAGAGAATAGGAACTGACATGAAAAGGGAGTTATGATAGAGAATTTGATTGAACCAAAGCTCACCCCTGGTCAATATTATTTGTGGGTGCTATTGTTTTGGGTTCATTGAAAGTAGAAAACGATGATTCTTCAACCTAAGTTTTGATGGCATTTCTTTCAAATCTCTAATTTCTCTTGGATTAAAACTATCACCTCATCAACACATTCATTGTAGCCTTAAGAAGCTTTAAAAAAATTGTTGCCCAAATCTAGAGTTGCACAAATCGGGTTTGGGCCGGACCCGGGCCCGGGTACAAAACCGGGTTTGGGCCCAACCGGGTTTTTTGTACCCGGGTATTGGTGAACCCGGGTACGAACCCGGGTCGGGTTCAGCGAGATACAAACCCTACCCGGTATACCCGGGTAGGGTCGGGTCGGGTTCGGTTCGGGTATGAAACCCGGGTTCAACCGGGTTTTTGCCTTTTTTTTTTTTTTCTTTTTTTCTTTTCTTGTGTGTGTGTCGAACACCGGGTCGTATGTTTTTTTTTTCTTATATTTTCTTTCCTTTTTTTCTTTTTATTTTTCTTTTCCTAACCGGGTTCACTTGAATGACAAAAATTTAAACAACTTAATATATAAATATATACAAATCTTGAGCAGAAAATGTTACACTTATAATATACAAATATTAAATACTTTTTATATAAAACATTTGAATGACAAAGAAATTTAAAAAGAACATGAAAGACATATAATATTAAAACAACTTAAAAATAACAATATCGTCTAATTTTATCTACTACGAGAAGCTTGATCAAATGCTAATTCTTCATCGTAATGGTTATGTTTTTGTAATTATATGTTGAATTTATAATAATTGTTTGCACATATCTTCAAAAGTCTCACTAAAATCAGCTTCAATGTATTGGCTACAGTTTGGCATGAGAATATATAGAAATAATATTTGTCTGAGGGGATCTAAAGTACGGAGGACTATATAGAGAAAAAAAACCCATTGTAATTGGGTAATCATTATATAGTTAAATTCATTTTGATTCTGAGGCACACTCTATATATCTACATTTTTGGTAAATGGATTCCAAGCATTTCAAGAAGTGCCTTTAATCAGTCCATCTGATAACTTTAACCAATGGATTTGGGTAGAGGTGGGCATAAAAACCGGGTTCGGACCCGACCCGGTGGACCCGACCCGGAACCGGGTACGGGTACGACCCGGTATATGTATACCCGGGTTGGAACCGGGTATGATTTTCAATAACAATTATTTTTACTTGTGCGTTCGACTCTAGCTATGATCTGACAATCCTTACGATGCAAGGCCAAAGCAACCACTATCAGCCATATAGCTGCAGATCGAACCCTATAGTTTATACTTTTTAATGAATCTCGTAGTTTAGATAATGAAAAGCCAACTAATGATACTTAACAATAACTTTTTTATGTTCACAAAAAAATTAACACAACTTCAAATTAAATATTTAAATCAAATAAGTTAACCATAAACAGTAATTTTCCCCTTTTTAAGTAGAATATGTATAAAAATGTTATAAGTGTAGTTTATGCTAAGGTAGACCAAAGTATCTACTTTAGTTTTCTGTGAAAGTCCAATAGCCGAAAGCATCACTAGCTTACGCTCTAACCCGAGTAGGGACATACAATGTCATAACTAACTCTTTTATTAGCTTAAAAATGTCACATATCACCTTATCGAGTTTTATTCGTTAATTGCACGAAGTAGTGGCAAATTAGACTACCACGGTGAACAGCTTAATAGTTTAGTTTGAATTGACTGTGGTAATTCTTACATTTTAGTTACATCTTTGCCTATTAGTGTGTTCTAATTTGTCTTCAAAATATTTTATGATAGTTGTTCCTTATGTGTCCTATATGTTGCTTGCGTAATGCATCCTACGGTTAACTGGAATATATGTCTGTTGGATGTTGTTGGAGTTTACGATTGTATGTATGTAGTGATCATATGTTTAGATGCACATTACTAATACGTTAATGTTAATGTTTGTGTTTTGTATTTTATCTTTTTTCTATGGCATGCTTCGCAATTCTAATATGACCACATTTTACATGTTCTTTAAGTATATTGTTGTTTAGATGGATGTTATTAAAAGGATTATGCTTACGTCTGCGGTGTCTACTTGGTGTGATTTGTGCGTTTAGAATGATTATGTTATAAACTTAAAGATCTGCTATCAAAGATAGTTGTGAGATATTAAAGTCAAATCAAGTTTACTTCCGAAGCCAAGCTGATGTTGATGTTCAAGTTTTTCTTCCGAGGCTTAAGTTTTCTTCCGAAGGTTATGTTTGCTTCGGAAGGGTTGCCTTGGTGAAAATCTTCCGAAGGTTATTTTGCTTCGGAAGAGTTCGTTTCTTTAGTTTGATTATGTTTACAAGTTCAGGGACTAATTGTGTCCATATCAATTAGTTCTGGTGTTATTGTGTTTTCTTTCTTGTATGGTTGTTAATAGGTTGTTAATAACCGTTGGGGTCTGTAAGTATAAATAGGGTCCGAGATGATTGAGTTAGGTATCCAATAATTCACAAATATCCACAAACTTGAGTTCTCATTTTCTATTGTAATCGTTGGGGTTTTGAATTGAAGTTCTTGATCTTGAGTGAAGTTTAATTTTCAATAAGTGGTATCAAAGCCAAGGTGGAAAACGGCTCAATTCGAAGAAGGAAGTGATCTCGTCGGAGTGTAGGGTTGATCGTCTGATTGGTTCAAGAACCGTAGTTCGAAGGGCAATTCATTTGACGAAGAGAATGGCGTCAACGAGGTTCGAACTGGAGAAATTCGATGGAAAGAATGATTTCGGGTTGTGGAGGGTGAAGATGCGAGCGTTATTAGTGCATAACGGAGTAGTTGATGCACTAAGGGGGGAAGATCATCTTCCTACGCATTTGTCTGCAGCAAAGAAGAAAGAAATCATGGAAAAGGCTCATAGCGAAATCATTTTGAGTCTTGGGGATTGAGTTCTACGGGAGGTAGCCAAGGAAACGACAGCGGCTAGAATTTGGTCTAAATTAGAGGCGCACTACATGACCAAATCTCTGGCGAACCGTCTTTACTTGAAGAAACGGTTGTACACGTTTCAGATGAGATCCAATAAGACGATTGAAGAACATGCAGATGAATTCAATAAGTTGATCCTGGATCTTGAGAACATTAAGGTTGAACTTGATGATGAGGATCAAGCCATCATATTCTTGGCCTCATTGCCTAAGTCATATGAGCATTTTGTTGATACTCTCATGTATGGGAGAGAAACGTTGACAATGGAAGATGTTCTGGCTGCTTTGAATTCCAAAGAACTCCAAAAAAGGTCTGACCCTAAGGATAAAGAGGGTCAGGGGCTGGTAGTAGGAGGAAGGACTGAGCAGAGAAATCAAAGACACAGGGGAGCATCAAGATTCAAGTTCAAGTTCAGGAAGGAATGTTTTGTGTATGGATCAGAGAAACACCTAAAGAAGGATTGCCCAGAGTGGAAGGGAAAGAAAGTTAGTAAGTCTAGCAATGACAAGTCACATCATCATTTGTCTCAAGATGATTCATCTGAAAGAGATGATGTGCTGATGTGTTAGCTGTTTCATCAAAAGGTAGGTCTGATGGTTGGGTGCTAGATTCTGGTTGTTCATTTCACATGTCACCTGTAAAAGAGTTCTTTAGTGAACTGAAATTCCAAGATCTTGGAACTGTAAATCTGGGGGATGAAAGACAATGCAAGATAGTTGGCATTGGCTCAGTAAGTTTCAAGTTGAGGAATGGGATGCAGGTGGAACTTAAGGAAGTGAGGTATGTCCCTAGCTTAAAGAGAAGCTTGTTTTCTCTGGGTACATTTAAAGGATCAGGTTATCATGTTAGTCTGAAAGATGGTAAAGCCAAGGTAGTAAAGGGCGCTTTAGTAGTGTTGTCAGGAAGAAGGGTGGATAACAACATTTATCTTTTAGATGGTAAAGCCTTAAAAAGATATGAAACCATTACAGTTTCAGGTAGTAAGGCAGCTCTGTGGCATCAGAGGCTGGAGCACAAAAGTGGCCCGGGATTGATTGAGGTAGAGAAACAACAGGTTCTTGGTAAAATCAATCGGTGTGATACTAACCTCGATGAAGATTGTATGATGGGAAAGCCAAAGAAGGTAATGAATGGTGGTGGCAAGCACTCTTCCAAAGGAATTTTGGAGTATGTACACTCAGATCTGTAGGATTCTGCCAGGACTGAGTCTTTGGGTGGTACCAGGTATTTCTTATCCATTATAAATGATTTCTCAAGGGGAGTATGGGTCTATGTGTTAAAGCACAAGAGTGAAGCTCTTAGGAAATTTCAAGAGTGGAAGATGCAGGTGGAGACTCAGACTAAGGAGAAGGTTAAGAGGTTAAGTACAGGCAATGGATTGAAGTTTTGTAACACAAAATTCAATCAGTTGTGTAAAAGTTTTGGTATAGTTAGGCAGTTAACTATACCAGGTATGTCTCAGCAGGATGGGTTAGCTGAGGGGATGAATAGAACCTTGATTAACAAGGTGTGGTGCATGCTTTCTAATTCTGGGTTACCATAAGAGTTTTGGGCGGAGGTTGCTGTGATTGCTACTTATTTGGTAAACAGGTCACCATCATCAGCATTGGGAATGATGACACCTATAGAGGTTTGGACTGGTGTCAAACAGGACTATAGTGACTTGAGGGTGTTTGGGTCTGTGGCATATATGCATTTGAACCAAGGAACATTAGAACCTAGAGCTGTAGAATGTGTCTTTCTTGGGTACTCAGAAGGTGGTAAGGGGTACCGGTTATGGAAGATAGAAGGTGGCAGCATACGGGTTTTGGTGAGTAGAAAGGTTGTGTTCAAGGAAGACATGATGTTCAAGGATGTCCTGTGTAGTGGTGATAATGAGTCATCTACTAGTGAGTCTGAAGAAGGTGGAGTTCAAGTTGAGGTAGAGCCTAAAGCTTCCAAAGGCATTCCTCAAGCTTCAGAAGGCATTTTCAAATATTCTGAAGGTATTTCTAAAACTTCCGATGTTGAAAGGAAGCCTGGGTTGGTTAATGATGATCAAGTGGAACTTGAGAAAGGTAAGGTTCATGTTGAGGTGGAGCAGCCTAGTCCTTATGTGCCTAGAGATAGGCCCAGAAGGCATGTTGTGGTTCCTCTGAGGTGCAGTAAGGGAGCTGATATCTTGGTTATGGCATTTTTGAGTGCCGAGACAGATAGTTTAGATGAACTATTGTCTTGTGAGGATGCAGTTGCTTCAATTGAGAAAAAGAGGTGGAGCATAGCATCAAAAGCATAGATAGACTCTTTATTAAAGGATAAGACTTGGGTGCTGGTGGATAAACCTCAAGGTCAGGAACTAGTCTCTTGTAAGTGGCTATATAAGGACAAGAAGGGTGTCCTAGAGGGAGAAGGCCCTAGATATAAAGCCAGGTTTACAGTGAAGAGAAAGGGGGATAAGGTTTGCATCCTAAAGTTTCAAGGAAGTTCATATACTTTGATGTATGTGATGGTGTGTACTAGATCTGGTCTAGGAGATGTAGTGAGTTTGATCAGTAGATGTGAGTTGATCAAGGTAAAGCTCACTGGGATGCTGCTGAATTTGTTATGAGAACTTTGAATGGAACTGAAGAGAGTGATATTCTTTTCAGGCAGCATGTGACAGGTAGTCCAGTTCTGGTGGAAGGTGGATCAATTGCAGGATGTGTGTTTGAGATCCTTGGTGGTGTTCTTGAGTTGGGGATTCAACTTGATGATACTTGTTGCTTGGATGCTTTGGGTATTGATTAGAGTCTTGATTTGATTTTAAGGTGGAGATTGTGAGATATTAAAGTCAAATCAAGTTTACTTCCGAAGCCAAGCTGATGTTGATGTTCAGTTTTTCTTCCGAAGCTTAAGTTTTCTTCCGAAGGTTATGTTTGCTTCGGAAGGGTTGCCTTGGTGAAAATCTTCCGAAGGTTATTTTGCTTCGAAAGAGTTGGTTTCTTTAGTTTGATTATGTTTACAAGTTCAGGGACTAATTGTGTCCATATCAATTAGTTCTGGTGTCATTGTGTTTTCTTTCTTGTATGGTTGTTAATAGGTTGTTAATAACCGTTGGGGTCTGTAAGTATAAATAGGGTCCGAGATGATTGAGTTAGGTATCCAATAATTCACAAATCATCCACAAACTTGAGTTCTCATTTTCTATTGTAATCGTTGGGGTTTTAAATTGAAGTTCTTGATCTTGAGTGAAGTTTAATTTTCAACAATAGTCACAGGTCGACTTCTAGGAAAAGAATTGCAACTAATGTATCTTACTCCGTCTTTAGCTCCTGTTGATAATGCAAACTTTTTACCATTTTTAACTACCAAACATTTTCCTCTCTTTAATGAAATATCACAACTCATTTCCCCACATGTTGGAACCTCTTCTTAAGTGCCTACTTCATCACAATTGTCCACACAGCCTTTCATTCCTTCTGGTTCGTACCTAAATATAAGAGATTGCATTGAAGTTTGCGAATACTATAATGAATGGTATGAGGAGTGTCTTAAGTCATCTTCTTTGTGGCGATGACCTCAGTACAACTAGTGTTGCAAAACTTGGTGAGTTAGATTACAATATCCAAAAAGCCTCCTGATGCTATAAAATGTCTATTCGATAATTCCGACTTCCTTAATAACATACATGCTTATTGTCGATTCAAACCAAAAATCAAAGAACTAAAACAAAGAATAAGAACAACTACACTTGAATTCAATTGATTATGAAGAATGAGTTCCTAAAGGAAAAAAACTTTCAAAGCTATACCAAGAACATACAAATATAGTGCCTAAATGAACTTTAACAAACTAATTTCACCACTAGTCACTCAACTATGATAGTTGACACAAACCTTGACTTAAACAGTCCCTGAACTATAGTCAACCTAACATATTGACTTAAACCTTGATGTTAACACTATTTTACAACAAACTCCACCTTAGTATGAATTAGTGGTTTTAAGAAATATTAAGTAAACTCAAATAGTGAGAGAACTTAGACCCAACAAGAGCCTTAGTTAACGTGTCGGTAGCATTATCTTCAGAAGCAACGGACTGCACTTTGACCTCTTGAGAATAAACCACATCTCTGATAAAATGTAGCCTAACACTGATATGCTTGGATGACTCATGAAAAACCTGATGTTTAGACAACTGAATGGCTCCAAGATTATCACAATACACCATAGCATCATTAGCACTGAAACCTTACTCAATTATAAAACCTTTAAGTCATATAGCTTCTTTAACAGCCTCAGTCAAAGCCACAAATTTAGCTTCAGTTGTAGACAAAGCTAGCTGTAAGGATGCTTTCCAACTTACCTGTCCAGATCTTTAGCAAAATCTGAATTAACATAACCATACACAGGATGATCTTGACTATCATAATTTCCAAACACAAGACCAACCATCTTAGTGCCATTTAGATACCTCAATATCCATTTAACACCTTCCCAATACAACTTACTAGGGTTGCTCAAATATCGACTCACAACACTAGCAGCATACCCAAGATCTGGCCTAGTGCAAACCATTAAATACATTAAGCTACCAACTGCAATAGCATAAGGAACACTTTGCATCATAACTGTCTCATCAGCTGACTACGAAGAGGCCTTATTAGACAGCTTAAAATGCATAGCTAATGGGGTTACCACACTCTTACTATGATTCATGTGAAAATTGGAAAGTACCTTATTAACATACCCCTCTTGAGTCAACCTCAAGATCCCAACATTTCTATCTCTATGAATTTCCATACCTAAAATCTTCTGGGCTTCCCCCAAGTCCTTCGTATCAAATTCACACATCAGAAGTTTCTTAGTGATATCAATCTAGGATCTATCTTTACAAGATAGCAACATTTCATCAACATACAAGAGTGGGTATATGAACTTTTCCTTCTCATATTCTCTAAAGTACACACACACATCATAGCTACTTCTGCTAAAACCATGAGTAACTACATACTCATCAAACCTCATATACCATTGCCTCGGAGACTACTTTAAGCCATATAAAGATTTCTTAAGCAAACATACCTTACCTGCAAGCTTCTCCACCTTAAAACCTGGAGGCTGTCTCATATAAATGGTCTCATCCAAGTTCCCATGTAGAAATGTTGTTTTAACATCCAGTTGATCCAATTCAAAATCATGAACTGGTTAGAGATGACACTACCCTTATAGAAATATGCTTCATAACTGGGGGAAAAATTTCATTGTAATCTACTCCAGTTGATTGGGTAAACCCCTTTGCCACAAGCCTTGCTTTATATCTAGGTGGGTCTCCCTACATGCCTTCTTTGATCTTAAACAACCACTTACAATCCACTAGTTTTTTATCACTAGGCTTATCCACAAGAACCCATGTGTTTTTCTTATGTAGAGAATCCATTTCATCATTCATAGTAGCTAACCACCTTTGATGATCTGGAGAGTTAATGGCCTCTTCATAAGACAATGGCTCACATATGCTATCTTGTTGAGGAGCACAAAACACAAATGCTGAAATATCCTGAGAAGACCTGTATCTGGCAGGAGGTATCACTTCCCTCCTAGGTCTGTCTTTGGCTATGCTATACCAATCATCAGCCCTTCTTGATGCACCTTGGGTGCTGCATTCACGCAGTTCACCTTCACCGGAACCACCTGATGTCTCCACCTTAATTTGAATATTTCCTCCATCTTGGGTATAATCTTTATTTAGACATCCTTGACTATCTTTTGTATCCTTGTATAAAATCTCTTCTTTAAAGGTCACATCCCTACTAACTATAACCTTTGGGCTTACATCAGCCAATCTCCAAAGCCTATAACCTTTAACCCCTTCTAGATACCCCAAAAATACACACTTTTGAGCCCTGGGTTCTAGTTTTCCTTGACTTAAATGAGCATAAGCTAATGACCCAAACACCTTGAGATGCTCATATGTAGCCTTCTTACCAGTCCACACTTCCATAGGTGTCTTCATATTTATGGCAATAGATGAAGACCTATTGATTAGGTATGCTATAGTAGTCAAGGCCTCTGCCTAAAACTGCTTAGACAATCCTGAACAAATCAGCATACACCTAACCTTATTCAAAAGTTCTATTCATTCTTTCAACTAAACCATTTTTTTATGGAGTACCTACCACAGAAAGATGTCTAGCTATACCATTTATCTTAAAAAAATGGTCAAAGTTCTTGTTGCAAAACTCAAGAACATTATCTGTTCTCAACTTCTTCACCTTTCTATCAGTTTGAGTTTCAACCATGACTTTCCACTCTTTGAACTTATCAAGAGTCTCATCTTTACTTTTCATGCAATACACCCATACTCTTCTTGAATGATCATCAATTAAAGATAGAAAATACTTGGCTCTTCCTAGTGAAGGAGTTTGGGCAGGTCCCCATAGATCAACATGAATATAGTCTAATAGATCCTTTGTCTTGTGACTACTTCTGCTGAATCTTACCCTATGTGCTTTGCCCAGAACATAGTGCTCACAAAAACCAATGTCACAGTCATTCAAGTGTCCCAACAGTTGATGTTTATTCAACTCTTTCAGACCTTGAAAACTTATATGACCTATTCTTTTATACCATACCATTGCAGGAGTTTCAACTTTCTCTTCAGCAATAGCCACTAAATTAACAGCTACATTTCCATCTAGCAAGTACAACCTATTGCCCTTTCTTGACCCACTTAGTAGCACTATTGAGCCTTTAACCACCTTGGCCTTGCCATTCTTTAAGCATATATGGTAACCATCACTTTCAAACAGACCAAGTGAGATTAGATTCCTCTTCAGATCAGGGATATATCTTACATGTTTAAGATCAACCACTGACCCATTATTCAAGTTGAATGTAATAGTACCTTCACCTATGGCCGTACATGGTCTGTCATCTCCCAATTGGACCGTGACTAGATCTTTTAGGACCAGATCCTTGAAATACCTTCTGTGAGGAGTCATGTGGTAAGAGCACCCTGAATCCATGATCCATTGTTCACCATCTTTACCCTTTGACACTACCAAAACATTTGAGCTTTCATATCCATCAACTGAACTTTTAGGAGAATTGTTGTGATATCCCTTAGCCTTAGTGAATTCTTGCTTCCTTTTCTTCACTCAAGGCATTCCCTTTTGAGATGATTGTCTGAATTACACACAAAACACCTACGTTTTCCCTTTGACTTGGATCTACTTATGATCTTTGGCTTCACTCCCTTTTGATCTGATCTACCTCTTACAACTAGTCACTCAGAACTATCTTCTTTTCCTTCTGCCCTTTTCTATAATTCTTTCAAATTCATTGCTGCTAGCACTTCTTCCATCGACAGTGTATCCCTCCCAAACATGAGGGTGTCCACAAAATGCTCATATGATTGGGGCAAAGAAGATAAGAGTATAATGGCCTTATCCTCATCCTCAATCTCTCCTTTAATATTTTCAAGATTAAGGATGAGTTTATTGAACTCATCCATATGATCTTCCAATGATCTACTTGAAATCAATTGGAAGGTATACAACCGCTTCTTGAGATAGAACCGATTTGCCAACGATTTGGTCATATAGAGGGATTCAAGTTTTGACCACAAACTAGCTGATGTAGTCTCCTTCGAGACCTCTCTCAGTTCCTATCTCCTAAGCTCAAGATCATTGCTGAATGAGCCTTTTCCATCATATCCTTTTTCTCTTTGTCGGACATAGTTGCAGGTAGACCGGCTTCACTTTTCAGGGCATCCACCAGCCGTTGATGTACTAGTAATGCTCTCATCTTCAACCTCCATAGGTTGAAATCATTCTTCCCATCAAACTTTGTTGTCAACACCATTCTTTCACCTGTTCACCGGGTTCGCCTCATTTCTCAATCGATCGAGCGTACGAGGCTCTGATACCAATTGTTGATTCAAACCATAAATCAAAGAACCAAAACAAAGAAGAAGAACAACTACACTTGAATTCAATTGATTATGAAGAATGAGTTCTAAAAGGAAAAAACTTCAGAAGCTATACCAAGAACATACAAATATAGTGCCTAAACGAACTTTAACAAACTAATTTCACCACTAGTCACTCAACTAAGATAGTTGACACAAACAGTCCCTGAACTATAGTCAACCTAACATATTGACTTAAACCTTGATGTTAACACTATTTTACAACACTTATAATTCAACGTTTGCCATGACATCTTTTGGTGTTAGGTTAGATGAGTCGATAAATGTTGGCTTTGGTTCGTATGTCTTTAAGGTTAGCGGTTAGATTTGTCATTGGATAGGTTCCTTTTGTCCACCTTTGAACGAACCACCTCGCTTTCTACAAATGTACATTTATGATACTAAGCATGAGATTTCTAATAGAAAACATAAACAAATTAGTCAGGCTATTTCGTACTGCTAGAGATCTATGTATTTCGTCAAACATTCCTGATTTTGTCATCCGTTTACATAATACTATTGAGGAAATAAATTATGACGCTTTGGCTGCAGGTATTATTGGTGCTATTGTGTATGAGGATCGACCAAATTCCTCTACTTTTGACATAGTCAATCATATGAAAAGTGATGTCCCTCAACGTGTAAGTAGATTACACCCTTCATATATTGCTAATGGCTTTACCATACCGTCTGTTGTTTTTATATGGTGACTAAGGGTGGACCTCAAAACTCCGTTTGATAGACAATGGGGCCCGTTAACGTCAGCTAACAATGAATATGTTTTATAGTTATTAAATGCATGATCGTCTTCATTTATACACTTTTTTACTTAAGGTTGGTCGTTTGTTTCAGCAGTATTTGGTTAATGCGTACATCTCTATTGAACAAAACAGAGTAGACTATATACTAGTGCATCAAGATGAGTTTAGAACTGAGTACTTGCAGGGCATTCATGATCCCTTATTTTGTGGTGATACAACACGTCGTGATACTGAAAAACGAATTGTTTTACTTTCCTCTTTTACCAGCGGTCCTCAAAACATGTACAAACATTACCAAGAAGCTTTAGCTATTTGTCGTGTCCACGGGAAACCACAGTACTTTATAACCTTCACCTGCAATGTTAAGTGGCTAGAAATTAGAAGATATTTAGCTGAGACACCATTCGTCAAAGCACAAGGTCGGCCTGACATAGTCGCTAGTGTTTTCAGGATCAAAGTCGAGGCTTTTATTAAATATTTATGATCTGGCACTCTATTTGGTGAAGTTGTGGCATGTAGCTTTGTTGATCAAGTATGTTCACAGCTTTGAAGCTCTATTGTTTGTTTAATATTGCTCAACTTTACTTCTTTATTGTGTCTTTTGGGTTTTGTTACAGATCTAAACGCAATAGAATTTTAGAACCATTCTCCAAAAAAAACAACTGCTCGAAGCATGATTAATAACAACAGCTCGAAGCACTTTCCAAAAAAACTACGAAGCAGCTAGAAGTTTTGATAAAGACGGTATGTTCATTATATGAAAAAACTAAGCAGCTTCTTTATTATAAAAAATGGTGTGACGATGGATGACGCATCTATTGTTCCAAGTCTAATTCCTCGGACATTGCTTCTCTTCTTTGTGTTTCATCCCAACCTGGTGAATATTCACCAGGTTTCACCATTGCTTTGCCTCCATCGTTACCTCCACCACCGATCACCAACCTCCATATGTCTTTCTCGTTTTTTTTTTAGCCGACTCTTGTGGCAAGGACGAGTCCCACCGGACTTAAAGACTCATATGGTCAAATGTGTTGAGTTGGTGTAGTTATTGAAAGTACTAGACTATTATCATACAATTCTTACTAAAAAAATATAGTTAATCATAGTCATTGGATAATTAGAGGAATGGATAAAATATGTTACTTGTTTTATTTTATTTTTGTGATTCCCCGATACATACACAGTTCGTATAAAGAGTAGGCTTTACGTGAGAAGTGAGTTAAGTGAGTTTTGACCCTTGATCAAGGCAAATTATGAGTATTGTTAACGGATTAACACAAGAGAAGATATCAAAGAAACAAGAATCAATCGATTGTATTACTCTTGAACATCTAACAAGATTACAGGAGATTCAAGAATGAAAAATAGAGAGTGAACTAACTTTCCCCTCTAATCTCTGCTTATTAACTACTAAACAAAGTAAACCTTTTCCAAATATACAACTTAAGCCCCTGTAGTTTTACTAACTATCAATTAGCTCTCAAGACATATTACTTTGACTTTTAATAGGATAACAGATTTGACTTTATATATAACAATCTCCACCTTAAAATCAAATCAAATCAAGCGATGCATTAGCCAATACCAAGTGACTTCAAGCAGAAATCAAACTTAGAACTTGGAAGAGATTTTGTGAACATATCAGCATGGTTCTCACTTGTATCTACCTTTTCAACTCTAACTTCCTTTGAGTTGATCACATCCCTTATAGAGTGCAACTTTACATTAATAAGTTTAGTTCTCTCATGAAAAACACTATTCTTGGATAACTGAATAGCTTCTTGATTATCACAGTACACCACTGAGTCACATGACATTAATCCCAGCTCAACTATAAACCCATTAAGCCATAAAGCTTCTTTAACGTCAATGCCACATACTCAGCTTCAGTAGTAGACAGAACAACAACAGGCTGCAACTGAGATTTCCAACTGACTAGATTACCAAGAACTTGAAAAGCATAGCAAGTTATAGATGTACCTTTATCTAAGTCCTTGGCATAATCAACATCAACAAAACCAGTGACCATAGAGTTACCAACACAAGTGTTATCTCTGAATACTAGCCCACAATGTCTAGTACCACTCAAGTACCTCAAGATCCACTTTACAGCCTCCTAATGATTCTTTCCTGGATTAGCAATAAACCTGCTAACTACACACACAGCATGTCCAATAACTGGCCTTGTACAAACTATTAGATACATAAGACTACCTACCACAGTTGTATAAGGCACTTTATCCATGTATGACTGCTCCTCCATAATTTTAGGAGAGTCCATATTGGATAGCTTAAAACAAGCTGCAAGAGGAGTCTTCATAGTTTTACTCCCCAACATAGAACACTTGTTTAACACCTTATCCACATATGAACTTTGAGATAGAATGAGCTTCTTTTAACTTCTATCTCTTAGAATTTCCATTCCCAGAATCTTTCTACCCTCACCCAACTCCTTCATATCAAATTCAAGCATTAATAGCCTCTTAGTGTCTTTAATCTGTTGCACATCTTTACATGCAACTAACATGTCATCAACATACAACAACAGATAAACATAACAACCCCTACTATACTCCTTGTAGTACACACAACTATCATAAGAACTCCTTATAAATCCATTAGTCACCATATACTCATCAAACCGCTTATACCACTGCCTAGGGGACTGTTTTAAACCATACAAGGATATTTTTAATAAGCAAACCTTGTCTTCCTGACCCTGCATCACAAACCCCTTAAGCTTATCCATATAAATCTTCTCATCAAGATTACCATGCAAAAATGTTGTTTTAACATCTAGCTGCTTCAGTTCCATATCTAAACTAGCAGTTAAATATAGCATTACCCTTATGGAAGAATGTTTGACAATCGGAGAGAAAATCTCATTGTAATCCACTCCAGCTTGCTGAGTAAACCCTTTTGCCACTAATCTAGACTTAAACCTTAGTGTTTTAGAGCCAGCCACTCCTTCCTTTAGTTTATACAGCCACTTACAAGCCACAATCTTCTAACCAATAGGCTTATCTATAAGCTCCCAAGTATTATTCTTATGTAATGACTCCATTTCTTCTCTCATGGCTAGCATCCACCTCTCCCTATCTCGAGAGCTTAGAGCATCTTCATAACTCAAAGGTTCATAGCTACTTTCCTGCTCAGCCGCCAAAAAAGCAATGGCTGATATATCATCACTGTCTCTATACCTCAATGGTGGTACTATCTGCCTTTTTGGTCTATCTCTTGCCAGACTATAACCTTCAGGCTCAATTTTAGAGTCAGTATTTGAGTAACCAGATCCCACATCAATTGATCCATGCTCCACCTCAATTAGTTCATCAGACCCGTTTATAGAATCATTACTCATTTCCCTCCTTTATTAGTTGAAATATCTTTATAGAGAACATCTTCTTTAAACATCGCATTTCTACTAACAAATACTTCAGGCTTTCCATCACATAGCTTCCACAATCTGTATCCCTTCACTCCTTTAGGGTACCCAAGGAATATACACTTAGTAGCTCTAGGATCTAATTTCCCTTGATCTATATGGGCATAAGCTAATGACCCAAAGATCCTTAAACTACCATAGTCTTGCTTGACTCCAGTCCATACTTCCATAGGGACTAACATACATCTTACTTTTTCAAGTAGTGTTCTATTCATTCACTCTGCAAGCCCATTTTGTTGTGGAGTGCCCGGGACAGTTAAGTGCCTAGCTATGCCATGTTTCTTACAAAACTAATGAAACTCAAGATTACAGAACTCTAGACCATTATCTATCCTTAATTTCTTCACCCTCTTTTCAGTTTGAGTTTCAACTAGCACTTTCCCTCCTGGAACTTGTTGAATGCAACACTCTTATGTTTTATCATATATACCCATACCCTTCTTGAGAAGTCATCAATCAAAGATAGAAAATACCTGGCCCCTCCCAGTGATCCAGTTCTGGTAGGCCCCCATAGATCAGCATGCACATAATCCAAGATCCCTTTGGTTATATGCTTGCCTTTACTAAACTGCACTCTCTTATGCTTCCCCGTTACACAGTCTTCACAGAACTTAATGTCACAGTCACTGATATCACCAAGAACTTGTTGCTTCTTTAATTCATTTAGTCCTTGACTGCTGATATGAGCTAAACTCTTATACCATAACATAGCTAGATCATCTGAGTTCTCTAAGAGTAGGGATGCTGTCCATGTGCTTACCTCTCCATCCAACACATAGATATTATTATCGTTTCTAATACCATCCAACACTACAAGAGATCCCTTGATCACTTTAGCTTTGCCATCCTTTAAACTCATATGATACCCTTGTTTTTCAAATAGGCCTAAGGACAATAAGCTTCTTTTTAGACTAGGTATGTACCTTACATCATGTAGTTCTACATTGATTCCACTATTCATTATGAGAGTGATAGTACCAATACCAAGGACCTCACATGGCCTATTGTCTCCTAGTTTTACTATGCCAAGATTAACTTCTTTAAAGGTTTTTAAATAACTTCTAGTCATATGAAATGAACATCCAGAATCCATTACCTAATTACCTTCCTCATTAGATCTTGACACACAAAGGACATCAGCACTATCGTAGCCTTCAGAAGTATCATCTTGTACTACATTACTTGTATGATTCTTTGATCCACCATACTCTCCCTTCTTCTTTCTCCATTCTAGGCAATCTCTCTTCAAATGCTTCTCAGACTGGCAAACAAAGCACCTTCGTTTGAACTTTGACTTGGACCTTGACACATTCTTGGGTCTGTGATTTCTATGTTCAGGCTTGCCTCTAACAAATAACCCCTCTCCACCTTCTTCCTTGGGATCTGACCATTTCTTGAGTTCCTTTGAATTGAGAGCAGCTAACACATCTTTTATTGTGAGTGTCTCTCTCCCATACATAAGGGTATCTATGAAATATTCATAGGTCTCAGGCAAAGAGGCTAAGAAGATGATAGCCTGATCTTCTTCATCGAGCTCTATCTCAATATTTTCCAGATCCAAGATCAGCTTGTTAAATTCATCCGTGTGGTCTTCAATTGATTTTCCCGTCGCCATCTGAAATGTGTATAACCTTTTATTCAAATACAACCTATTTTCCAGTGACTTAGTCATGTAAAGCGTCTCTAATTTTGATCAAATTCCTGCCGTTATGGTCTCCTTGGTCACTTCACGAAGAACTCTATCCCCAAGGCTTAACACGATCTCGCTGTGAGCCTTTTCCATGATTTCTTTCTTATTCTCCGCGGTCAAATGCGCAGGAAGATGATCTTCCCCTCTGAGTGCATCCACTACCCCATTATGCACCAGTAATGCCCGCATTTTCACCCTCCACAGATGGAAATCATTTTTACCATCAAATTTCTCCAATTCAAATTTCGTTGACACCATCTTGTTCACGCAATCGACCTTTCACCGAGTCTTGATCTTGATTCGCCGTTCTCCTCCGGAGATCTCCTTCTCTTTCAATTGAGCCATTTTTCTCCTTGGCTCTGATACCAATTGTTAACGGATTAACACAAGAGAAGATATCAAAGAAACAAGAATCAATCGATTGTATTACTCTTGAACATCTAACAAGATTACAGGATATTTCAAGTATGAAGACTGGAGAATGAACTAACTTGCTTTCCCGCCTAACTGCTTATTAACTACTAAACAAAGTAAACCTTTTCCAAATATACAACTTAAGCCCCTAAAGTTTTACTAACTATCAATTAGCTCCCAAGACATATTACTTTGACTTTTAATAGGATAACATATTTGACTTTTACATATAACAAGTAATATGAGGCAGGGTATCAGTTTCATAATTAAATAGGTGTAAAACTACAAAAATTGTTATCGTTGTTGACTTTTTATCTAGTTACACCATATTTTAGGCTCGGTAACTTTTATATACTTCAAAAAAATTTTATAAAAATATATAATACAATTTAATTTTATTTTCTCTAAAAGAAGTATAATGTTACTTTATATTTTTTGTAAAACAACTTTTCAAAAGAAAGTTGATTTGTAACCATATATATTTGTGTGTAATTGTGTGTTATTTTATATATAACTGATAATTGTATACATAATTTTACTCTATTATTTATCTCTAGAAGCCACTTATCATTTTTCAAGACTGTCCACCAACCTTCATCTAAGATTTAAAACTATCTCTTCATTACAATGAAAGTTACAAATTAGTATATAAATATAGTTTTCTTAACTAATGCTTATTTACCATTTTGTTAATCAAAATAACTTTTTTCTAAAAATAAATAAAATGTTATATTAAAATATTTTAATAAGAATTAATTTTATTAAAATTAAATTTAGTTTCTAGCTAATTATTATTAAAATTAAAATACTTTAAACATCCTAATTTTGTAAGCAAATATTTTTAAAATATCAAGATTCATGAAGTCAAACACAATTACAATCAAACGATTAGCACTATATAACATCTTTGCTTCAATGTAAATCACTAATCAATCTTCTCAAATCTAGGTATGTTTTACTAACTTACAATCTCATATTCATAATTTCATATTCATTATTTCAACTGTGTAACACACGGGTATCTAACCTAGTTATACATATATCGCATAATTAGAGTATACTCTACCATGGCATCTTACGGTTAGCATCATTCTTTCACTTTGTGTAGAAACCTCTTTAATTGGAAGAATTTTTCTTATACAAAATCATATCTTTTTGAATGATTGAGGTACCTTAAAGGTATGTGTGGTCAGTCAATCCCCATAGCATAATACAAGATTCAAACTCATACCATAATATTAAAGTTTCTTGTAAAAGAAGCTTAATTACTTAGAATCCAAAATTTGAGTTTGTTCCGCATATCAATTCATTGAATCCCGTTCTTGAGGAATTCAAGTGGAAGCAACCTTTCTAATGTTGAAAATTTAGAATTTCAAGTACTGTTATTTCATTTATTTTAAAGTTTTTTTTTCTTATTTGATGGGCTTTGGGGCGATCCAAAAAGTTAATTGGGCTATGTTAAATAAGTCCACTAACAGTCATATTGTTTTTTTTTTTGTTTTTTCTTGGGTGACATGTTAGATTTTTTCATTTTCCTTCGTTCTACTTTGTTTTGCACGGAGTCGTATCAGTTTTCTTCAGTTTCCCCTAAATAATTTATTTTCATTTTTCTATTCACACCTTCAACTAATAAGCACCAGTGGAAGTTCCTTGGTCCGGGGGTTTTTGGTCACCAGGTTTGGCGTAATGGTATTTCCGTCCGGGCAAAAAAATCACCACATGCCACCTTATCTCCCGGGTAGCTCCCCGGGTTCCCTCACTTTAAGACCTAATATGGTAAAACTAGTGAACACACTTTAAGACCTAATATGGTAAAACTAGTGAACATTGTTGCGTGTAGTAATAGTGACCTTGACATGGCCAGTTAAATATACAAAGAGAAGCGTATCAAGTCATGAAAATTGTTGGCCAGCTTAAAAAAATAAAGAAGCCCCTTACGTTGGGCTCGAACAAGCGACCTATGGCTTGGGTTATTGTCCAAACCTGAGTATGTTAATTTTAGAACTTGTTACTGTAAACACATATTTGAAAGAAAAAAAGTTTATATATAAGTATACTAGCCTACAGCCCGTGTGTTACACAGGTTGAAAAAAATAAATTAAACAAATAACTACAATAACATAATAGTCACTATTAATAAGCCAAAGTACATAAATTGAATAAGCACAATAGTGGGCACAAAAACAATAGGGTAGAGACGATCACAATAGATATATAAATATTAACCAATAGTAAAAAATAAGTTTACACGACAATCAATTAATATCAACTTGTTCATTGCAATACGTTTAGAACATTCCTCAATTTTTATTAAGAAATAATTTACACGACATGCATTTACAAGATTGAGAATATTACTAAGGTAGTAAAGAACTAACCATTGCTTGTTATAGTACAAGTATTGCCTCCACTAATTTGACCTCTTGAAGTCGAAGACTTCATGTGCAAATATGCATTTCCTTAACATAAGTAACAATCATATCAAGTATATATATCCTGGCCAACTCATTGACACCCATTTCATTTAACTGAAAAAGCGCAATTACTTAGGTAATTTTCTCCATTGATTCAAGCTACAATTATAAACAAATTTTTATAAACATACTTGTGACCCGTTCAACCCATTATGTAAGAAACATTCGCACAGTTCATTAAACTCCTAGCTTTTCTTTCACCCTGTAATTATTTAACAAATTTAGTGTTTAAATGAGTTGCATTTAAGTTATGTTTTATTTCTTATGGGTAAAACATGTAAAGATGAAAAACATTGCTTAAAAGGAAAAGGTTTGAATGGGACAAAAAGGTTTAAAAAAATGTTAATAAACTTAAGACCGCCTAAATCATTTTATAACAAAAATTGTTATTATAATATATCATATTTGACGCTAAACATTTAATAAAAATAAATTGAACACAATGTGTTTAACACGACCCATTTCAACCCACACCAAAAAATAGTCCTTTAAGCCTGAACTCGTCTTGACTAGTTAGCCAACCTATCGGACTTGCCTATTTTCATACCTCTACATTATAAATATATGTTCATAAACTATGGATTATGCGCTTCACATCTAGATAAGAATTGTATATTTTGGGCGCTTTTTATTAAATAATTTACATCTAAACAAAACATATACCAAATCGGGAGTACCTTAAAGAGTACCAAAGTTTTAACGTGCAAAGGCTTAGAGGTGAAAAAAAAAAAAAAAAAAAAAAAAAAAAAAAAAAAAAAAAAAAAAAAAAAAAACTTTAACTTTTTGCTCATTTATGAAAGAAAGATAAGAGGTGAACTACATCTAATGCAATAAAAACTCACCAAATCTAATATCATCTTATTCTCAAGCTTATCTTTGATATTAAACTTGTAGGTGGGATTCCATGATCTGAGTTGTGATTATGATTAAAGGGCAAACTAACCTTATTTTACATACCTTGGGTACCATGGAACCTTTGTTTTAAACTTGAGCTGTGCTTGTAGATGTTTCAAAATACTTCAATCATCATCAATAAAAACATAAGATTTACATAACAGTACAAAAACATATATAGATACTCTATGTTATCAAATGTGAGATGATATTAACTGAAAATAGTGTGATAATCAGGTATGATTATATGAAGCCTCTATAAACATAGAAAATAAGAAACTTGACATTATAAGTATATGTAAGTAAAGTACACACAGTAAATATCTCTCTTGTCTATCAACTACAATGTTACCTGCATTCCCTATAATGGTTCATATTGTGGATTGTCAATGCTATTCTTGGTTTTTACAAAGTTTAATATTTAGTTTTTATTCAACATCATCATCATCTACCAGTCCACCGATTAAAATTTTAAAACCCAAGATAGCACGTGAAAAGTTGTACAAGGCAAGTTATTATCTTGAACACATTTTAAATGTTTTGAAGCGGCCGTGTTTGAATTTTGAAATGTTATATAAAAACCCGAATAACAATTCAGATCAATAAGGGGCTCCAAGTGTTCTTTTTAAACCAAATTGAGTTGTATCAGTGATAAACCGACACGTGGCAAAGGATTACTCAGAATGTACCACGTGGAAACTACTTGCTTAAAATCGTGCCATGTGGCAGAACACTTTTCTTTTATTATATAGAAAAAGATAAAGATAAAGATAACATGTGGATTTAATACATCGTATTAAATTGTTCATTTAAAGTTAATCCATTTTCGACTCGAACCAGTTTGCTTATAACTTGTTATTTAATTCACCTGACACGATTGTGTTATCAAGCACAAATGCAACTTTAAAATTAAAAGTAAATAAACTATTTATATATCTAGGATATAATATATTCTAGAAAAGAAAAATAAATTAATAATAATTATAATGCAACTGAACTAAAACAGGTTTAAACTGTTTTATGCAAAAGTTTTTTCCACACAAACCCGAGAAATGAGGTTATGTTCTCAAGTATAACTTGCTCGCGAGCATAAAGTTGTTTACACTTTGAAAAACATGTTAAAAGTTTTTATATTCATATGCAAGACAAAAATACAAAGATATAGATATTAAGATTGGTTGTATTGCTCTTTGGTATTCTTATGATATTTTAAGATATAGATATTTAGATTGGAATAAATCCTAATTGATGAAATCACTTCCAGTGGAGACTCTTATTTTGGAGATTTTAAGTGGAGGTTGGCATCACTTTCAACTCGGTTTGGAGGTTTGGGTTTATGTTCGGCTGAAGATGTATCTACATATGCTTTTGTGGCCTCGAGGGCGCAATCTTGGAGTTGTAGGACCACATTCTTCGGGGTTGTCATATTGATGGGGTCAACTCTTATTTTGGGTCTACGATAGATCGTCTGCATATGTCGCATCCCCATTTCGATCTTAGTGGTTTCTCTAATAAGGACACCCCCCTCCTAAGCCCAACATGTTGTGGCGAGTGCCTTATTTACTAGGATCGTGCAGAATTTAGAAGTGGGATTTATTTTATCTCCTCGTTAAAAACTGGTGTTCGGTTTTCTAATGGCTCCCCGGGCATAGGATTTCCTAATTGTCATCCCCATTGAAGGATTAGAACAACATATGTGGGCTTTGGAGTACAAGGTTATTCTTAAATACCGACTTATGATCCCTTTGTTTCCAGGTGATAAGTCATGCCTAGTTTGTCAGAAGGCGTGTTTGGATTCTTTTGGCGGGCATGTGCTTCACTGCAAGGAGCTTCTTGGGTTTAAATATAGGCATGATTTGGTTAGGGATGTTTTATGTGACATTCTTAAACGAGCATGAATTTCTGCTAAAAATGAGGCCCCCGTGAACTTTCTAACGCATCCACTTAAAAGGAGATCTACTCTTCGACCTCTGATATCTTTTTGTTTGGGTGGGCAAGAGAAAAACACACTTGTAAGATCTTACAGAAGTGTCCCCTCTTGTTGCGCTTAGGGACTATGGTTTTGTTGCGGGTTAGCCTGCGCTGAAGGCAGAATCAGGCAAAATTGCCAAACATGAGAAAAATTGCTTAGAAAATCAACATGTGTTTATCCTTTTTGCTTTTGATACGTTTGATTTTCTCGCACCTCAAGTTGTGGACCTTACAGTAACCCGTGAGGCGTGTGTGGCATTGGTAAGGGAGAACCCCTATGTTAACTTTTTAGATTTTGCTCCTTAATTTATTAGCGTATTGAGGTACTTGGCAAATCCTAAATGAAGAAGACATATTCATCTGTTGTAAAATTATTATTACACTTAATTACATGGTTGTCCTGTTGTATGCCTGCATTGCAAGATTGATCTTAACTTTTGAAAAATTATTATTACATTTAGAAATATTGTAAATAATATAATTACTATATATAGTATTCTCTTGACCTATCTTTTATCACGTGTCATTCTTTCTACACATCCTCACATCCTTTTTCCTCCAAAATATATAATAGTAATTTAAACAATTAAATTAATTTCTCTCTCTTATTAAAATTTAATTTTATTAATTGTTATATTTCTCTCTCTCATCTAAATTTTTTAAAATCAAGCTATCTTTTTAAAAATAGATTATATTAAGGAAATTAAAATTTACATCTTTTCTTAAAATAGAAATAAAAAAACAAAATTTGTATATAATATGAAATTTTCTAAAACACTAAAAATTTTTGAAACAAAATATTTTTTATCGGTCATTTTCTTAAAAAAATTATAAAAAAGGAGAAATTTTCTAAAACAATCTTATTAAAACAACTAGAATATTACAAATTAGAGTTTTTAATAAACAAGATTATTATAAAAAATAATTTTTTTATAAAAAATCTAAAAACTAATGTTTAAAAATGAAACTATTTCAATAAGAGAGTTAAAAAATAGTATAATTGTTTTATATCTTGAACTATTACGTATATGTAATTTTAATCATATCTTATATTAAAATATTATAGTTTAACTCTTCATGTTTGTTACTAACTATAATCTGTTTAATGAATGGATTTCTAGACTATCTATCTATCAATCTATCTGTCTGTCTATCTATTTATAATAAAAAAAAAAAAAACCTAAGTTGAAACGTGACAGAATTGTAATGCTCATTAAATTAACTTTCTCATTTCTCTCTGTTAATAATAATAATATTAAATACTAATATTATTACTCATACTATTTTTATATTAAAAAATATATAATTTGATAAATTAAAAACCTATTTTTTAATTAAAAATACACTTTTTTAAAAACAAAAATTTTATAAAATCTATGTATTCTAATGAATAAAGACATTTAAGACACGTTGACCTTTTCTTATAATATCAGTTTCTTACATTCTTGCCTGAACGAAATACCTTGAAATGTGTTCTCAACTATCTATGAAAATTATATTAATTTAGTATTTTAAATTAATACCTCAAATATTCTATTATAAAATGAAATTGTGGATTAATTAATTTAAATAAATTAGTAGACATAATTAATTACCAATATATGTTAAATAAAAAGACATAATATTACACTTTTCATCCATATATATATGCACAACTATCTTTTTTATATTTATGTAACTATGTAAGTACTTAATTATATAGTGGGCATGTTACTACATCTATGATTCTGAATTAGCAATTTATATGTGGTCATGTTACTATATGTTTAACGTTTGACGTGAAATTTTATTTATTAATTCAAATTATTTAGAGTTGCAAAGTACATTATAATTTATTTATATTACTCATATAGGAACTTTTAATATCAATTTATTATTTTCTATGTAAACACATTATATTACTATTTATCTTGCTATTCTATTTAAATATAATCATTTTTGTTGAATATATATAGATTGTGAAATATATTAATACTAGAACTCATAAAAATATGTTAACACAAGATTAGTCAAATATTGATATTTCCTAAAATTATATCTTTACAAACCAATTACTCTAAATAATCTTTCTTAATAATAAAGAAAAAAAATACAATTCAAACTACTAGCACATCTTAACAAAATTATTGTATTTGCCCAAAACTATAATTCTATCTCTATTTATAATACTGAATTCTGATTTTTTTAGGTAAGTAAAATATTGATTATTCTATTTTGTTTTAATTAATATAATCTATCTATTATGATAAAATTAAGTTTTGGTTTGATATTTGATACAATTTTATATTTTTCTGATTTTAATTTTGTTGTTTCTCTCATATCAAATATTTACATTAACTACTATTTACATTTTTTGATATTATTTAATTTTTATTAAAATTACTAGTTTTCAAATAAGTTAAGAAAAATGTCTTTTGTTATGTAATTTTAGAGAAACAATTTTGACACAATTGTCACAATTTTAGATTTCGTAATTCTAATTTTCTCACGTATCTCTCATATTAAATAATTACATTAACTAATAATGATAATATTTAATTATTTGTAAAATTAAAAATATTTTTTTAATAAATTAAGAAAAATATCTTTTTATAATGTAATTTCTAAAGAATGAATTTTTATAAAATCACAATTTTTCTAAGACATCAAAATTTTTTAAGACTACATAATATTGTTCAATTAGTGTTTCTAAAAATTAAAATTTTTATAAAACAAAATAATTAAAATTTGAAGTTATTATAAGGAAATTTTTAGAAATGACATTTTTTTTTTCAAAATGTATTGTTTTGGAACAAAATATTCACCTTTTTCTTTCAAAAAAAAAGTTTAAGAAAATTTTATCATTATTGTTTTAATTATAGTCATACGTAAGTTCAATAATATATTATTTTGAAATATTATTTTATAGTTAATAAATTTTTATTATTAACTATTTAATATTTTATTTACCAACCCGCGTATACACGGATCTAACTATATATATAGGGTAAAGTTATTTTGTTAACCTTGTTTATTACGATAACCCGTTAACCTTGATATAACGAACATTTACACCATAATTTTTACATCGTGTTACACCACTGATTTAATATTTCTCTCATTTTTAAATTTCCCTCAATTTTTAAAAAAACTTCATCCTTTTTTAATACCCTTTTAACCTTTTTGTATGATATTATTTTTTGTACAGGTTACACAATAAATAGATCGTTTTAATATCCTTTTAACTTTTTTGTATGATGTTATTTTTAATACAGATTACACAATAAATAGATCGTTTTAATATCTTTAATTCGAGTATAGTCTTGCTATATTTTTTTTAATTTAACGTTACTTGTGAATCACTAGTTTTATCACTGTAACTTTAAATTATAGTGGCAACGTAACCTGTTGTGGACTAGTAGTTGGATTAACGGATTATCACGATAAACAACTGTTAACATTTGATCTCTATCGTGTATATATATATATATATATATATATATATATATATATATATATATATATATATATATATATATATATATATATATATATATATCTGTGTGTGTGTCTGCGTGTGTGCGCGCGCGCGTCCGCGTGCGTGTGCGCGTGCGCGTGCGTGTGCGTGTGTGTGTGTGAGGAGGATCATGTATAAAATGAGATTTTTTATTTTTGTAACGCGTGTAGGAAGCAATTTTGAACTTTGATGAAACTAACTCAATTATTGAGATTTACACATAAACACTTTTGTAATTAATTAAAGTATAGTAATGGTTACAATAGGCAAAAAAGGAAATAAACTATCTTTTGTTGACTTTTTAAAATTAAATATTAGTTCCATCCGTTTTTTAAAACCCGAATAATATTTATATATTTTATTATTATTTTTTAAAAATTATACCACAAGCACCAACCATGTAATTAACTCTTTTTATTAAGTGGTGATGCATCCCTGCTCGATTCAGCAAAAGACTTGTATACTACGAAACAAAAGAGTTCATTTATAGTAATAGCAAATCCAATTACACAGAAGCTGCATCATTAGATAAAACTATAACATGTCAAATAAGATTTTGATGCGTAAAGAAATCCGCGCATTAATTATAGTAGTTTTTTGTTTGATGACACAAATGTATCATTGTTTAACCAAAATATAAAACTATAACATGTCAAATAAGATTTTGACACGCCTTGTAATAAAAGAAAAGTAAAAAAGTAGAAAAACAACCTAATAAATTAATTTAAATGATAAATTCTTCATTATCATCATCATTTTTTGTTTGATGACCACCTCTATCACCGTTGGTATAGCCACCCCCTTGAAGCAACGACCCTGAAACCAGAAACACAGTTGTCGCCACCCGAAAGTGTCATCGAAACCAAAAAACAACATCAACGCCATCTGAAACATCCCACGCTTTGACCAAAAACAACACTTGTTTTTGCATGAGTAGTGTTGGTGGTAGACTCACCAGTGACCACCCTCTACCATCGACCACCACTAACAAAAATAATAAAGGAACAAGAAAGTGAGTTCTGATGGAAACAAGATAGATCTGTCATGGCAACAGGAAGAAAATTAAGGAGACTCACTGTGATGGTGTGTGTGTGTGTGGCAGCAAAGATTTCTATGCTTCGAGTTAATAGGAAGAGACGGGAGGGTCATATGGGTAAATTGTTTTGGGAAAGAATATCAAATCTAATAATAAGTTATATATTATTTGTAATATTCTTTTGTCAAAGGGTAAAACAGTCATTACATATCCACTTAACAAAAAAAATTAATCTTCATCCAATCCAAGGACAAATTTGTACAAATTGACATACTTAATTGAAACTTGTAAATGATGCTTAAAGACTAAATTTTAAAATGAGCTTTACCGCAAGGACCATTCATGTAATTACTAATCTATTTAAAGCTCATTACAATGAATAGTATTTTACAACTATCTAACACAGTATTTTACAAGATTGTTTTACGTATGCTAAGATGCGTGGATGGGGTTGAGTAACAAACATGGTCCATAGAGGTCATGCAATCCAAACCATCATTTTGCTTTGTATGTGGCAAGTTATAGCCCTTTCATGTTTTTGTGTATATTCAAAATATAAACTCGGGACCTGTATTGTTATATGAATCTAAATCTCTTCTATAAAAATATTGAATCCCGACGGGTCCAACTATGTTCTCATTTAATTCAAGTTTGAATCTTATTTTACTTAATGTAGTTTCGCAAAATAAGTAAGCAGTGACTATTCATCTATTGCTAGGGTATTAAACACAAACTGGATAAGGCTGGACTAGGGACCGAAATAACTTTAAACTCAGGACCGAGTATTGAACCTCATGTATGTAGAATGAGTCAGGTCTTGGGTTTTTTGGGTTTGGTTCTCTGGTCGGCCTGAATTATGCTCACCTTAGGTCAAATCCGGATCGGACTGGACCAGCTCGGCCAGGACCGAAACCCAATAAAGCTCCAAAGTTAAGATCAAGGACTAGACCACATGTATGTAGAATGTGTTGGGTCGGTCTAATCGCAGGTTTTTTGTGTCGATTTCTCGGGTTGGCCTAAGTTATACACACCCTATATGCTGCTAAATCTTATATATAATGTAATACAATTAATAATAATTTAATATAATTAGTTAAAGAAATCCATTTTTAATTCAAATTTTGCAGGATTGCCGGCATACGCGTGGCACGTGACCCATCCTTGCATTTGAAGTCATTGACCACCGATTTCCCTCCTTCCTTCCGTGTGAAACAAACATACACACGCCAAAATATTCGTCATTGAAGAACACCATAAGCCATGTGTATGTATATATTATATATATGTCAATGTGTGTCTATGTATATGTGTGACAACACATTGTTAAGGGGCATGATCTTCATTCTGCAAATTGCATATTGTAAGTTGTAACTTTGAATTTCCCCTTTTACTCCACTTATCTCTTAAAATGGTGTATCGAATTCGTGCCAATATTCATCAATGGCTAACGCTCCGATTCATATTGCCACTGCTTCTTCTATGTAAGTGATGATCCGACATTCGTTTAATAGTTATTGATGTTTTTCACTGCTTCCTGTAAAGTTCAAATCAAACGATCTAAACTAACATATTTAACATTTGGATCGGTGCATACGTATGCAGGTATATCGGATTCACATGACACTGTAGTTAGTTCTAATCTACCGCGATTAAGCATCAAGGAAGCTCAATCACCCGGTGAGCCTCCAGATTTGGATCCTCAACCCGTTCTTCCACAATTCGCACCTTCACCGCTGATGATGCCATTTATAAATGTTAGTGTGCCAAAGTTATCAGGTATTTTAATTTGCACATCCTCTTGTTTGATCCTTATGATTATAGTAGAAGAAATAGGTGTTTTTAACTTCTGATTTAAAACGTAAAGTTGTCTATTTTGTCCCATTCGCTTACCAGTGAGTCGACTTGAATTGTATTTCATCTTGATATATGAGTTCAATGGGTCAAATTGAAGTATTTTGTTCAGAGGGATAAGAGCCAATCGTGTTGAAAAGTCTCCGGGAATCTAATTAAATGCATACAATCTTCTAAGTTGGTATTTCTAGTAATTATATTATACTAGGTTAGTGATTTATGTATTACACAGATTGAATAAATAAAATATTAAATAATTAGTAATAAAAAATTATGAATTATAAATCAGTGATTGAAGATAAAATATGATTATAATTACGTATAAATAGCTACTTTAAGTAAATAAACAATAATGTATTTTTAAAAAAATTTTGTTTTATAGAAAAATGATTTTTTTTAAATTGTTGTATTATGTATTTTATTAAACTTTTATTTTTAAAAAGTAAGTTTTTAATAAAAAAATAGGTTTTTAATATTTTTAATTAGATATTTTTTAATTTGAAAATGGTATGAGTAATATTATTAATATTCAATATTATTATCAATAATAAAAAGAAATAAAAAAGTTATTATGATTAGGCTTACAATTATGTTACGTCTTATCTTAATTTTTCTTTATTAAAGATAGATGGATAAACAGATAGATAGATCATTTATGAAATATTACTAAATAGGATCTTCTAAGTTGTTATTTTGTAGTAATTATATTATATTAACTTTTAAGCCATCAATCATTTATGAAATATAACTAAATAGGATAAAAAAAAATTGTTTATGGATCAACCCGATATGTTAACCGTACTAATACCAAACATGACTTATTTTCAGCCTCATCCCATATTCACTTTCACATGTTACTCAACATGTTCATCATGTTTTTCATTGTGCGATTAGATATTTATAATACTGTTATTACTTTTTTCAATCATAACTAATACATAGAATAAATAAAATAATTGAGTGTAAAATATTTTCATGTGAATCCAACTCTTCGTGGTTCATTTCAACACTCACTAAAAATGACCTTTTAGCCCATCATGTTTAACACGTTCATCTTGCCACCTCTACTAAAACATTTGACCCGTTTCACCTCTTTCTACTTGTGTGTTTGAACTTTACTTGATTCGTTCTAACATTTCAGGAAAGTGTCCAATGAACTTTTCGAATGTCCAAAGCATCTTGACCACAACTGCAATTGATTGTTGGGGTTCACTAGCACCATATCTAGCCAATGTGGTATGTTGCCCTCAACTTGATGCCACAATAAACATCCTTATTGGCCAATCTAGTTTCTCTAGCGGAACCTTTACCATTAACAACACCCACGCCGAATATTGCCTCTCAGACATCACACAAATCTTGGAAGCTCAAGGTTCCTATAACCAACTTCGTGAACTATGCTCGATAAACCCATCAAACCTCACCCTGGCTTCTTGCCCTATGGTAGATCTCACAGAAATTGAAAACACTTTGAGCAATTTTACAATTATTGAATCTTGTAAAAGAATTGATCCAGTGAAAGAATGTAGACATAAAGTTTGTGAGAATGCTATAACGGATGTCGCGGTAACCATGGCTTCAAAGAGTTACAGTATGCCAGAGATGATTGATGATTGTAAGAAGATTGTGTTTCGTTGGCTGGCAAGAAAACTCGAACCTGTTAATGCAAGTAAAGTTTTGCGAGAAATTTCTAGTTGCAAGGTCAACAAAGGTAATAATTTTTATGTAAATATATGATATGTTCTTTTAGTAGGCTTAATTGCATAAAAAATAACTAACTTTGATTCGGTTGCAAATTCAAAATTGTTGATTTGATGACTAGTTAACGTGTCATTACCTTGTAAGAATGCTAGAGTTTTTAAGATAGAATGGAGAAACTAATTACAAAGCCTTACAAAGGTGTAAGTCGGTAATAAACAGGTTGTTCTAAAAAGTATTAATTTGGTTAGGGTAGAATGAGTTTTTGTTAAAATAGGCTCATGTTGAAATGCGACATTTTATGAAAAATAATAATAAATTAAAATGGGTTCATCCGTTACATTTACTTTTTGGTGACCAATGGTGAAGGTGGTGGCGGCGGCGGCAGTCATGTTATGATGGTAGGTAGGTGGTTGTAGCGGCAGCAGATGGTGGTGGTATAAGTGTCGATTGCTTGGTAGTGACACTGGCGCGTGATCACATGTTGGTGGTGACAACACATGTCCATAATAACTTGTTTAGATTTATTCTTAGTTAGCTAGCCTAGTAAGAGTAACCCATTTTTACTAGTTGAACAATTCTTTCGACCTAAACTAACCCAATTGGTTATGACGCTTGTCCATAATAACCTAAAATTGGATGTTTGGATATGTCTGAAAGTTATCTTCAATCAAAACTTTTGGAAAATTTTAGGGTTTTATGGGTGATAAGAAAGTTTTAATTGCTCAAATTTAAAATTGGACAAAGTTGGTTACCTTTTATGTATTTAGCCCTAACTAACGTCCTCTTTTAACAATAAAATGTTTTTTTCTTTCGGTCTAGTTTGTCCGCTTATCTTTCCCGACATGAAGAACATTTCGAAGGAATGTGGAAACAAGATGAATAACCGAAAAACTTGTTGTGATGCCTTGGAGCATTACATTACTCGGTTGCAAGATCAAAGCTTCATTACAAACTTGCAAGCCATAAATTGTGCTTCTTCGTTCGCTGATAGTTTGCAAAAAGCTAATGTCACAACTAATGTGTATGACATTTGTCGTGTAAAACTTAAAGATTTCTCTCTTCAAGGTTAGTTTTTCTTGTACTTTCCAAGATTATTATTTTTTTCATGTTATGTCTAGACACTTCTAACAATTTTATAGGTGGTGTTACTGTGGGATATTAATTATGGAACTGCCTACTTGTTATACAACAGTTGGATCACAAGGTATGCTGACAATATTAACTTATTTACTTTATTAACTTATGAACTAGTCGATTTATCTTCATCATATCGTTATGTATGTCTCCAACGGTCAAATTGACAATATAAAAATGGTCAATAGTTTCTTAGTAGTTAAGGTTTATTGCAACAAAATGTACCGTACTCTCACACTTACATTTTTTATTTGTTATGAACTAATTTCTTTTACCATTTGATATTTACCACTTAATGCAATTAACATTGTTTTCATAACAAGAAGAAATGACGACGTGGCATCCGTTTTTGGCTTGCTATAATGGGTCAAAAAATGACATTGGGTAGGCTTTTCCGATTATAGTAGGTCAATTTCATCAAATTGGTAACTTAATTATAAAAATAGCATAGTTCATTACATGCGATGATATAACCATAACATTTCATAACGTAGATCAATATGGTTTTAAGTCAACCAAAATTTACTAAAATTACCAGTTTTTGATCCGTTGTTAACCATGGGTGCGTTCGTTTTGTCACCACAAGAATTTGTTTAATCTATAGAGAATGATGTTGTTTCCACAACTTAATCTAAACCTACATCATCTTTTTTTCTTAGACTCGGGTTGTTTGTTTCCAAGCTTGCCTTTTGATGTGACGTATGATCAAAGTTCAGGAATCGACTTCAAATGTGACCTTAACGACAATGTTGCAGCACCCTGGCCACCTTCTCCTCATCCGTCGTCTAATATAAGTACGTTTGTTTGTTCTTCTAAAAGTCCTCCTAAACTTTATAATATTATATTAACTATTTCAATACTTATTTTAGTTATATATATTTCATAGCAAGTAAAAGTATACCCGTTCTTAATAAAGTTTATTTAACATGATAAACAAATTGAAAACAACGTTATTGTTGTGAATCAACTCATAGTAATACTGACGTTGTTTATCCAGTGAAACATTGTTATGAGTTCTTAGTTTGCTTTATTTGTGATAGGTAATATGATATCAAGAGTAAATATTAAATTTTGAACTTTTAGATTAAATCTATACAGAGATAGATTCAATACAAAGCCAATTTGTTATAGAGTGAACCATGAGAATCACATAAGCACTTGTATGTAATGTTGATCGGGCGTAATAACCGTCATATGTATAACAATTAAATCAGTACGTACAAGTGTTTACATGATCCTTCCAACTTAAAATTGGTTCCAATCCTATGGATAAAAGTGTGTGTGTGTGAATATTAATATTTTTACCAATATTATTGATGATTCCATGGTTTATGGAAACAACAGGCACAGAGCTTCCGGCACTTCCTAGAGCAACATCAAATCAGAATGGTAATCTTACTTATTCTTTATAAATAAACTAATTTCTTACCTTTTTTATTTAATTTTTGATATCTATTGTATCTAATAAAAAAATTTCTATTGTCATTTGTCCTTCTTTTAACCCAACTTTTTGCCACATCCATTCTTTTGAAACATAATTTTAAACAATCATTTTTCTTCCAAAATAGTATTATAATAATTAAAAAAGTCAAATTAATTTTTCTCCCTTATTAAAATCAAATTTATTAATTGCTACATTTCTCTCTCTCATTTAAATTTTTAAAATCAAGCTATCTATTTAAAAATAAAAAATTCACATCTTTTTATTAAAATAGAAATAACAAAAAAATAAACTTTTTATATAATATGAAATTTTTTAAAACACTAAACCTTTTTGAAACAAAATATTTTAAATCAGTCCATTTTAAAAAAATTATAAAAAAGTAAAATTTTCTAAAAACATTCTTATTAAAACAATCAGAATAATTACAAACTAAAGTTTGTAATAAACAAGACTTTAAAATGATTTTTTTATAAAAAATTCTTAAAACGAGTGTTTAAAAATGAAACCATTTAGATAAGAGAGTTAAAAAATAGTATAATTATGTGTTTCTTGAACTATTACGTATATATAATTTTAATCATCATTTATATTAAAATATCATATTGTAACTATTCGTGTTTATTACAAACTATAATTCGTTTAATGAATATGTTTCTAGCCTATCTATCTATCTTTCTATCTATCTATCTATGATAAAAGAAAAAACTAAGATGAGACGTAACACAATTATAAGATTCATCATACTAACTTTCTCATTTCTTTCTATTACTAATAAAAGTATTAAATACTAATAATATTCCTCATATCATTATCAAATTAAAAAAATATATTATTTAATAAATTAAAAACCTATTTTTTATTAAAAGCACACTTTTTTAAAATATAAGTTTTATAAAATACAGAATACAACGAACTTTTTTTAAAAAAAATCATTTTTCTTAAAACAAATTATTTAAAAATAATATTTTTTTAAAAACAAAAGTTTAAGGAAAATACATTATTGTTTATTTACTTAAAGTAGCTATTTATACCTAATTATAATCATATTTTATCTTCAAGCATGGTTTTATAATTAATAAATTTGTATTACTAATTATTTAATATTTTATTATTCAATCAGTGTAATACACGGGGTATTAACCTAGTACTCATGTATTTTACAGGGTTGCGAGATAATGTGTTCATTTCAACTTTGTCGATGCTCACCTTATTCATTTGATGCTCAAATTTGAGTCATTCCATCACGACACCATTCGATTAGCATCCACGAAAGCTACTTTAAACGTGACACCGCAAGTTACATGGTTGATGGTTCATATGACATGCACATGTTTGTCCAGAGTAAAATAAACGATGTAAAAATACTTTACGGGTCGAGAAAGAACTAGGACAACAAAGATTGAAGCAAAACTAAGTTAACAAATGGAAACGTAAAAGGCTAAATGTTCGAAAATTTTGAAATTGCTTCGTGACTTTATTTATGGTGTCATTGTTCATATTATCTACATATTTTTTGTTTGAACGGATCGTGAAGAGTGTTGGAAGTTTTTTTAAACAATATAATAATGTTGTGTGATTTTGTTGTTTAATCTTTAACTTCAATTTTAGGTGTTTCAGATTTGAATTTAAATATAAGTGTTTCAACTTTAAATTCAATTCTAGAGTTTCAACTTTGAATTTAACTGAGATGTTTCAGCTTTTAATTTTAGGTTCACTATGAATATCAAAGTAAATTTTAGATACTCCAATAACCACCTACTTAAACTCCCTCATATTTCTTTAAAAGTTTAAACAATCTTCTTTTATTTTCTTCTTTTAACTCAATGTATCTTTTTGAAAAATTTTTGTTTTTCTGATCATATGATCCGGGGTTAGTTGTATCCTTAGATCCGGTGCCGTTTGATTAGTAAATTCCGACAATAGTTGAATTATCAATAGGTCCTAGCTTAAGTAGTTGTCTTCTGGGACTTGATTTCCTTCGTATTAAATTGCGTTTGGATTAGTTATTTAGCCTTTGTCTAGATTTAGTTTTTGTTTTAGTTTCTTAATTTGTTTCGTTATTTTTCTAGTTAACAAAACCATTCTCTCTCATTTAGGTTCAAAATCAATAGAGATTTATTATCAAGAGTCGCTCATGGAGTTTATAGATACAACGTCTGAACTTCTCTATACTTTATTATAAAACAACCGGTACACTTGCCAAATGTATGAGGTTTAGTTGGTTATTCCTCTTTTAAAAAAATTGTGACTTGTTTTTTTAATTAATATAATTATGTTATAAATATTTTATTAATGTGATTATCAATATCACTTTATAACCTCTAAAGTCATTATGTTTGTATTAATATTATAGTCCTATAAATAGTGACATTTGTATTTGATATTTTATATCAATATATGAAAGAGTTCTTCTACTCTCCACATCTTTTTCTTACTATGATCATATTTTTCATACGTTTATATACACTATGTATTACTTGCTAGTAGGTCGTTGTATCACAACACGTTATCAGCACGAGTTTGCTCGTTGCCCTTTGAGTCTTTTGCCTTTTTTTTGTGGTATGGCTAGTTTGTTGAAAGAGACATAACAATTCATTATACATGCGGTGGCTATCATGTGAAAACTGGAGGCGAGGTGTTGATCTGAAACGCATTACCGATTTACTCCATCGCCTACCAAAGTCAGAATGATCAAATTTCTCATAAATGACCAACAGATTCATCAAGTTGATCCTCATTGAGAAGAGCAGCTTCATTTGATAGTTTTCGTGGACATTCAGCTACAGCTAGCTATTTTACATTGAATATCCATACAAGATTTAGAAAATTTGTTTATGAATATCAAGAAGAATTTGTTTGTGACTATTTCGTCTTATGATTAATTCTTATAATTAGTAGCTTAGCTAGTACATAGTAATGACAATAGTGATCAATTCGTTGCAAGTTTTGTTACTTGGGAAGTAATTGATTTCATGCTATTTAAAGGTCGCTAGATTTAGGTTTGTAGAAATTTTGTTTGTAAACATGGTCATTTTTCGAATTTAAAAGTCAAGAATTTGTCCTTTGCAATTAATCTAAGATTATATGAAGATATTTGTGTGTGGATTATATTTGGGAGCTTGATTACTTCTCTCGATAATTTTGAGCTTGAAATCTCCTTTTCATGGCTCTAAGCTAACCTCTGGTTATCCAGTTTCAAGAGTTGGTTAGCCAAATGAAATCTTGATCCATGAGGAATTTCGACTATAAGAATTATGGTTTCATAAATAAAAATTACTTGCATCATATAAATTATAATGGAAGGAGATATATAGATTTAATTGTCATTATTGTAATTCATTAATATATGACTTTATTCTAAATTTTCTTCGAATTGTAACGGTAAAAACATATTGAAAGTAGGGGTGTAAACCAGCCAAGCCTGCTCGCAAGGTACTCGGGATCTGCTCGAAAAAAGCTCAAATCGAGCCAAACTTAAACGAGCCCGAGCTCGAGCTTGAACTCGAGCTCACATCATGGCTTGTTTACTAAACGAGCTCAAGCCCAAGCTTCAGACATCCAGCTCGAGCCGGCTCGCGAGTCTTGACGAGCTTTTTGTTTTATATAATTTTTATTTACATATTAAATATATATAAATATATCTTTACATAAATCATATTATTATATATTTATTATGATAAAAATAATTAAATAATATATTATGTTATATATAAAAAGTTTGATTATAAAAGCTATAAAAGTAATTATAAAAAATAAAATTTTAATAATTTAACAATAAACGAGTCGAGCCCGAGCCGAGCTCGAGCCTGATAATTTTTTTACGAGCCGAGCTCAAGCTTTAGAAATAAAACTATAAACGAGTCGAGCTTGATCGAGCTCTCTAAAACTAAAACGAGCCGAGCTCGAGCCTAAGCGAGCTCGGGCTCGGCTCGACTCGTTACACCCCTAATTGAAAGCCATTTATGTTATTTCTTTACAATATTATATAGTTTTATAGACATAAAACTAAAAGTTAACGAATAGAGTTCTTATTATTTTTTGGTCGTCTAAATCTTGTCACTAGACACAATTTTAGTATTTAACAGATCTAGTTTCCATGATTATGTGATAGATATCCAATGCTAGGAAACTAATTATTGTTCTTAAGTTTTAATATTGATTGTGATCGATTTAAGTACGTGATGAGAAGATTATTTGAGAGCAAATGTATAAAAAAGTTATCATTTATCATGTCTCATAGATGCTCATGAAGTAAAAATATTATTCAAAGAGCATTAAAATTTTGAAACAACCATCATGAAAGTCTTGTGAAACTAATCCATTCCCTGAGGTAAATGTGATTATATAACGATTATTGTAAAAGTCATATCATGAACATAATTGAGTAAATGATAACGATGATGAGATAGACCATGTTAATAATAAAATTGATCAAAAGAAGTGACACACTAATATAATGAAAAAATGGCCACTATTCTGCCGTACTTATCTTGTGCATGAAACAAGCACAAGTGCAATAAAACATATATGATCATAAACCAAAAGTTTATGGATCGTGATTATTTAATAGACTAGCATAACCGGTTGGACCATCTCGAGTCAATGATGATGTGAAATGTATTAAAGAATCGATGATTCTTCAAAGTAATAAATTATACATGTATTGTTTGCTCTCAAGGAAAGTTATTTACCAACTAGAGTAGATTATGAATCTCTAAACATTATGGAAAGTATAAAAGATATATATCATAAAAAGGTATGACATTTAATGTTTTAAATCAATGAATCGTCTAAATGGTTATCATATTCGCAACTTGATGTTTGCGTGATATGTGACTTAACTAATATGATAGCAAGCACATTATTTCAAAATAACATATAATTTGGTAATATAGCAAACCAATAATAATAAGAGCAACAATTCATGTTTGTGTTTGGGACCATCTTATGTATTTGTCTGAAGGGTAATTCACATCAAACCTTCGAGTTATTATGTTATCTTCCCATTACAAATGGTTTTTAGTCAGGAACTAAGCAATTCCCATCAAAGTTTTTTTTGTTGCTATGCTATATAACTTGTAATTGCTCCACCACGACGCATAAAGATGGGACCTCAAAAGAGTTTGAATACATGTTGGGAATGAATAACTATTTACATTTAAGTTATTATAGCCATTAACGAGAGATTTATTTACGGCTCAATTTGTTGGTCTTTCATTAATCAATACTCCCAACAGGAGGGGGAGATTTAAGTAGTTGAAAAGTAAAATAAGTTTGTATGAATTATCTCTATATCATCTTCATCCTTGAGCTAATAGTATGAACAAGAAGTTCAAAAGATAATTCATGTACAAAGATTTATGAATAGATTGCCAGACGCATTCCCTGGCCGTAAAATAATGATTAGGTCACATATATCAATAACTGGTGTTCCAATTAAGAATAAAAGTCAAAAGGATGACTACATATTGGTAGTAAGTCTAAGACACGTTTAAAACGTGACAAACCATTTGATTCCAAATAAAAAGGCTTCCTCGAAAAATGGAGCAAATTATTAATGAATATGGTCAAATCGAGGTAAAAGTAAAATGGTCCATTAAAAAGAGATTAGACATGATGGTTCTCTAAAAACCTCAAGTACTTGAAAAATAAAAAGATCTCAATAAATTATATCATGTCTAGAAACATGTGGAATCGAAACAAAATCAATGTTCACGATAATTTTGTATATAATAGCGCTTGAAATGATGAAATGATGAGGATCAAAAAATAAGATCTGTCTATGAGTAAAAATAATTGGCCAAAATAGAAAGATGTAATATGGCAAAGTTAAAATTCTTTAATGAAATAAAAAGTTATTGGACTTGTTGTCCATATACATGAAATTGAAAACTATGTTGGATATAAGCAAGGTCTTTATGTGAAATAGTTATATGAAATAATGAAAGTAATACATAAAGCAAAAGTGGTTGCACAAGGATTTTCATAAAGACCTATACTTGATTATGAGAAGATATATTCTCTAAGTAGTGGATGTAATGTTATTCTAACATTTTATTAGTCTAGTAATACTATGAGAGAATCGATATACGTCTTCTAAATATTATGACTTATATGATAATAAAATTTACATGAAATCCATGTGTCCAAATCATATGAAATAAGTTCTCGAGAATACTATGATTGTTGTATACAAATATGGATTTGAATATGTTATGATTATATGTATACTTTGGTGATTGAATATAATTAGAACTCCTCATGAGTTCTTTAAGATTATTGAATTCTTAAAAGATGATTTGAAATGATAGACTTTGGTAAAAACTAAGTCTTGTCTTGAATTACATGTTGAACATCTTAAGGATGTAATCTTTGTGCCTTAACGAACACATGCCAAAGAAATTGTACATGATTATTCATGATTATGATATCTCAATAAAATGTGAAATAATACATTAAGGATGTTGAATATGCAACAATACTAAATGAAAATTAGCATATGGTACATACATATTTGTGTTAGATAAAAAAAGTTATATGTCAAAAACTTCTAAAGAGTGTATGAAAATATATAACTCATCAAGATGGAAAGAACTTCATCATGGATTGTAAATGCTTGGAGCAATAAAGTTGAAAATATATATTAAATCAAGTCGAATGTGGTATAATCGACTCGCCAGTTATCTCGGAAAATAAAGATATGATGCAATTGGTTCATGTGACTTTATTAAAACACAAATATCACGTTTACAAATATTATAACACATGTTGATATATTTTATCTTATAAAAAGATTGAAAGTTCAAATATTAAAAAAAAAAATTGAAATGAAAGATGGTATTACATATTTATTTCTAAGTCGACATATAAAGTATTTTTGTCATCAATCAATCTATATGAAAAGATGTTGAAACATTTAATCTGGTTCGATTGTCATCAATGTACGTAAAGAATGTATAACAATTACCTCTAATCATCTCTTATAAAAGGTATGAGATAATACATCATTGCTTTGCATAAAAATTGTACATTGAAATATCAAGCAAATTGTTAAACAATAAAATTCTTAGAGAAGTTTTTGTTGAAGATCAAAATCCATCACTTTAAAGATGTATAATAAGGCGGAGTATTATTCACATTGGATTCTTTTCCCTTCATTAAGTACTATCATATTTGGATTTCTTAGTGAGGTTTTAATGAAGTAATATAACCAGTCCAAAAGTAATGGGGGGAGTTATACGCGTTGCACTCTTTTTTCCTTAGCTATGGTTTTGTCCCATTGGGTTTTCCTAGCAAAGATTTTAATGAGGCAACATCTCTAGACGTATTGATAACCAAGGGGGAGTGTTATAAATATTTTATTAATGTGGTTATCAATACCACTTTATAACCTCCAAAGTCATTATTTTTGTATTAATATTATAGCCTATAGTGGCACTTGTATTTGATATTTTATATCAATATATGAAAGATTTCTTCTATTCTTCACATCTGTTTCTCCCTATGATCATATTTTCTATATGTTTATATATACTATTTATTAGTTGCTAGTAGGTCGTTGTTTCACAACAAATTACATCTTTTCACACATCATTGTTAGATAATTACAAAATTATGTTCAGTTACATGATTGTAAGTGTGTTTGGTTTAGAGTTAATGTTTTCGCATATATAAGTATATAACGAGTGGTACTTTTGTCGAGTGCGTTCTAAACTCACTCATAAAAAGAATGAAAAAGTTCGCTCGAAAACAGTTCATTTACAACCCAAGCCACCTCTACTCGAAACGTTTATAAAACCAAGTCAAGTAGGCTCGACTCGAATAAATTTAAGCCAATTGTTTTTTGCTCGAATTGTTTATTTCTAATTATATATATATGCATATGTATAATTGTTTGTGAGTGTTGAATATTTTTTATTAGTCTACTCGTCACTTTCGAATAATAATAATCATATAAATTTTATTCTATACCCAAATTTTAGTCAAAATACCTAATAATATATGTTGCTCAATTATCAAAACTAAATCCAGGATGATCAAATAACCTGTAGCTTGAACCTCACTCGAGAAAACTCGCTCGAAAATAACTTGTGAGTCGGCTCGCCTCGAATTATTGATAAACCAAGCTAAGCTTGGCTCAACTCGGTTACAAAACAAACCAACTCGACTCGACTTGTACACTAACCAAAACTAAACCACAGCTCAGGTCATGAACGTCAGGGAAGAATGAGTAAGTTTATAACATCCTTTAATAAAACTAGCATGAGAATGCGCGCTTCGCGGAGGGAGACTTAACGATTTTTAACAAAATTAAGCATTATTATTTTGTTAAATGCACTACTCAACGAAAACTTTATTTAAGAAAAAGCAAAATGTAACACACGTTTTGCGTAGCTTTTTATTTTGTTAAAATCATATTTACCCCGTCCTGCTACACCACCCCGATCCCGTGGAGGAATTCTTTCACTTAGGCATTTATATTAATAGTTAAAATATAAATTACCTTTTTGATTTAATTTCTTTTCACTTATGCCTTCATATTAATAGTTAAAATATAAATTAAACCCTTTTCATTTTCTTTCTTTTCATTTATGCCTTTATATTGAAGGTAAAACACAAATTAAACCCTCTTGTTTGTCTTAAATAAATTTCACTACCCTAAAGTTATAAGATCAAACTTAATTTATATAATTTTGTTATAGTTATAACTATTATTATTTATTGATTTGTTTATTATTTAATGTTTTTTTAGGTTTTTTTAAATTGATTAAATTATTTTAAATATATAAGTTAAAAATACCAAATTTTATCTTTTGGTTAATTTATTATTTATTGTTATTTTAGTTATTTCAAGTTAAGTACTTTAAATATATAAGTTTAGATTAAATTAAAATAATTAAGTTTTGCGGAAATCTGGGATGACACTATGTGTAGAGTTGGTTTAATTTCGAGTGGTTTACAACAGATCCACTTTCAAATAAGCTTTTTTCAAGTACAATTCGAGCCCAATAATTAATTATTGTTGACCATGTCCTATGGGAATCATTGAATCAATAGCAATAAGCCATGTTTGAAGAGGCTCATATACAGAACGTCGAGAAATAATCCCTGGAGCTACCGATTCAATTAACCTATATTCTAAAGATGAAATTTCACATCTATCATCAATAGATTTAGCTAGGGCGTTTATAACACTATCCAAATAGACCCCACTCACTGGTATCTAAGCAATTCTTCATGTTGCTTTTATAGAACTCTCTTCTTGTATCAACAAACCATCACCCATTAATACAACACCAACATTAGTTAATTGAAAATTAAATTTGCTTTTAAACAACACTCTTTTTTTAAATTAACATTCAAATTGAATTTTTCTTTTTAATAGTCACTTTAAAGGTTTAGAAAGAGATACAAGCCGTATTTTATAATATCAATCTCTTAATAAAAAATGTTTTACAACAATTCTTGTTTTATTCTCAATAAATCTAAGGTTTTTTATTTTGTTAAAAAATCTTTTATACACTTCTCAACAAAGGCCTTTATATTAATAGTTAAAATACAAATTTAACCCTTTTATTTGATTTAAAAAATTTTGACCCTAAAGTTATAAAATCAAACTTAATTCATATATTTTTCTTATAATTATAATAATAATTATTATTTTAAAATACCATTTTTTCCTTTTAATTTATTTATCATTCAATGTTATTTTAGTTTTTTTAATTATTAAAAATAAAAGGTTTACATGTTCTAAATTAGTTAAATTAATAAAGTTTACATGCTATTAATAAGGGTAAAATGAAAAGTTATCATTTTCATGAATTAATAAATTATACCTTACATATCAAAACTTGTGCTAGGTATCTTAAATTCTTTTGTAAAATTACAATGAAAAACAAAAAAAAAATCATTTATTTAGGAATATAATAAATTTCAGGTTTCATCCTTAAACTAAGAAAATTACAGTAAATGCCCTTTACGTTTAAAAAATCTTGCACGTTTCGTCCTTTCCTCTAACAGATGTTAATTTTGTCTGTTAAATCAGGTCATGTGTCTTGCACATAAAGGCAATTTAGTCATTTTAACCCATATGAATATTAAAACAATAAAATAAACCAAAACCCACTTAATACATAAAAAATTATAATTATTTCATGATAATCCACATCTTCACCATCCACCACCTCCATCACCACCACCTCCACCACCGCCCCATCATCATCCGCCGTTGCCACCGCCCCCACTTCACCATCATCATCATCATCATCATCATCTCCTAATCATTATCATCGTATCATCATTATCATCATCATCATTATCATCTACCCTCAAATTATGATTTGAAACTCAAAATCAATTATATACATTCTAAAACTACCACCATCCTGACCTGTGAAAACCCGACAATCACCATCATCACACCCATCAAACCCCAACCCACGACCACCCAACCACCACCATCGTCACCTCTATCAACCCCCAACCATCGATCACCTGACCACCACCATCGTACCTTCATCAAACCCAACCTGCAACTAGCCTACCACTATCATCGTCACCTCCGTCACCATAAATCACCATCCCTCTATCAGATCTGGGTTTGTGAGATCAAAGATATTTTTTAGATCTAGACTTCTATAGCCATTAGATAGAGAAAGAGGGAGAGAAAGATGAGTGAGAGAGACATCGCAGCGGAGAGTGATGATGATGCCAGAGACATTGCAGGTGGTGATCGCCGGAGACATGACTTTTAGAATGGTTGAGAGAGAGAAAGTTGTGAGAATGAGTGTTGGGTTATGGACTTTATATATATTCTTTAGTTTTCTTTTTAATTTTAATTTTAAGTTTTAGGTTAATAGGTATAGAATGACTATTTTACCCGCGTAATTTACTCTAAAATCTTTCTATTCTAATAAAAGAGTAACTAAATGGACACGTGACAACACTACATTCATCATCACCAAAATTTTCCCACTTATCTATCTTATTAAATAATTACCTTAATTACTAATAATATTATTTAACTTTTTTTTGGATTTAAAATAGTTTCTTTGATAAATTAAGAAATGAATCTGTTTATTAATGTTATTTCTGAAAATCTAAATTTTTATAAAATAAAATTTTTTTCTAAAAAATCAAACTTTTTTTAAATACGAAATATTTTAAAAATTGTGTTTATAAAAAGTACTTTTTATAAACCAAAATAAATAAAATTAGGAGTTATAATAATGAAATTTTTATAAATGACATTTTTAATACGGTTTGTTTTGAAACAAAAGTTTAATTTAAAAAAAAAAGAAGTTTAAAAATAAATATTTAAAAAGTTGACATCATTTTTTTATTACTTATAGTTATTACTCGTACGTAATTTTAATTATATCTTATCTTATAATATCGTTTTATAGTTGATAAAGTTTTATTATATTTAATATTTTATTTATCTAACTCGTGTAATACACAGGTTTACTAAATATAATCTATACTAATAAATTAAAATATTTATAAGTCACATGTCATGTTTATACTTTCCAAACAAAACTAACTTTTTTGATATATTAAAAGCATGTTTCTTTTTATTAAGAAAGTATAATTTTTTAAAAATCAAAAGGTTATGAAATATGAATTTTTTTAATACAAAGAACTTTTAAAAAACAAAAATGTTAAAAAAGCATTTGTAAAAAGTTTTTGAGTATTAAAAATCAATTTTTTAAAGTAAATGTTTTTCAAAGATGGAAGTTTAAAATTTTTTGTTATTGTTTTATTACCTAAAGTAATTAATTATAAATAATTTTAATCATATTTTATCTCAAAAATTATTTTATAATTTTTAAATATTAATAAATAATTATTACTTTAGTATTTTTATTATAACACGTGTAATACATGAGTTTTTAAACTATTAATATATAAAAAAATAAAAGTCTTATCAAGATTCAAACATCAATATTTTCCATGTGTTCTTTGCCTTTATTCTTGAGAAGAAACAATGATATTTTAGTTGGTGGACTCTCCATCCACTTTATTCTTATCCTGCCATCAAATTAATTAAAACCCCACTACACACACCATTAATCCACCTTTCTTCCCTAATCAAACTCCCACAATTACCACCTTAATCACTCCATCATCACCAAATTTCATGTCGATTTCACCCGAACATCACTCCTATTTGTGAGTTTTTCATCGATGGAGTCCACTGTAAGATTACTACTATCGGTATCCCTCTTGATACCACTGATTCTCAACACTTGTGTTTACTCACAACGACCCGATTTTGTGAATGTTGGAGTGCTTTTTTCGTTTGATTCCGTCATTGGTAAAGCTACAAAGGCAGCAATGGAAGCTGCTGTAGTCGATGTCAATAGGGATTCGAGGATTCTGAATGGTACCCAAATGAGGTTGATCATGAAGGATACCAATTGCAGCGTCTTCGAGAGTTCAATTGGAGGTACCAATAGTTTTGGAAATTGTTATCTCGGTTAAGCGTCTTTGATACTTGACATGTTTGAATTCAGTTGTTAGTAATTTTAGAAATTATTATTACGTATTAGGGCTATTAATATAAGCCACGGCCGCAGTTATGTTTTTAGGGTTATTTGTTATCTTAAATAAGATTATTACGGGAATAGTTACGAGTGGTTGTGACCGATTGATAGAAAAAATTATGAAAAAATTATGATACCGTGATTTCTCATATTTGAGAAAGAAAGGGTTCAAATACAAAGCATATTTTTTCTACAAAATATAAGAAGACACAATGAGTCAAAAAAAGTCACAAAAAAATTATATCTCCACAATGTAAATCGAATTTCAAAAAAGTAATTCCGAGTTTTTGTTCCCTTAACCGTCCTCGCTAAGAAAAAAAATAAATGAAAAATAAAAAAAATTAATATTTTTTTATTGTGTCATTTATGGAAAATGACACGATGACGTCATTGTGTCATAAAAGACACAATAAATTTTTTTTTATTTTTTTTATTTTTTTTTCGAAAGAGGACGAGAGGAACAGAGACTGCGAATTACTTTTTTGAAATTCGATTTAGATTGTGAGATATAATTTTTTTGTGACTTTTTTTACCCTCATTGTGTCTTCTTACACTTTGTAGCAAAAATACACTTTGTAGAATAACCTCACCCTTTGGAGAAACAAGTTACAACCCCTTAAATTTTTTAATATTTTAGTGGTTGTGAGTGGTGTAGAGAGAAAATATAATGATAAAGATATAAAAAAAGTATTATTTAATCGAATGAGAGAGCTAAAAATAGTGTTTTTAGTGTAAATATGGGGATGAGGATAAGAAAGCTAGTGAATGATCTACAATTATTATTTGGAGAGCTAACAAAGTGGCTTTTTACAATAACTTTTAGAAAGAAAGTTGCACAAGATAAGCAAACTTTTTTTTTAATTTTATGATATTAGTTTTAATGTGGCCTTTTATTGTTATGATGAGCTTTTAAATAGCTTTTTTGCCCAAGGGTAGAATTAAATGAGGGGCATTCATTATACTTATGTGTGTTTATACATGATATTTATAGAATAATTTGGACTGGTGATTCATGAATAGCACCCTTCAATGATCAATCTATGTTATTAACAGAAGAATTTGGAATGTGGGAATGTTATAAGCATTGGTTAACAGCCACTTCATGGTTACCTTTTATTATTTATGTAGATATGTAGTTAACCATTGCCATAAAGTGCTATAAATGCTTTTGGAATACACATAAACAAACATTTCATGGCCTTTTGATCTCATGAATATCACAATGTTAGGAACATATCATTTCTTTGGTTAATTTGTGTTGTTAGCATATGAAGTGTCTTCTGTATGAATGTATTCTTATTTGTTTGCAAGTTAAAGTTACCGAATAAAGTTTCTTGAAAATATTTTCTCAGCATTTCAGATGCTTGAGAGAGATGTGGTGGCGATAATCGGCCCACAATCATCAACTGTAGCCCATATGGTTTCTCAAATTGCAAATGGTGTTCAAGTACCAATAGTTTCATACTCTGCAACGGATCCCACGTTATCTTCCCTCCAATTCCCTTATTTCTTTCGAACCACACAAAGTGATTCATATCAGATGGCAGCCATGGCTAATTTGATCGACTTTTATGGGTGGAAAGAAGTGATTGCTATATACACTGATGATGAGTATGGGAGAAATGGCATATTTTCTTTAGACGATGAAGTAGAGAAACGAATGTCAAAGATTTCTTATAAGTTAGCTTTGCCAGTTAATTATAATCTTGATGATATCACTAGTGTGCTCAATTGGTCAATCCCGCTCGGTCCTCGTGTTTATATCATTCACATTAATCCTGATCCTGCTTTGAGATTCTTTCAAGTTGCAAATAAGCTCAATATGATGACTAATGATTATGTATGGCTAACAACGGATTGGCTTTGTACCACTTTATCCTCGTTTACCTCAGAAAAGCAGTCTTTTTTAAGACTTATCGAGGGTGTTGTTGGTATTTGTCAACATACTCCACAAGCATCGCAGGATAAGAACTTTGGGTTGAATTTCTACACATCGAATTTATATGGGCCGTTTGCTTATGATACAGTGTGGACAGTAGCACACACAATTGATACCTTTCTCAACCAAGAAAAAAATTTAACTTTTTCGATTGTTGGGTCACAATTCGGGAAGCTCAAGATTTTTGATGGCGGTAAACGTTTTATCAAGATATTATCCGAGACGAATTTTAATGGTTTGACGGGTCGTATTCAGTTTGATGGAGATAGAAACTTGGTTCCTTATGGCTATAAAGTTTTTAATATGGTCAAACTAGCGGTTCATAATGTGGGTTATTGGTCAAACCACTCGGGTCTCTCTATCAAACCACCAGAGTCTCTGAAAGTGGATAAAACTAGCTCTTCAGTTTCAAACGATAAGCTTGGTGTGATTACTTGGCCTGGTGGAAAAACGGACCGACCTCGTGGATGGGTCATTGGTGATACTGAAAGACCACTAAGAATCGGGATACCAAAACGAGCTAGTTTTGTTGAATTTGTGACGGAATTAAGTAATCATACAATTGAAGGATATTGTATTGATGTGTTTGAGGAAGCAGTTAAGTTAGTTCCTTATGATCTCCCCTATAGATTTGTGCCATTTGGAGATGGTCTATCCAACCCTAGCTATGATGATCTTGTGAAGTTCGTAAAGGACGATGTAAGTACAATATCAATTAAATCTCATTTTTATTATGGCATTATGATCTGTGTTTAGAATTGTGTTTTGGAGCCATTAACTGATTAAGTGATATCGAGACTTAAAAGTTGCAACAATCAGTTATTAATGTTTGGATAAACAAATGATACTTTATTCATGGGTCAAATAGCCAGATATAGATAATCAGTTTCATACTGTTACAAAACTGATTATCAAAGAACTTTATTGCTGCTTCTTTAACAGATTTTTTGCTTCTTGGTGATTTCTTATCTATTGATTTATTAAAAAAATAGAATTCCTCAAACACTTAAACATACAAGTATCTGACCATTACAACTTCAAACAACAAAAAGCACATCCAGACAATTTTCTGAAATTCGCTTTGTTGCAACTAATTAGTTACATGGTTTTGATTATTAATAGGTTTTTGATGGGGCAGTTGGAGATATTGCAATTGTGACAAATAGAACAAGAATTGTTGATTACACACAGCCTTATGCTACAACTGGTCTTGTGGTTGTGGTTCCTATTAATAATAAAAAAGCAAGTACTTGGGTATTTCTTAGACCCTTCACTGTTGAAATGTGGTGTGTCACTGCAGCGGCTTTTGTGCTAATTGCTATTGTTATTTGGCTTCTTGAGCATCGTGTTAATGATGATTTCAGGGGCCCACTTAAGAGACAACTTATAACAATTTTCTTGTAAGTTCTTTGCTATGTATTATTTAGAGGTAGTGCTAACCTGTTGGTATAAATGGCTGATTTGACGATTTGGGTTGCTTTATCTCAAGCTTGTCAAAGAAATGATACAGCTAAAAAGGAACAGGTCAAATAGGTCAAGCGGGTTTGAAAGTTGTTAGATGTTTAATGCAGTTAGCCACTTAATCTGGGCTATTCAAAAGTTTAGAGCATTATTGTAATAATATTATTTTTCTAATGACGATTCACAAATTTATTAGTCTTTAAAAGATAAAACAAAACTTTGTGACCAACTCCACACCTCATTCCGATCACATACTATAAAATGGTGTGTACATGTTTTGACTTATTACCTAACCCATATTACCTCTCAATCTTGCCACCTCTAATATCAGCCACGTGCTGCTAAAGTTGAAGATTGCTGACCTACAATTATCTGTTTTTCAGGTTCAGTTTCTCAACTCTGTTCAAGAGAAATCGTAAGCATTACTTAATCTTTGATTTGTTATCTTAAATTCACTAGTAATAATCATAACGTATATGGAGGCCGCCTAAATGTTCCACTTTTCTCATCATGGACACCCATGTATTGAAACTACAACACATTATGTATCTGGTTTCATTTATACTAATACCAGGCAAAAATACATGTTGGAAGACGAAAATGCCCTTAATTATTATAAAATACAACAATCTAAACTATAACTTGGCCGCACCTCATCAAAGGTAAGTTTAACTTCTTAAAACTTTAAAGGGCATTTTCTTCATCTCACATTGTTTTAGATGGGTTTGGTATATAAAACTAAACTAGATACATACTTGGGTGGTGTGCATAGTAGTTTCAATATATTGGTGGTTTTGATAAAATAGTTTGAAAACTTGGGTGGCACCCACATGACTCATGAGTGTTTATCTGTACAACAGCTCTTTTAGCTTACACGTTATATTATGGTTGATTATTTTACGCTTGGTGGTTTTTGACGCTTTTAGCAACCATCTTAGAACTAGGTACGAAATAGAAACGAACTTGTAGTTTATTACAGATTTTAGCTGCCAACCTCATGTTAACTGATTTTACTTTAAATTGATGATGTGGCAATGGTTGATGACATGTGAGCGATATATGAAAAAAAATATTATTGAAAAAAAGAGTAGCAACTTTGAAGAAATGATTTTTATTACATTTGAAGTTGATTATATTTAATGTCACTTGACATACACATATTCCCTAATTTGATAAACAAGATACCAAGTCAGCGGTCTTATAAAAATTAGCATCAGTTGAACACGTCCTTCGTTGCTATGGTTATTACTAATATGTAACTTGGTTGCTAATCGGTAAGAAAATGTAGGCTGGTCTCTATTTTCCGGTCATTTTTTAGTTGGCTGCTAGAATCATGAAAAGTGTGCACTTTGTTTCTATTTCTCGCGATTTGCCCTTCATTAATAGTCCTCCATATAGTTAGATGATAAATTTGCAGATGAAGATACAATTAGTCCACTTAAATGAATGGAGATGATGCTATGCGTTTTGTTTTTAAACATACTAGATAATGAAAACGCCCTTACATTTTAAAGATATTTCTAAAAGGCATTTCCAAAATTTGTAAGGGCATTTCCATCATCCGAATTCCGACATACGTTTGGTCGGAACGAGTATAAATGAAACCACTTACATACTTGAGTGACCTATAAATTACTTTTAATATATGGGTGATCTTAATGAAAATGGTTGTATACAATATCCCTTAATTCTATAATCAACTTATCATTACTAATTTACATGATGGAACTGCAGAGGAAGATACAGTTAGCCCACTTGGACGATTGGTAATGGTGGTATGGCTTTTTTTGTTACTGGTAATAACATCAAGCTACACGGCAAGCCTAACATCTATTCTTACCGTTGAACAACTTTCATCGCCAATCACAGGAATTGATAGTTTAGTGGCTACTCGTTTGCCAATCGGGTACCAAGTTGGATCATTTGCGTATACCTATTTGGCCGAAAGTCTTTTTGTGCCTAGATCTAGCCTTATTCCACTGGGGACACCAGATGAGTATGCAAAAGCATTGCGGTTGGGCCCACATCATGGTGGGGTGGCAGCCATTGTTGATGAGCTTCCTTATGTTGAGCTGTTTCTTTTGGATTATAATGATTTTGCCATTGTTGGTCAACCGTTTACTAGAAGCGGATGGGGATTTGTAAGTAACCTTTTTTCTATACCATCAAAAATTAAAATTTAATGAACATGATAACAACTGCTTTTATGGTTTGACCTAATTCCAATTTCTTTTGGCAAGTTAATTTACTTTTTGGGTTGATAACACCAAAATGGAACTATCACTGTTTTGTCATTGTATGTAAGAAACAGTTTTTTTTTCATCGTATGTAATATACTTCCAATATTTTACCATTTTTTGGAAGTCATGTTCTATAACAATCAAAACAATGGTGTGACACAGCGTCACATCATCAAAAAGATGGTGCAAGTCACCATTTTACATGTCATAGAACGTCACTTACATGTTGCGTTAAACGATTGGAAATCCTTTACATATAGTGGGAAAATAAACATGTTTTTCTTGATGAAAAGTAGAATTATGCTATATTCTGGTGTAATCAAGAATTGAGTTTTGTTTTTTCTATTCATTAACAACCTGCTTGCAGAATACTCACAGTTTTTACGTCATGTGAAAGTAGTTTGTTTGTAACCATTGGCTGATGTTTCGGTTTCTTTCAGCAAATTTAATTTTAATTTTTATATTTTTGGTACCAGAATTGATATTAATATACACTTCTGTTGATTGTCAGGCATTCAAGAGAGACTCGCCTCTTGCCACCACACTATCCTTATCAATTATGCAACTTTCCGAAAGCGGAAAGCTTCAAGAAATCCACGATAAATGGTTCTGCAAAAAGGGTTGTTCGAGTGGCGTGGGCCGTAAAAACGAGCCTAATCAGCTGCAAATGAGCAGTTTTTATGGTTTATACATGATCTGTGGCATTTTCTCACTCACTGCTTTGGTTTTATTCTTATTACAAACCGTTCATCAGTATATTCATTATAAACAAAAGCAGATGCTAGACTCGAGATCGCCCTCATTTCCAGCATCATCACGCAGGGGTTGCTCTGGCGTGTTGTTTAATTTCTGTGATTTTATTGATGAAAAAGAAGAAGCCATCAAGAACATGTTCAAGAAAGATGATGATAGTCCTTAAGGTACGCATACTGTTTAATCTCATTTAATACTAGATTTTATATTAAATTTTCTACATAAACAAAGGCTTTGTAAGGTGTATCTATATGTATATGTTTCTGTCTGTAAAATTACTGAAGAAACTGGAAATGCCACGGTTAGTAGTTTATTCACGAAAGGATGTGAAAACCTAACTATATATCCGAAATCGACTACTTGATATTTAAAACCATATTCGAATCGTGAATGTTAAATGCTTTCAGAATCTAAATTGAAGAATGATGTATGCATATCTTAAGTGGATTTTTATTTCTGTTTCTCATAATGAATATGTGTGTACTCTCTTTTGTTGTAAAGTTTTTGTTGCTCCAAGAATCCTTGCAACCGGTTCAGAAGTGGTGCAGCAGTGCAAGATGTGATGTGATACCTTGGCCGATGTAATCCGAATTGATTTGCCCACGCAAAGCATCATTAGCCTCGTCACAGTGAGGGATGGATCATGGATGTCCATGTGACTAGACTATGCCGTTAGTAAGGAGGAGAATTCTAAAAATGTCTCTTTGACCAAGTTTTCTCTTAAAATGTCCTTTTGACCAACTTTGTTTCCTTAAAATGTCTCTTTGATCAGCTCATCCCCATCCAAACAAGTGTGTCTCACTGCAGAACAAGTTCGTTCGAATCCACGATGAGCGATTTAGATGAAGCCACGCTCTAATATAGGGTCGTTATGAAGGTTCGAATGACTGTAAGTTCGTTCGGACGACCGTAAACATGTCCTTCACAACGATCCTATTTAAACACTTGTCTTCATCTGAGCCGTTCATCTTGGGTTCAAACAACCATGTACTATGGTCGGAGGCGACTATGTTAAATGGAGATATTTTTAAGGATTATTTGGTCAAAGGGACATTTTCAGAATTTCCCCTTAATAAGGAGGGTATGTGAGTACTAATTGCAGGTAATGAGAGAGAGATTAGTCGTGATTGTGAACCTTTTTCTCGTAGAGGGTATCTTTAATAGTGTTTTGTTATCTTCTAGCATGTGACAAAGAAAGCGATGTGGGAGTCCTCTGGTCGCACGAATCGACGTGATTCAGGCCTATGTTGTCAAAACGACTTGTCGTAAGTCACATCTCGAAAGAGGGGTAGTTATGACTATATTCTATTTCTAGTCATGGAAAACTTGACCGTCAAAAAATCCCTCTAAACAAATTGGATTACTTTAAAAGTTTAATTCCACTCGGTAGCAGAGTTTGAACCACACTATAAAAAATGGGGCGAAGTAAATTATACTAGGTTGAAAATTAATATTACTAACGAAAAAAAGAGGGTGATTTTGTCTAGTCATGTCACTGGAACACAACATTAAATGTAGTGTGGACTGCATTAAATGAAGGAACGGTGTTTCTATCAAGGGTTTGGTTATTTGGACACCCCAATTTTTTAAATCAACACCCGGGTGTCCTATACGCCGCGTATGGGTCCATACGCCGCGTATAGGGTGCAAAAACATTCCCTGACATGCCACCCTATACGCGGCGTATGGACCCATACACTGCGTATAGGGCAAAAAAAACATTCCCTGCCATCAACCTATCAGACGAGGTGTCATTCCGATGTCAGCGGAGGCCATACGCGGCGTATGGGCCCATACGTCGCGTATGGGGCTTCAATTTTTTTTCCTTAACACACTTGGGACGCATGAGACACCTATACGCCGTGTATAGACCCATACGCGGCGTATAGGTTAAGGGCATTTATATTTTTTTGTTATTTTTACATATATTTTTTTAAATAAACAAATAAATTTGCGTCGACTATATTTATGTTATGTTTGTAACTTGCTTAACCAACAATTTTAAATCGAATATTTTTAACTAACCGATAAAACATATAAGACAAACATTCATATTAACTAAACAATCAAGATAACAATACAAAAATTAACATAAAATGATAATATAAATAATAAAGTTTTTAAATACATAACAAAATAAAAGTTACAATGATAGTAATAATATAAAAACTACGGCGAGTCTGGGTAATGTCGAGGCGGTGGCAACTCCGGAGGATCAATACCAGCAGCACGTGCTCGTGCAATCTCGAGCTGAACGTGCCAATCCATAAGATCCTCAACTCGATCGAGCCGACGACCCTGCTCTCGTAAACTACGTCAATTGCATCTAGTGAAATTTTAGTGCCTGCATTATAAATTATTAATTAATATATAATTCGTTACTGGATATAAGATGTAAGTAAAGTATCGGCCATTACCAGAATATTCATATTTTTCCAGCCGACAAACACAAGGCAAGCCACAACTCGTGAAAAGATGACAACCACACGTTGCATTTGCTGAGCGCATCACTTGCAATTTAGTGTTTTCGGCAACTAATAAATCAAGAGCTTTGTGTGAAACCTTGTCTCGTAGGTAATCAAATAGCGGGAGTTTATGATGATTCATGGTTTTAATTTTGCTTGTCTCAAAACTTTCTTTTAAATTTACCTCTTGCGCGTTTACCAATTGATCTACAAACTCCACAAGTCTATCCAGTGAGCTATTTGTTGATTTAAGATATCTTTTTAAAATTGCATGCCGGCTCTCGACTCTATTTGTTGTATGTTGGCCAAAATTACGGTTTGAGTTAGTCCAGGCTGATACAAACATTTCTTTGTAACTCTCTAGCCAGTTTTATATATATAAGATAAAACTTCTGAAAATATAATAAAACAAAATGATTTTTCTGCATTTAACAGTATTGTATGTATGTATGTAAGAAAAACTTACTTCCTCGCTTTGCTTCAACTAGTCGTTCGTTAAGAAAGTTATAGTTATACTCGTAAATCTCCGGCGTGGGAGACTCACACAAACGTGCCCATGCGTATTTAAACTTTCCCCAGTCATCTTTCGTAAAACTTGCTTTATAATGTTTCGCGATATTTTTATCAATATGCCACCTGCATAAATACTTCGAAGCATTCGGAAACACTTTAACACATGCATTCATTAAAGCAAGATCTATGCATGTTATTATGGCGTACGGCTCTATACACCTGTGTAACGTATCTTTTAATCTGTTAAGCACCCATTCAAAATTATCTTCTCGTTCTTTACTAATAAACGCATGAGCAACACAAAATGTCTTCTGTGTTGAGGTCACACCAACAATCTGAACAAATGGAAGTTTGTACATGTTTGTTTTATATGTAGTGTTTATCATCAGCACGTGCGGGAATGCACGTCAAGTGTCGTACGATTTTGGATGACAAAAAAATATCTCTTCTACGGCATTTGTAGCGGGACCTTCTCGGGTGTCATAAACGTACACTTTAGAAGATAAAAGGTTTTCTAAAACTTGCATTGGTGTTTCACCAACTTTCTTTTAATTTCTTATTTTCTGTTGAGCGTTGTATACGTCTCTGGTTATGGATGTGTTATTAGAGTTTTGCTTTTTTCAAGCTGATAGTATGTTACGAGGCTCCATGTTCTGATTAGTAAGTTGCTCCACCAATTTGTATTCGTTTTGAGAAAACCTTCTTACAAATTCGTGCCCCTCTATATGTTGAGCGGGATCATGGTTACGTTCGTCATTTCTCACCTCTAATTTCCACGAATGACGTTTGTTGCGTATATCCCTACTAATTTAAAAGGACATCCGATTTTTTTGCTACCAGATCGTCTAACTGTTGCTTACTTTTGTGTTCGCCACCACGATCACATATAAGCCATACCTTTACGACCTGACTTCCTTTTTTCTTTGATCTTCGTGTAATAATAACGTAACTATTATCACGTCCCCTATTAACAGCCCAACAGACTAGTTCAGCGAGTGATAAAAATTCTTGTGACGTTTCAAACGATACTTTCGTATTCTGATTTTCATCACTCGAGAGAAAGTTTATATTACTTTGTTGCGGGTCGTAACTTGATTCTAGGCAAAAGTCGAATTCATCATCGGGAACATACGATTGGTTTAAATCTGGCAATCGTGTCTCGTAAGAAGATTGAACGTACGAATCATCTTGATTACTATCCGCCACGTACGAAACGCTTGAATATGAATATTCACCAAAAAATAGTTGCCATCCCAAAACGACATAGCGAACGAATGAGAACGTATGATATTTTGAGAGAAACATACGTTTGAGATTTTCACAATTTAGAGAGATCGAATGCGTTTTTATATATTTGAAAACGAATCTTGTGTCCCGTCAAATTTGAATCTTGTGTCCCGTCAAATTTGATTGAAATTACCTATACATGGCGTATAGACCCATACGCCACGTATAGGTTGTTCGTCTAACACCTATACGTGACGTATGGGTCCATACGTCATGTATAGGTTTGCCACGTATTCCACGTATTCCACGTATGGCACTATACGATGCGTATATTCGTACCATGTACAAACTGATTTTATAGTACGTCTGACACATATACGTGGCGTATGGATCCATACGTCACATATAGGTTGTTCGCTGACACCTATACGCGGCGTATGGACCCATGCGCTGCGTATAGGTGTCAAGCGTACTATAAAGCAATCTTTTACGAAGCGTATTGCACTATACGACATGTGTGATTTTTTTGAAAGAAAATAGGGTTAGGTGGTTCAACTATTTCTTCAAAATAATTTTTCAGGTAAACTATAACTCTTACTTCATTTATATACATACTTACGTACACATAAATGTCTTGATTACCTAATAATCATTTCAATTAACTCGGGTTCCACGATACTAGTCGATTATGATAAAAAAAAATCTTGAAAATTATTCAAGTTAACCGTAACCGACTAGCATCGATGGAACCCGAGTCAGTTGAAATAATTCTTAAGTATCCAATTCAGATATATGTATATATGTATGTAAATACTTAGTGAAATAAGAATAAAATGTTTACCAAGTAAATAATGCGCCAGAAGAAAATGTTGAACCACATAACACTAATTTCTTGCGATAATATGTTTTTGAGAAGATTAAATGTTATGATTACTATCAATCACTGAAAGTATCAAACGTTACCTCCGGAGAAAATGAATAAGTTTTGAATACGAGCGCATTCGTTTGATATCCACTCCGTTTATATAGTAACGAAAGGAATCTTGTGTCGCGTCAAATAATTCGAAATCAAACGTTCGGTGTAAATAAAGCAGGCTATACGCGTCATATGGCACCATACACCGCGTATAGCCCTGTGGGGTATGGGTGAAGGGTGTAGGTCCACCGACACCTATATGTGTTGTATGGCCCCATAGGCCGCGTATAGGTGACGGTGGACCTATACCCTTCACCCATACGCCACAGGGCTATACGCGGAGTATGGTGCCATACGACGCGTATAGCCATGCTGAATGATTGATTAGACTTAGTCCAGTTTTGTCATCTGAAAAAGGCTATACGCGGCGTATGGTAACTATACGAGGCATATAAACACCATGACAACGACTGATGCGACATGGAATGTCAGGCATTTTTTGTGGATACCTATAAGCCGAGTATGGACCCATATGCGTCATATTATACGCGGCATATAGGTGGGTGTCGATTTATCAGCTGGGGTGTCCCTATATTAGGACCCTTCTATCAATGGAGCATGTGTAGCATTTAAATAACGTAAGGCCGCATTTAATGACAAAGTGACTCGTTGAGACAAGAGATCTCCTTACAAGATATTTATCCAGAGAACAATAAAACCTTCATTCTCCTTCTCGGTCAAGGACATGAACCAAAGGGAAACTCCTTGACAAGAATGATCAGACCCTTACCTGTTTACCAAAAAACTATGATGACGAGCCAGCAAGACAATGATGTTTATTACCAAAGATTAGTGTGTTTATTTTTATAAACGTTTCGATGTAAGTCTCATTCAAAATTGAATCGGGTTAAAAATAATATATTTCATTTCTTTCAGGCAACAATGTAATTTTTTTATTCCGAATATCCCGTTGGGAAATGATAAATTTTATTTAAAACTAAGCATTGCAACTTACCGTCTAAACACATTGGTCAATTATAATATATTTTAAGTTATAATTTACTACAACTAATTTTTGTAATTCTAATTTTACTTTCATTACATTCTTATATCTACTTATATTTTGATATAACTTTTATTTAAAATTGAGCAAGCGTGCCACCCATTAGTTTTAAATAATAGTTAGTTACATGATTGGTTTCTGTGGTATGTTTATATTGCAGTATTGGTCTTAATTTTTAAAAAATTACATCATTGATTCTGATTTTTTATCAAACCTTAACATCATTGGTTTTTGACATTAACTTCTGTTAAGTTTTTTAGTTAAATAAATATAAAAAAACCAAAATACCTCTATACTAAAAGAAAAAAATAATTAAAATATCAATATGAGTATTAATAAATGTGTGGACCCCACCTCATTAAATAAAAAAGACTTAATATATATATACATATATATTATAATTATAAATATACACGCACATCCAGAGAGCACCGCCATGGCACTATCTCGTTCACCTCCGGCACACCGTTCTCCACCGCCACCACCCTCACCTCCTCGTTCCCCCCGCTACCTCCATCACCAGATCGAAGATCGAATCCAAATCGAAACAGAAGCACCCAATTCAAAACTAGATACGGAGATGGAGCGATGATGATAGACGTTAGTGCGATGTTAATCAACGATGGTGGTGGTTGACGGTGGTGTGACAGTGATGAAGATGGAGCGATGATGATAGACGATGGTGTGATGTTAATCGACGACGATGGTGGTGATGGTGGTGCAATGATGATAGACAATGATGTGATGATGTGATGGTGGTGGGTATGCGGCCGGACTTGGTGGCGGTAGTGGTGGCGACTAGTGGAAAAACGACGGAAGACCGGCGGCCGCTGGAGGTGTAACTGCCGCCAGTCACAACAAGTGGTGTGCTGGTGGAGGTGCGGCGGTGGTCGGTGACGGAGGACAGTGGCAAAGGATGGCGGAGGTGTGGCTGTCGAAGTTGGAACTAATGATCGATGATGGAGATGACGATATTGGGTCTGTATGTAATATAAAGAGAGAGAGTTAATTAATATAAAAGAAAATGGCTTCATATATATATATATATATATATATATATATATATATATATATATATATATATATATATATATTGTCTTATAGTTCAGGGGTATTTTGGTATTTTTACTTCGACTTAACCAAAAAAATTAACGGTAGTTAGTGTTAAGGACCAATGGTGTTACAGTTTGATAAACAGTTAAGACCAATAATGTAATTTTTCAAAAGTTAGGACTAATACTACAATATGAGCATATCATATGGACCAATCATGTAATTAACTCTTTAAATAAATAACAAACACTTAAATTCTTGCTTACTATAACTTAAATACCAGTGAAATGCTTTTTAACTAGTTGGGTGGGTTGATCATAAAAAAATTATTAGGTTTAAAACATTACTCTTATCTACGTCATGACAATTTTATATTTTTATTCACTAATGAGTTGCCTCGGATCTGTATTTTAATATAAATTTTATTTAGGCGATTCAAATAAAATATATTTTACTTTATATTTATCTTCCTTTATTTGTAGAGCTTTCGTGTTTTTTTCTCAAACTTAACGTTTCGACATGTTTAACATACGTTTACATACCACTTTATTCAAAATCAACCCGTGCATATCAAGTGCTTAACCTGCTAGTTTAGATAAAAGAAGAAGAAAAAGATTTTAAAACATATTACATTATTTAAAGTAATAATAGAAGTAATAATAGAAATTAATAAAGAAGAAGAAAAAGATTTTAAAAAATATTACACTATTTAAAGTAATAATATAAATTAATTGAGTGTGAAACTGCTAAATAAATAGTACAAGACTTCAATGCTGTAAGAAACACATGTTTCACGTGTAGGACTCCACACCACATGAAGACCAATGCGGGCCTCCACTCATTTAGAGCCTTTGGTGATTGGTGGTCACGTAAAATAAATTCACCAAATAAATAAAAGAATATCTCCAAACACTTAGATTTTTTCTCTCGTTTGGTATATTAGTATAGTGAGCCGCCAAAAAGAATAACTTTCATTAGAAAATCTTTAAAAAATTATATGGATATTTGTACTTTTATTTTTTTTTCTGTGATATATATATATATATATATATATATATATATATATATATATATATATACACTAATCTAATCATAACTCGTATCAATGATAATCAAAATTACGACAAATCTTATCCATACAGGAAACTCTAACTAATATATTTTATGTAAGCATAACTAATATACTCTATCTTATATATATCATTAACACTTCTTACCTTGTTCTCTTCCTAAATTTCGTTATAGTTGTCAACCGCTACGTACAAATATGTCATACAATTTATGTGGTTCTTGTTTCGAATAGGTTTTGTATTGAATATGTCATTATTAGAGCAAGCATGAGCGGGTGTGCATATAGGAGAGGAATCTTCAGGAAAAACTATTTTATATATAATGTTTTATTGTGTTGTTTATGTTACCGAAGACGAAATATTAAGATAACATAAAATTCCAATGTGGCATTTATATAGTATGCAATCCAAAGTATATGAACAAACGGAATATTAACATTACATGACATCTTTGGAAAGATAAAAATATTAAAACAAAGAAAATGCAAGTTGATATGTGAGATTCGGTTAGGAAAATGAAATAATAAAACACACATGGGTACACTTGATTGATTGATTATTCATCGCAAAAGAAAGATTCTTTGCTTATAAGCCTTTATAGGTTTTACTATGTTAATTGCTTGTCGCGTTGTAAGTTGTAAAGTATAATGTAGAAGTCTTGTTTCTTTCTTTTTTTATTTTTTTTATTCATGTTCCAGTCGGGTCGGATTTCAAGACGTAGGAGAAAGGATTGTCGAGTTTACTCGACGCTCATCTTAGTAATGAGCTTAAACGCCGAACCATAATTGAAATAACTCAATAGCATGATTGTAGCTTAAACAATTGAGCCGTTTGATAAATTAAAGGAATTACTAATTACAAATATTCTATTTAAGCCAAGTATAAATATACTTATTCATTAAAATTTGTTTGTAATCAAACTATATCTATATTCTGCGAACAAATCATCTTTCCTAATGCTTGATTAACTGAACTGTTTATACCATAAACCCGTTAGTTATAAAGACCTAAACCAAAATATCAGTTAATAGATTTATTTTAACCTATAACCAAAGTAAAACGACTCATATTATTATTTCACGTAGGAATATAGTTTATCTAATGATATTGAGTCACTTTGTTTGGACCATAGTATCGTAAAAACAAAGCTCGAGAATTCAAAGCAGTAATATATGTATATAGTCACTTTCCTATTTCAGGTAAAAGTTTTGTCATCGTTCGAAAAGGAAAAAAAGGGATAACAGTTGTGTCGTGTGTGTAACTTCTAATAAGAATACTAATTTGCTCCCGAGCAAAGTGGTCCATTTGGTTACAGTTGTAACACTTTATTTTGCTATTTTTCAGCCCAAACTTTACACTGGACACGTTGCTTGGAAACTTTCTTCCTGTTCTCTTGTAGAACTTTTTAGCTCTGTGAGTGAGAAGAGCCATCTGCGGGACTATCTTCATGTACTACAGATCATCTGGATGGATGCAGTCTAGGTCTTCAAGGGTGAAGAGAAAGTTTTCAGAACTTTCATCTGAAGACACAAAGGCCTGAGAAGAGCTGGGCTCTTGGAATGGACTTCCTTGAGTGTAACTCTCTATAGGTGTCTCCGGGAAAGTGATGAAAGGACTTTGGTGAGTTGTTAGGGTAGCAGATGAGATGATGTTGTGGTTCTCTGCTATCCCTTTTAAGCGCATGAAGGGTTGAACTCTTTTGGGTGTTGGATGAGCTGTGAGATGGATTTTTCATGTTTACCTCCATTTGGTAACCTCTCCGGATGCCATACAACTCAGTGAGAGTGAGGCTAGAGAGGTTCTTAGTTCTTTGGATGGCCATAAAGTAGTGTGTCCATTGTCTAGGAAGAGAGAATATGAACTTACTCATTATATCCCTGTTCTAAAGTTTGACTCCAACATCCATTAGAGTATCTACAATCTCAACATACCTGAAGTATTGTTGAGTCATAGTTTCACCTGTCTTGTAGGTAAAGTTTTCAGCTGCTGCTTCATGATGTCTTTCTTGTTCTCCTTAGCTTCCTCAGATCCTTCATACATCAGCTTCAGTGCATCCCGGAGTTTTTTTGCACTCTTGTATTTCTTAAAGCCTCTGTAGATGGAATTGGGAAAAGTAGTATGAAGAGCGGTCATGGCTTTCTAATCAATGTCTATTTTCTTCCAGTCTTCTTCAGAATAATCAGCCACTCTCCAGCAGTTGCTGAAATAGTATTTGGGATGTGAGGTCCAGAGACTACAAATCTCCACATCCTGCTGTCTTGAGACTTGATGAAACCTTCCATTCTCATGCACCAAGTGACAAAGTCATCAGGAATGATCAGTGGAGACTTAGTCATAGTGTTGATTTCCATATCAGCTTTAGAAAGAGCTGCCATTTAAACAAGTAAGTGAATGTGAAGCTAAAGAGTGATTGAAGATGGTGAGATCTTGCAATCAAGAGCCTGGGAAGATCTGATACCAATTGCAGGATCGTGTAATGGTTCACAACAGTTTTACAGTTAGAGATTATTAACTAAACACACTTACTAAATCAAATAGTGAACTAGACAGTGAAACTAAGAATAACAAATAAGGAACACTCAAGAACACAAAGATTGGTTTTTAAGGATGATGTATATTACTCTCAAATGTTTACCAGTATTACAAAGCTTAGTCCTAAAACTAATACATGAGATACTTTCTACTATATCCTACAGTCGGCCATACTTTGAACGCCCACTAGACACTAATCTAGACAACAAGATCAATGTAAAGTCAAAAGCCAGATTGCCTTTTGATATGTGACTATGACATGTCATAACTCACATTCTATTGTATTACAATAAGGATAAAAGTACTAAAGTAGTAAGTTACAGATAAAAGACCATGATGTACAGTTGAAAAAAGTAAAAAGGTAATCATCAACTTATATAAGTTGGTGAGTCTTCAGAGCTGATAGTGGAAAGGTCTTCTACTTTTGTCAAAAGTATGTCAGACACACATGTCTTCTTAGTCTTCGGAAGAGTTCAGTCTCAAGCTTCGGAAGACTTTGTGCTTAAGTTTCGGAAGACTTCACTTTTGGTTTTGGAAGATTTGACACTTAGAGCATGCTGAGAGATCTTTGGTTAGCATCAACCTCTAAGATAATCATCTTGATCTTACATAACTTATGTTCCCGTAAGAACCATAACCATCCCAGATTTAAAGAACATAATGGCCTCATAAAACTTTCATATTTCCATTCTTTTGCTGAAATAATTCATTCTTTTATAAACAGTGTTGTAAAACTCGGCCAACTTGGCTGAGTACTCGGGGAGTGCTCAGAACTCGGCCATTTACTTAAGCGACTTTCTTCAACTCAGTCCTATTACTCGGAATCGGTCAACCTCGGTCAAATTTGGGGAGTCCTCGGAGCTAGGCGGCCCAACTCGGGCCTACTCGAAGCTAGGCGGCCCAAGTCGGCCCTACTCGGAGCTAGGAGGCCCAACTCGAAAAACTCGGTTTTTCGCTGTTTTTCGTCAATTTTCACTAGTTTTCATCGATTTTGGTTGAATTTTGGTTAATATTATTTTTTGAATTATTTTAGTACTTGAACATATATCCTTCTAATTTATATTGATATTCACATACATTATTATAAACATCAATGAACTTACGATATTTGATATATGTATAATTTCTTAAAAATAAATTTCTTTATAATTTATCACATCCGAGTACTCCCCGCCTAGAATGAGTACTCGCAACTCCCCAGTCGACCGAACTGAAAGCGCCTAGCAACTTTTACACCGTTGTTGATAAACATTCGTTAATCTTTCCATTATAACATACGTTCTATACTTTCACTTTCACAAAATACGCTTTATTTCAAAACTGCTTTTGAAAGCATGTTTTAAACATCATAACATTAGTTTCTGTTAAAATATTAAAAAGGAAAAAAACACAAGTCAAAGGAGTAATGGTCGGCTTCCCAATATTGTCTCCTAATTAGAAGATCTCACAGGCTGTCACCAGTTGTTGGTTATCTTGTTTAGGCTTTTTTATTTTCTATTTATGTTGGTGTTCCTTCCTCGTGTAAAGATCATCCTTAATGAATACAAAATAATATTTTCTCTGAATACCAATTCAAGATGGTATCAGAGCGTGTTTGATCCTGGGAAATTCTAAGCTTCAAGATGCCTGACACAGAAACCATTGTCAGCCAAATTCCTGATGAATTGACGATGCAGATTGCTGCTCTTCTGAGAAATGGTCTCGAAACACAGCAAACAACAACAAACTCTGAAAATCTATCCTTAGGGATTAAACTCGGGGGTGATAACTATGCCTTATGGGCAATCCTGATGAAGAAAGCCATTGGAGGCAGAGGAAGAAGCTCTCACATTACAGGCAACCCCGTGCCTCCCTCAAAAGCCGACACAGGTTACTCACGCTGGGAACAAGACGATCAGTGTGTCTTTACCTGGATTATCCAGAATCTCGAATCCAACTTGGTGAATAACGTTTCACAGTATCCGACCGCAAAAGCCTTGTGGGATGGTTTGGCAACTACATACGGGTTCGGAACCGATTCATTACAAGTCTTTGACCTCCATAAAAGAGCCAACTCCCTTGGACAAGGATCTGAAACTTTGGAAGACCTGTGGAATAAACTGCAAAGCATATAGATGTCCATTGATAGAAGAGATCCAAACCCCATGAAAGACCCGGAAGACATCCAGATCTATAATAAGAAGACTCAAGAGCAAAGGTTATACCAATTACTCACAGCACTCGATGACAACATGGAACCTGTAAAAAGGGATATTCTGAAAAAGGACCCTCTTCCAACGGTGGAAATGGCTTACGCCACCATACGCAGGGAAGCTGCTAGAATGAATATTCTAAGATCTGGACCATCCGATAATGAGTCAACAGAGATTGGGATGGGATTGGCTGCAAAAGACTGGTCACAAAGAACAAAACTTCAACCTAAAGATAAAGAAGACAAATCCAAGCTCTTTTGCACCCGCTGTCAAATGAAGAAACACACAAAAGACCAATGTTTCAGGCTCGTCGGTTATCCAGAGTGGTGGGGAGACGGTCAGAAGCAAAAGAATTCGAGGGCTGATAGTAAAAGAACGCCGGTGGCAGGTGGGGGAGTGGCTCCTATCGAAAAAGGCAGGAGCGGCGGTTATGGGGGATTGGCTGCAACCACCGATGATAATTCGATAGGTAAAGGGTTTGAGAATTATATCTCAAGCCCTCCTACTCTTAACTCTAAGTTTTTCCCCCAAATCGTTCTTTATTTGTTGAATCTAATAAAAAAGGAAATGGAAATGAAAAATCTAAAGCCTGCCATGTTCAGCCCATATCTCAACCTAAAACTTCAAAGAATTGGATCTTTGATTGTGGGGCCACAGATACCATGTCTTATGATCCCAAATATTTTTGTAATATATCAAACCCATCTAAATCTCATATCGAGACCGCTAGTGGGGAAATGGTTCAAGTCAAAGGGGGAGGTTCTATCATTTTTTCAGAAAAAATGAAAATTAACAATTGTTTATACATTCCCTCTCTTTCCTCCAAACTTTTATCCATTAGCCAAGTTACAAAGCAACTTAATTATGTTGTGCTCATGTATCCCAATTTTTGTGTTCTACAGGACATTCGTACGAAGGAGATCGTTGGGCGTGGTACTGAACAAGGAGGCCTCTACTACGTTGATGAGGTGGTTCACAAGGGACATGCCATGCTTGCTCATGGGACAACCGAAAGACAACTATGGTTATGGCACCAACGTCTTGGTCATCCCTCTTTTAGCTATCTTAAATTTTTGTTTCCTAGTCTTTTTTCGAATAACTCCATTCAGGAGAAGTGTGAAACTTGCATTGTTGCAAAAAGTCATAGAGTCTCTTTTAATCAAAACGATACTAGAGTTGAGTCTGTTTTTTCTTTAATCCATTCTGATGTTTGGGGCCCGGCCCCTAATAGCACCAATAGTTGGTTCAAATATTTTGTCCTTTTTATGGATGATTTTTCACGTATGAATTGGATATACTTCATGAAACATAAGTCAGAAGTCCCTGAAATCTTTTTTATGTTCTATAAAATGGTTCAAACTCAATTTGGAAAGAAAATACAGATCCTTCGTTCCGATAACGGGACTGAATTTGTGAACAAACCGATGAAAACCTTCTCCCAAGAAAATGGTCTCGTTCATCAAACTACTTGTCCCAATACTCCACAACAGAACGGTACCTCGGAACGAAAAAATCACACATTACTCGAAAAAACACGTGCAATTATGATTGAATCTCATGTCCCTTTGTCCTATTGGCCAGAAGCTCTTGCCACATCGGCATATCTTGTTAATTGTCTTCCAACTCAAATCCTAGGACATAAAACCCCGTTGGATGTCCTAGCCACCCAAGTAAAAGTTCCATCCATAATGACCTTACCTCCAAGTGTTTTTGGATGCTTGGTGTTCATTCACACTCCAAAAACTAATCGAAACAAACTTAGTGTCTGTGTTGAAAAATGTGTTTTTGTTGGGTACGGTGTCCACCAAAAAGGCTATCGTTGATACAATCCTGTCACTCGTCGGGTTCATGTAACCATGGACCTTGACTTCATCGAATCTGAATATTTTTTCGACCATCAATCTAGTGCTCAGGGGGAGAAAATAAGTGAGTCACTGGATTGGTTAGATTGGTTGTTATATCATAGTTGCTCGACGGATGTTCCGACAGAACCGGTAGATGGCGCCTGCGAACCTGCTTCAGCCAATGTTGAAGAGGATGACGAGTTAGCTCACACAATCAACGATTCTCCTAAGGTCGGAGTCCAACATGAAGTCGAAGAAGTCGAAGCCGGAGAGCCAAATTCAGATATGACAAACAATGAGGTAAACGACACACAACATCATGATAATTCCACAAATATTACTAATCATGACAGGTTAGAAAGGTCGCATGTGGAACACGAAGAACAACAAAACACTCCTGTCCTCCCTCCCAGAAGAAACAGGGGAGTCCCTCCTAACCGGTATTCCCCGGAGCACACCTCTTGTACCTCCAAATACCCAGTAAAAACCGACAGGGGGAGGGTGGCACAAGTTGCAAAAGCCTTCTCAGCCACACTTCTTTCAGAAAAGATTCCTACCACAGTCCAAGAAGCTGAGGAGACAACCGAATGGAGAGAGGCAATGAATTTAGAAATGAAGGCTTTGAAAAAGAGTGGCACATAGGAAAAATGTACTTTACCTCAAGGGAAGAAACCGGTTGGCTGCAAATGGGTATTTAATATCAAATATAAATCTGATGGCACCATTGAACGACACAAGGCTAGATTGGTAGCCAAAGGATATACACAAACTTATGGTATCGATTATTCTTAGACTTTTTCCCCAGTGTCTAAAATTGATACTATCAGAGTTCTTTTCTCAGTTGCAGTAAATGAAGACTGGCCACTCCATCAATTTGATGTTAAAAATGCGTTTTGCATGGAAACTTGAAAGAAGAGATTTATATGGACCCTCCCCCAGGGTTCTCAGATGATTTTAAAGGAAATGAAGTGTGTAGACTGAAAAAGGCATCGTATGGGCTCAAACAATCTCCGCGCGCGTGGTTCGGGAAGTTTACTATGGCTATTAAATGTTATGGGTACGAACAGAGTAACGCCGACCATACCTTATTCTACAAGAGGAGGGGAACTCTTGTTACATGTCTTATAATTTATGTCGATGACATGATCATAACAGGAAGTGATGAAGAAGAAATTAACTCCCTCCGGAAGAATCTCTTCACCGAGTTTGAAATGAAAGACCTTAGGGGATTGAAATATTTCCTAGGGATTGAAGTGCTTCAGTCAAGAGAAGGGATTTGTATCTCTCAACGAAAATATATCTTGGACTTGCTTGTTGAAGTGGGCATGGTGGATTGCAAGCCCAATGATACTCCCATGATTGTGAACCATAAACTGAGAATGGTTGAAGGAGCCAAACTAGCAAATAAAGAAAGGTACCAAAGGTTAGTGGGAAAGCTAATCTACTTGGCCCACACTCGACCAGACATTCCGTACGCAGTGGGAGTTATAAGTCAATTCATGCACAACCCTCAAGAAGATCATATGGAGGCGGTTATGAGGATTGTCCGGTATCTAAAGGGCACAGTAGGGAAAGGAATCGTGTTTAAGAGAAACGGCCACCTAGATGCTGAAGTCTTTACAGATGCCGGCTGGGGAGGAAATCCGAATGACAAACGATCAACCTCCGGTTACTTCACTCTCCTTGGAGGTAACTTGGTAACGTGGAGGAGTAAGAAGCAAAAAGTAGTATCTTTATCAAGTGCAGAATCTGAGTTTAGAGGTATCGCTAAAGGGATTACTGAGATCCTGTGGCTAAGGAAGATAATGAAAGAAATTGGTGCTCCACTTAAAGGTCCAACTCAGTTAAGATGTGACAACAAAGCTGCCATTAAAATCTCAGAAAACCCGGTACAGCATGACAGAACCAAGCACGTTGAAATAGATCGTCACTTCATTAAAGAAAAGATTGAAGACGGTACCATCGAACTCCCGTTCGTCAGGTCGGAAGATCAACTGGCAGACATTCTGACAAAGGCCGTTGCAACTAAAGCGCTTAAATCAGTTTTAACCAAGTTGGGTATTGGAGATCCCACTACATAACTTGAGGTGGAGTGTTAAAATATTAAAAAGGAAAAAAAGCACAAGTCAAAGGAGTAATGATCGGCTTCCCAATATTGTCTCCTAATTAAAAGATCTCACATGCTGTCACCAGTTGTTGGTTATTTTGTTTAGGGTTTTTTATTTTCTATTTATGTTGGTGTTCCTTTCCTGTGTAAAGATCATCTTTAATGAATACAAAATAATATTTTCTCTAAATACTAATTCAAGAGTTTCCATAAACTACTTATAGTAAATCTCTACGAGTATGCCATCCACCTAAACATCGTAAACATCATAAAATGGCGTCTAGAACGGTTGCTACACAAATCTGCACGATAGTCAATACGCGAAACCATCAAATTTAATCGGTGTCACCAATAGGTTAGCCGACATCATCACCACTTTCACTTAGCACTATATTACTCATTAATGTAAAAACTATATTACTCATTAACGACATCATCAAACTTTTGTCGTTATTTTATTAAAAATGTAAAAACTATATTACTCATTAATACATTTAAAGAAAAACTTTGTGGGTAAATTTTATGATCAATATATTTAAAAATTAAATATATACTATTTATAGTTTCATATTAAGGTTGTTAAAAGGTAACAACGCCATCAAATAAACTACTTAATTTTATATCAATGGTAATTTTCTTACTCTAAGATACCACTAAAACTTACACTTGTAAAGATTTAAACTAGCATGATTTTTTAACAAACATATCGATATCAGTAGACTACAATGTGATACATATCGATCTAAATAAATACCATATAATAAAATAAGTAATAAGTTGAACTTACATTAAATAAATGCCATATGATCAAAAATTATTAAGTAAAACTCCTAACCCACCATCATATGTATCATATTAAAATAGAATCCCAAACCTCATATATTTTTATTTATAGTAACAAATTAACAAATTATATATGTAATAGAGACAAAACTCAAAAGTATTCCAATCTTTGGGGCTTTGAGGAGGAGATTTAATTGTTTAAAGCAGCCTTCTCTCTCCATTACTCCTCTCCCTTTCTACTGTGATTGCTCAAGAACTCCTTTATCTCCAAGTCACCAATATCAATTTCTTCATCATTTTAATATTCTTCAGTTTGATCACTACTCTCATCATCATTTAATATTTGTTTCCACAAGTTTTACCATTTCCAATTTTTATTTTATAATCTTGCTCAATCATAAAATTTTTTATACTACTATTTTAGGTTTGAATATCCTCTTATGATTGACTTCATCATCACCTGCAAGAATTTGAACCCTTTTCTCAATATTTTAATCACAAAATCGCCGGTTTCTATTGTGGGTATCCATATCTATCAACCCATACGCTAGATTAACATGTTTATCCGATATTCCTGTGGTTCTTGAAATTCTTGATTTTTGCTCTATATTTCAAGATTCCAAGTTTCAGCCAATGATTTCTTGTAAAAACTGCTCCATTTGACTCCAATTTCAAAAGGGTATCTTCAAAAATGGATTTTAATGAGTTTATTATGAGAAAAAGTGTGTTTTTCTTGCTTTTTAGCATATGGGTCATGTTTGCAGTGGCAGTTGCGGTGGCAGACGAGGGTATAACCGGAAATTCATCATCACCGTCGTCTACACCGTCGTTATCACCACCACCACCGTCTTCTTCATCAGCAAGAAGACCTAGAGTTGTAAATGTTGGAGCTTTATTAACAGTTAATTCAATTATAGGGAGGGCTGTGAAGCCTGCAATTGTAGCTGCTGTTGATGATGTGAATGCTGATACATCAATTCTTGAAGGAACCCTTTTGAATCTTATTTTACATGACACAAATTGCAGTGGATTTCTTGGTACCATTGAAGGTAAATTATCTTGAAATTAGTATAAGAATATCTATCAAAGATGATGCTTTCAGTTTCAAAATTAATGTTAGCACATTCAATCTTTAACATAAACTTGATGAGTACACCAAATGATATAGATATTATCATCAGTTAGAAAAGATTCTGTGTTAAACTTGGTAAAGAACAGATGATAATTCGGGATTTGACTTACAGTAGTTTGAATTCAAAAGTCAAACATTGTTCTTGCTGTTTGATGCAGCTTTAGAGCTAATGCAGAACGATGTTGTGGCTGCAATTGGTCCACAATCGTCAACAATCGCGCACGTTATCTCTCACGTCGTTAACGAGCTTCACGTGCCTCTGCTTTCATTCGGGGCAACCGACCCGACCCTAGCAGCTCTGCAGTATCCTTACTTTGTCCGAACCACACAGAACGATTACTACCAGATGTCAGCGATTGCGGATGTGATTGAGTTCTTCGAATGGAAGGAAGTAATCGCCATTTTTGTAGACGATGATTATGGTCGAAATGGGATTTCGTCGTTAGGCGATTGGTTAGCACAAAAACGAGCCAAAATCGCTTACAAAGCCGCATTGACGTCTGGTGCATCGACTAACGAGATGAATGAAGTGCTTACGGCGGTTAATTTGATGGAGTCACGTGTTTATGTGGTCCACGTGAATCCCGACACGGGTCTCGAGATTTTTGCGGTTGCGAAAAAGCTCGGGATGATGGCGGGTGGGTACGTGTGGATCACCACTGAATGGCTTCCGGCAGTGCTGGATTCAACAGCTTTACCGGATTCTGTCAGTATGGCAGTTTTACAGGGTGTGTTGTCACTTAGACAACACACCCCTAATTCCAGCATGAAGACATCCTTCGCTACAAAATGGAAAGACATTAAAGCGAAGGACACATCTAGTTTTAACTCGTATGCCCTTTACGCTTATGATTCTGTATGGTTGCTCGCTCGTGCTCTCGACCGTTTCTTGAAATCCGGCGGAGGTATCACGTTTTCTTCCGACCCAAATCTTCAAAACACAAAAGGTTCCCAGCTTCGACTGTCAGCACTTCACACATTCAACGAGGGTCCACGGTTACTTGAAACGATTCTATCAACTAATTTCACTGGTTTAACAGGCGAGATTCGGTTTGATAAGGACAAGAATCTAGTTCATCCGGCTTATGATGTTCTAAACATTGTTGGTACAGGATTTAGAACAATTGGATATTGGTCAAACCTTTCAGGTTTATCAACAGATTCACCTGAAAAACTGTATGCAAAACCGTTAAACAATTCAACTGATGCTAAAAGTCTTTATAGTGTAATTTGGCCTGGTGAGACGAGTGTGAAGCCTCGTGGATGGGTGTTCCCGAACAATGGGAAGCCATTAAGGATTGTTGTACCATATAGGCATAGTTACAAAGAAGTTGTTACAAAGGATGTTCGATCTCCACAAGGGGTGCGAGGGTATAGCATCGATGTTTTTGAAGCTGCTGTGAATTTACTACCTTACCCTGTGCCTCGGGAATACATTTTATACGGCGATGGTCTTCGAAACCCAAGCTACAGCAATCTTGTGTCTGCTGTTGCTGATAATGTAAGTTCTTGTTTCATTGTGCACAGTGTTTGACTTTTATGGTCAACTTGTCTGTTCTTGATTTTACAGTTTTATGTAATACTGGTTAATGTTTGACAAGTTTATAATTACTATGTTAGATGTTTTAATTAAGCTTTAAAAGAGAGATGAATTTCATGGAACAGAAACTAGAACCATATGGGTGCTTAAGTTTTTGAGAGTCTTACTTTTGACCTCAAAAGTCAAAGTATGCAAATTTGAGCTTGATTTGCTTTTTGATTTGAGTCCTAAGTCTGAAATGTAAGTTCTTGCTTGATGTCTAGTTTCTTATTCATCAATTTACTTGTGCATATAGAGTTTGACTTTTGAAGTCAAGTAATTAGTTATTGAATCATAATTATAAATAACACTTGATAATGTTTGAGATATCATTAGTCTTAAGCGTGATGACCGCTACTAGAAAAAAAAAACTTCTTTTTTGAAACGAAACCGGAATAATATCAGCTTTGAGTTTGTGGAGATTTAACTTTGACCTTAAATTTAAAATTTGCAAATCTGAATTGATGCAAAATAAACTTAATTTGCCTTCTGAATTAGATGGTAATATGGTATGCCTGAAATGTAAGTGCTTGATGTCTAGTTTCTTACTTAACACTGGTTACTTTTTACATACTGTTTGACTTTTGAGGTCAAGTAGTCTCTTATTGATATCATAACTGGAATAAGACTGAGTTGCCGCGTGAAAAAATTGATGGTTATTTGTGTCAACATGAAAACTTTTGTTTTAGAATCGGAATTATAACCTTATTAATTTTAAGTTCTGAACGCTTAACTTTGACCTCAAAGTCAAAGTCAGCAAATCTGAATTGATATGAAAGAAACTTGATTTACAGTTTGACTTTTGAGGTCAAGTAACTTGATACTGATTTCATAATTTAAATAAGAGTTATTAATGTTTTAAAACTTAATGATTACCATGTTACATTCTATAACCAACACTACAAAAAAAGCCAAAAAAAAACTTATATTCGAGTTGGTGCCAGAACATTTGAAGTTTGTGGGTCTTACTCTGACCACTAAAGTCAAAATCGGATTTGCCTTGTTTTTCAGACATATGATGCAGCAGTTGGAGATATTACAATTATTACAAACCGAACAAGAATAGTCGACTTTACACAACCTTACATGGAGTCAGGCCTTGTGATAGTTGTTCCAGTGAAGAAATCAAAAACCAGCCCATGGGCTTTCCTCAAACCATTCACCTTTCAAATGTGGCTTGTCACCGGTGGCTTCTTTCTTCTCGTTGGATTTGTCGTTTGGATTCTTGAACATCGTTTGAATCACGAGTTTCGTGGACCGCCAAGTCAACAAGTTATTACAATCTTCTGGTTTAGCTTCTCCACGATGTTCTTTTCACACAGTAAGTATGATCCGTTTATTTTACAGGTGTCTTGATTTGTGTTTTGGTACTGATCTGTTTGTTGTCACTTTGTTAGTTACCCTTTGTAAAACCTTTTATCTTGAAGTCACAATAGTCATTATTAAATGTATCAGCATTTGCAAACATTTAAACATCTAATTATCTAAAATAACACTGATAATCTATTATTCATGTAGGGGAGAACACAGTTAGCACTTTGGGAAGACTAGTGCTAATCTTGTGGCTATTTGTGGTCTTGATCATCAATTCAAGCTACACTGCAAGTTTGACTTCTATCCTGACAGTTCAACAGTTGACTTCACGGATCGAGGGGATAGATGGGATGATTTCAAGTAATGAACCTATTGGAATTCAAGACGGATCTTTTGCGCATAATTATTTGATCCAAGAGCTTAATATCGCAGAATCCAGGATCAGACCGTTGAAAGATACAGCAGATTACATAAATGCTCTTCGTCTTGGTCCAAACCGCGGAGGTGTAGCTGCCATTGTTGATGAGCTTCCTTATGTTGAGATTTTTATGAGTTACACCAAGTGTGAATTCAGGATTGTTGGTCAGGAGTTCACCAAAAGCGGCTGGGGATACGTAAGTTATTGGTTTTGACCTTTGCAGTTTGACTTCTCAGCTCAAACTTTAAACTTCCAAAATCAAATTTAAAAAGTTTTTTCTTCATTGTTAACCACCAAAATCTTTATATTTTCTAAATTATTTGTTCTGAAATTCGATTACTTTTTATGTTCATATCCAGGACCTTTGACCCGAAAGTCAAATGGGATCTCTTTATAAAGAATGAAGTGCTTGAAAATTTCCATGTCTCGCCTTAAACTTTCCAGAAAGAAATTTGTTCAAGATTTTGATGTTAGCACCACAATCTTTATGTTTTGTATCATTTGGTTTGAATTTCGGATAATTTTTTAACCCCGCTTTTCAAAACTTCAAAACAGTCTGCATAAACTTTGTGGTAAAAAAATCAATGTATTTGACCTCAAAAGTCAAACTATTAGTTTTAGCCTATAAGCAGGATCCAGCACATGAATAATCCCTTTTTCTTAAACTTTTACATAGTTAACAAGGAGTTAGGCTTTAATACATAAAAAAATTAAGCACATGGATTCAACTTCTATTTCAGGTAACCTCTACGAATTACCTTAAAGCGGTTTTTAAAAGTTTTTGACGGTTTTAATGCTGATAACAAAAGGGTTGCATGAGATGGAAATTAGACCAAAGTTAGTTACTTTCATATACCAACATAACTTTCACACCTTTATAAACAAGATTAAAATTATAATCAGTTTCTATATCTTTCAGGCATTCCAAAGGGATTCTCCTCTAGCAGTTGATCTATCTACCGCGATTCTCCAACTTTCAGAAAATGGGGACTTGCAAAGAATTCATGACAAATGGTTAACCTCAACTTCTTGCTCATCTCAAACTACAGAACAAGACACTAATAGTCTCTCTTTAAGCAGCTTTTGGGGTCTATTTCTCATATGTGGGATCGCGTGTTGCATTTCTCTTGGCATCTATTTTTGCAGAGTGTTGGGTCAGTACCTTCGTTTCAACCCCGATTTAGAAGAATCACACGAGGTTCCTGAACCCGACTCAGCAAGACGGAGTTCGAGAAGAACATTACGCTCCACGAGTTTTAAGGATTTGATTGAATTTTATGACAAAAAAGAAGCCGAAATTAAGGAAATGTTGAAGCGACATAAGCGTCAAGTCAACGAGCAATATGATTCTCCTGATTAAATCGAAAGGGAGAATTTCATATATACCGGTGCATGAGGTACGATGCTCTTTAAATGACATATATAATATGTTTCAAGTTTAGAGGGGATATATGAAACTGGTAAAATTGAAAATTTCTGGTCTTTTGCGGAATGCCATATGTAATCTTGTATGCTCTTGTATATGTATATTCTCACTAGTTGAAGTTAACTACACTACGTTTCTACTAGAAATCATTTTTATGACGCCATAGAATAAGGCATAGCTAAGAGTTGCATTCGGTTTATTTTAATGTGTTGCATTGTTTATGTGGATATCGTTTTCATTTGTTATATCAATGAAAACACAACATGAACCCAACATGAAATTTGGGGGTTTTGGTTTAGCCTAAACGGGTGCATATTAGTTTAAGGTCGAGCCTGCGGATGCATGTAACCAAACTGGTCGGTCCTAGGTCAACCTAACGGGTTTGTGTTTTTTATAAATTTTTAAGTTTTCTTTTATGTAAAGTTAAAAGATAAACAAGCATGAGGTTTGATAGTATAAGCATTTTTATTTGGTAGTCGTTTGGGTTTTTCTTTGTGTAAATTTATAATATTAGAAAGCTATTATGGAGAAAGAATAAAAGATCCAGATTAAAGGGTTGTGTCATGTCAATGCACGTATACTTGTGTCATGTTGTGTTTGAGTTCGTATAACTTCTTGAGTGCTTATGAACAACACCCATAAACTTGAATTCACTAAACTTGTTAATTTTAATTACCATGTATTAATAGACCAGATAGCTTGAAATATACAAGGCTATTTTGGGTTTATTAGGTCTCCACTTGAACTCACACAAAGCCTGTCAAACCTTACATGTGTTTTTGCTTCAATAATGTTCTGAAAAGATTTATGATTCTAGAAACAGAGTGCAGAAAAAAGCTGAAATACTTGAACTTTAAAGATTAGTTGGAGTCCTTCAATAATAGAAGGGTCTCTTTAAAAATAAACGTATGTCACTATTTGCAACAAACACACGGTATCTTTTAGTAAATAGTAAATTACCATTTGCATCCATGACGTTTTTTCATTTTAACCACTTGTATCCTTGCAGTTTCAAAGTCTCGATTTGCCCCCTAACGTTCTATTTTTGTCTCCATTTGAATCCAAATGACTAACTCAATTAAATTGTTCTGTTAACTCTTTGTGTAAAAGACTAAATTGCTTTTAAGAATAAATAAAAAAAAATTGTGAGACCACCCATATCTTCTTCTTCTTCTCCTTTGACACACACCACCTCCACACCTCACGCACACCACCACCCACTACCGCCCATCAACACAAGCAACACCACCTCCACTCCCATCGGCCACCTCAACCCACACCATCTCCACTGTCGTCGGCCTCCACAACCTCCACCACCTCCACTAACGTCGGCCTCCACAACCCCCACCACCTCCACTGCCGCCGGCCACCTCAACCCACACCACCTCCACCGCCGCCGGCCTCCACAACCCCCACCATCTCCACTTCCGCCGGCCTCCGTAACCCTCACCACCTCCACTGCCACCGCCCTCCACAACCCCCACCACCTTCACTGCCGTCGGCCTCCACAACCCCAGCACCTCCACTACCGCCGGCCACCTCAACCCACATCACCTCCACCGTCGCCGACCTCTACAACCCCTACCACCTCCACTACCGCCAGCCACCACAACCCACACCACCTCATTGCCGCCTGCCACCACAACCCAGACCACCTCCACTACCACCCATCACCACAACCCACACCACACCCACACCGTCTTCACACCTCACCCATACCACCACTCACACCACCACCACTACCGACCATAAACACAACCGACACCACCTCAACTACCGCCCGACACCACAACCCACACCTCCTTCACTGTCGCTTGTCACCACAACCAACACCGCCTTTACTGTCGCCTATCACCACAACCCACTCCACCACCGTCAGACGTGTAAATCACCACAACTAACATCGCATTTACTGTTGCCTTTTCTGTCCCGTATCGCCTTTACTGATGGTGCTGGTGGTGGCGGCGATGGTTGTTGATTCAGAGAGAGGGGGTGGGTGGAGGGAGAGAGTGAGAGTGTGTGTGTGTGAGAGAGAGAGAGAGGGGAGAGAGAGTTAAGTGGGTGGATGGAAGGTTTTTTTTATTAAATTAATATTATAGAGTGGATATGAGTTAAGGGTAGTTGAGTCATTTTATAAAAAGTTAACAGAACAATTTAACAGGGTTAGTCATTTTGATTCAAATGGAGACAAAAATGAAACGTTAGGGGACAAATCGAGACTTTGGAACTGCAAGAATACAAGCGGTTAAAATAGAAAAACGTTAGGGATGCAAATGGTAATTTACTCTTTAGTAAAATGCGAAAGAATAGTTCGTTTTGTGCTCACAGCGTGGCTGTATGTTTTTTCATACTCTCACATGCTTCCATTAAATACAATGGTTCACCCCTTTGGCTTACTTTATGAAGTCGACATGGGACAAAATTAAGATCCATTTCTTTTTTTTTTTTATCTCTAACTAGTTTTGATAACATGTATGTTACACGGGTTGAATATATACAACACTAAATAGAATGACAATTTATTAATTATAAAACGATATTCTAATATAAAATATGATTGTATGAGTAAAAATTATAAGTAATAAAATAATGATATTAATTTTTTAAAAAAATTAAACAATTTGTTTCAAAACAAACCATTTTAAAAAATGTTATTTTAACCATTTTCTTATTATTACTCTCAGTTTTAATGATTTTTGGTTTATTAAAATTTTACTATTTAAAAACATCAATTTTTAAAATATATCGTATTTTTAAAAAATCTTTGATGTTTTATAAAAAAATTTCTTTTTTTAACAATTTTTTTAGATGCACTCAAGTTACTTAAACCATACGTATGCATTTTTGGTTCACTACAGTTGATATTATTTCTTAACTTCTTGGTGCAATCTAAAAGCCGTATAAACAACTGCTTAAAACCGTGTTTCAACTTTCACACGAATGTGCATTGTTTATATAAGTTTTTAGACGTTCTATTATGTTATGATTTTAGAATGGTATTATGAAAAGTAAAATAAAAGATCCAGATTAAATGATCGTGTCATGTCAAACATATATATACACAAGACGTCTTTGGATTCATTCATTTTTGGATTTGTATGCCTGATATAAATCATATGGTCGAGTTCAAGTTGTGTTTGAGTTTGTATAAATTTTGAGTACCTAACAAAACCCTTAAACTTGAATTCACTAGAACTTGCTTCATTTCCTAATTACCATGCAAAAAGAGTATTGCACTCTTATATGTTGCTAAACAAGCATCAGCCCTTAAAATTGAACTAAACTTGGAAACATATTAATTGTAAATATAAAATTAAAATAAGTAATTGATACAATTTAATTCCTAAATATAACTTAGTAATGAGAGAAAAGGCGAAAAAATAAATGTAGACTTGTAAAGTTATGAGATAAGACACAACTATCTAGTTATTTATTAGGTATAGGTTTAGGTTCAAACCTTTTTTTTTTATAGGTATCCATTTGGTTCATCAAAGTCACACCTACTGGTATATATTACACACAATAAATCATTTAATTCTAATGTTTTTCTTGTTAATCCGGTTGCAAATGTTAATTTAAAGTTACTGAGACCTATTTATCGTGTATATGATATTGTTTTACAGAGTGATTTCTCTATACAGGAACATAATCTGGTTTGATGTTTGGATCTTAGAGCATCTGCAACCTTGGATCTACACAAAAATCTTCACGTTGGCAACCCTTTGAAAACCCCCAAGAAACAAAAAATATATGTTTTACACTTTATTTTGTATAGTTTACAGATATATTACATACTGGATATCAATTAAAAACTTGACTTTGTTTGATATTGAAACATTTTTTAATATATACAAAAGTCGTCTTTGGATTCATTCATTTTTGGATTTGTATGCCTGATTTAAATCATATGGTCGAGTTCAAGTTGTGTTTGAGTTTGTATACATTTTGAGTACCTAACAACACCCTTAAACTTAATTCACTAGAACTTGCTTCATTTCCCAATTACCGTGCAAAAAAGAGTATTGCACTCTTATATGTTGCTAAACAAGCATCAGCTATTAAAATTAAACTAAAATTGTAATCATATTAATTGTAAATATAAAATTAAAATAAGTAATTGATACAATTTAATTCCTAAATATAATTTAATAATGAGAGAGAATGGGAAAAAATAAATGTAGACTCGTAAAATTATAACATGTGACAAAACTATCTAGTTATTTATTAGGTTTTTTTCTTTGGGTGGGTATCCATTTAGTTCATCAAAGTCACACCTACTGGTGTATATTACACACAACAAATCATTTAATTTCAATGTTTTTCTTGTTAATCCGGTTGCAAATGTTAATTTAAAGTTACTGAGACCTATTTATCGTGTATATGATATTGTTTTACAGAGTGATTTCTCTATACAGGAACATAATCTGGTTTGATGTTTGGATCTTAGAGCATCTGCAACCTTGGATCTACACAAAAATCTTCACGTTGGCAACCCTTTGAAAACCCCCAAGAAACAACAAATGTATGTTTTACACTTTATTTTGTATAGTTTACAGATATATTACATACTGGATATCAATTAAAAACTTGACTTTGTTTGATATTGAAACATTTTTTAATATTACTTAAATCTTAAATACTAACTATTTAATTCTTTTTGTTATTCATAAAACTCATCGTCTGGATCAATCCCAATGGTCTAGTTGTCATCCACCGAACTTCCTTTTAGGGAAGAAGGAAGTTTGAGGAATTGATTATTTTTTGGGTTTTAAAATTATGTACGCCAAGTGTTCGATGAAATTACCAAATGAATTTTTTTTTTATGTTTTCTTAGTTGGGTTACCAACCGCATTTGTGGCTTTATTTATTTGACTCGTGAGGGTTTCCAATCAGAAACTCGTGAGTGGTATGGGTGACACTTTCGATAACGAGGTGGGCCCCTCTTTGGAAGTGGGTGCTGTTCTGTTGGTGGTGTTTGGCCGTGCCCGTTTAGGGGATTCCATTGTTGTTCGGATGGTACGATCGGGTCTAAAGGTTTTCCTCGTTTGATAGCGCATATTAAGCGATTTCATTTGTCCTTAGATGATCGGAAGGGGGTTTTGCGAGAGGCGGTTGCCACAAATGGTGAGTTGTTTGCCTCCTTTGGCGAGGCCCTAAAGGTTTCAGGCCAATGGCTATATGGAAGTTGTATGTGTCTTCATGCTCTCAGTCGAGGATGCCATCATGCTAATGGTGTGGTTCGGTTTAAGTGGGTTTTAGGTGATGTGGAAGAGTACATTGTGGGGATCGCCAAGTCGTATGTCGGGAGAGATATTGTTCCTGTGGGGTTGGTGGTGGTAGATGAGGTTCTTTTAGATTGTGTTTTCTCCCTCCCTATCATGACGGTTAAAAGCATCCCTCATAGTTGTTGCATGGGCTTCGCTCAAGCCTTAAATAAAGCGTTAGATAGGGTGGTGGCTATGCCAGGGTCTGTTGAGGCATGGGCGAGACTTCTTTTGTTACCGCGTTACGCTTTACGTGTTTTCAGACCATCTACCCGGCAGGAAAGTAGGTCTGGTAACCGGAAGTCTTTGCAATGTCATTCTATTCAACGATCGTTGGCAGCTTGGGGTGATCGAGATGGATTCAATGAGCTTATTCTATCACTTTTTGCTCCGCCCCTACAGATGGATTCACATTTTGATGGGCCTACCTTTAAGGCTGATAATTCTACGTTGGGCTCTAATGTTAAAGCATGTTTGAGAAACTTCGCAGATGGTCACTTCACTACTGCAGTTAAGGTATTATGCTCCTCGGGGGTTGCACCTTTTGGTAAGGATACCATGGAGGTGTTAGTGGCTAAACAACCCATCATGACCCCACTGACTATGCCTGATTCCTTGTTTTCGGATCCCCCACTTGTTACTGATGCTGACATTGTATTGGGGTGTATTAAATCATTCCCCAAAGGGACATCTTGTGGGCGAGACGGTTTGAGAGCTCAACACTTACTGGATGCTTTTTGCGGTGAGGGCTATGTGATTGTTGTTGGACTGCTCAGGGCAATTACTGCAGTGGTAAATTTATGTCTGGATGAGAGGTGTCCTAAGGTTTTAGCGGAGTTCATTGCCTCCGCCCCACTCACGCCGTTATTAAAACTAGATAACGGGATTAGGCCTATTGCTGTGGGTGCGATTTGGAGGAGGCTAGTCTCTAAGGTGGCTATGAGGGGTGTTGGGAAAGAGATGGCTAAATACCGTGGCGACTTCCAATTTAGGGTGGGGATCCCTAGTGGGCAGAGGCAGTGCTCCACAGCGCGAACAGGGTCGTAAACAAGTTTCACTCGGATGGGTCTTTAGATATGCTTACCGTCCATTTCTCTAATGCCTTTAACTTGGTTGATAGGACTGTATTATTAAGGGAGGTTCGGATTCGTTGCCCGCCCATTTTTCTTTGGGTAGAGTTTTTATATGGCCAATCGGCTAGGCTATATATGGGGGATGACATATTTTGTTCACGATGGGGGTCCAACCGGGGGACCCCTTAGGGCCTCTACTTTTTGCTCTAGTTCAGCACCCGCTCGTGCATCAGATCAGGGATCGTTGCAAGCTTCTATTTCATGTTTGGTATCTTGATAATGGTATGATTATTGGAGAGGCTAGAAAGGTGGCTAAGGCCTTAGATGTCAACATGGCTGAGGGGCCACGCTTGGGTCTTCAACTCAACATCAAGAAAATAGAAATTTTTTGGCCGTCGTGTAATGGGGTAAGGGTGTAAGATGGTTTGTTTCCTTGTGAGATCGGGAGCCGAAGCTAGGGGTGAAACTCCTTAGGGGTGTTGTTAGTCGTGATGTGGGTTTCATCAGTAAATCGGCTATGAAAAGGTCATCTCGAGCTGTGGAACTAATGGGGTGCCTCCCATGCCTGCGAGACCCTCAGTGCGAACTCCTTCTGCTCCGCTCACGTATGGGAGTTGGGAAATTACTATTCGGCCTTAGAACGTGCCAGCCTATGTATGTAGGGGAAGTTGTCTCTGTGTTTGACAAAGGGATTCGAGAGGCAATAGAGGATATTGTAGTTTCTGGATAGCCTTTTTTTTAGGATCTTCAGTGGAGACTAGCATCCCTTCCGACTCGTTTTTGGGGGCTTGGTTTATGCTCCGCTGAAGATGTATCGACATATGCTTTTGTGGCCTCTAGGGGGGTTTTGCAGGACCACATTCTTTGGGGATGTAGCTTGGACGGGTTAGATTCTGATTATGGGTGTGCGTTGGACCGCGTGCACAAATCTCTTCCTGATTTTGATATTAACGGGTTCTCTAAAAAGGACACCCCCCTCCCCCCCCCCCCCCCCCCCCCCGAAAGCACAACATGTTTTGGCGAGTGTATTTTTTGGTAGGATCGTTCAAAATTTGGAAGTGAGGTTTGATTTGTCACCCCGTCAAAAACCGGTGTTTGCGTGCTTACGGGCTTCTCGGGCTTAGGATTTTTTGACCGTCATCCCCATTGAAGGACTGGGGCAGTATATGCCGTATTTGGAGTATCGGGCTATCCTTAAGTATCAGTTAATGATTCCCTTGTTTCCAATTGATGAGCCTTGTCCAGTTTGCCGCAAAGTTTGTTTGGATGCTTTTGGTGACCATGCGGTTCATTGCAATGAGTTGCCTGGTTTTAAATACAGACATGATTTGGTTAGGGATGTTCTTTGCGATGTCCTTAAGCGGGCAAGAATTTCAGCTAAGAAGGAGGCTCCCGTGAACTTTCTTACGGATCCGCGAGAGGGGAGGTCTACTCTAAGCCTAGCTGACGTTCTTGTCTTTGGGTGGGCAGGGGGGAAACACGCTTGTGTGGATCTTACCGAGGTATCTCCTTTGGTTGGGCTCAAGGATAATGGGTTTGTTGCCGGACAGGCGGTGTTGAAGGCGGAATCATGCAAGGTCGCTAAACATGAGAAAGTTTGTCTTGAGAATCAACATGTTTTTATTCCATTGGTCTTTGATACCTTTGGTTTCCTAGCCCCGGAGGCCGTGAACTTCCTGAATCGAGTTCAACGGGTCATCCATAGCAATGTTTCGACCCCTAAGGGCCAAGGTTTTGTTTTTAGGAGACTAGGCTTCGCTATTCAAAAAATGGGTTGTGACGCAACTTGTTGCCCATTTACCTGCCTCTTTATTGTAAGTATTTGAAATTTTATTTCACTAGAAAAAAAAATTTTCTTTGTATGACAAGAAAATAGAAGTATAGATATTGAAACAATTTTTCTAACTTCATGCAAATTTTTCCTCTAGATAAATAACAGAAAGTTTTGAAAAAAGAATCATAAAAAGAGACAGGAAAGTGCAAAAAAACTATAAAAGACGTTATCAATATGTCGTTCAAGAATACGTGTGGTATAATTTCTAGGACGATGTGAAGGTGATAATAAAAAATTCGATGATCTAAAACTTGCTCATACTCAGAGAAATTAAGTTTAATCGTTACCTATTTAGCTTATATTACTCTTGAATTGTCGGGCCTCATATCAGTACTGTTGGTCTGAAACCTAAAACGTTGGGCCTCAAAGGCTTCCATTTAAAATTTTAGCACATAAATGTGGACAAAAAATGGATCCTCATTGTGGGTTATAGTGCGACCTCAAAGAGTCACCATGTATGGAATTTAACAACGGGTTAGAGTGTTACTTGAGAAGGCTCGATTGACCAGTCGAAGTAAAGTTGTAAACTTTTTAGCTTTTGCAAAACTAGGGCTACAGTTTTTTTAGGCACCGCAAAAGACCACAATACGATCACTGATGATAAAAAAAAAAAAAAAAAAAAAAGGGATATCGTTGATAGAGCAAAGTGCTTTGAACATGATGTTGCAGGTACATGTGACTTCATCGGATTAGTAGTGTTGTCGATACAATTTAGAACAATATGACTGTCTCTCCATTGTGGATAACTATTGTTGTATCAAAGAGGTTAATACTAGCCTGGTACGTATTGTTGTACTCTGATTAGTGTCTTTTATGTTGGAGCTTCATGAAAAATATGGGTTGAACCATACATGTTTATGCATGTACGTGTATGAGTTTTACATCAAAAATGTTAGATATTTTATTTACTAGTATTCAAATATGTTAAGTTATTTGTTTTCTTTAATGATTACTTAGTCAATCAAGTGAGTTATGGGTGTTACCCATGATCTCCAGATTCATAGTTAGTGGCCCTTAGTTTTAGGTTTTCTTGTTGAAATGTAATCCTTTATAAGAAAGTTTGAATTATGAATGAAATTATGCTAAAAATTGGGTTTAAGTTCATCTTTCTATTTGCTATCTAGCTTTTTTTTTTTATTCTTTGGCCAACTATTATTGTTGGAACCACATCATACTCATTCGTAGTAAACCAACATTAATAATCAACATAATAAGAAACTCCCTATTTTTCTATTTTGTGAAAATTCGATTAAAGATCACCGAGGACGGATTTGTTGCTACCATGTGCTAATATAGACGACAACCACTTGCTTGTTATCAACATATTAATCTATAAGTATAAATCATGGGAAATAAATAGTAACTCACAAATCTCTCAAACATAAAGTATAATTGTTTATGCATAAAATAATATTAAGATTTTGAATACAAATGCTTCAAGCATAAAACTACAATTGGTTTTTGCATATGATAATGCTACAATTTGATGACTTTGAGCTTTTGTATTGTTATTTTTAAATTTTTATTTTCACATCCTATACTATATGTAGTATACGCTTTGAATTCGTTTGACTTTCTAATATTTTTTTGTTTTTTAATAAGTTTCATTTGGAAAATTTTACTAAAAAAAACTAAGTAAGCGGGAGTTTTTTTAGCTATATTCAAAATCGAGTGCATTTCTTTATCATAGGCTATAGTGAGTGGGGATAGCATTGTGCCGTGAAAGATGCAATGGTTTACGAATGAGCACCATCTTTGCCATTTTTTACTATCGGAAGCGGCATCGATTTTCCTTTTTTATTGTTATTAATTGCTCAAAAAATAAACAGAAAATAATTTATATTAAAGAAGAATTACAAGCTGAATTATTGTCGTTGTTAATAAAAAAAACAATACCAAATAATCATATCAATTTTTAACAGGCCTTAAAATGATGAAAAATCAATTCCTATACACTTGTGTCACAAACTCCATAATTTCTCAATAGTAAATGCTCACTCATTGATCCTACTCCTAAATCCGTCTTCTTGTCCCATCACGGGATTCGGACACTCAATCTTATGGGGAGAGGTTGTATTATATACGTATCAGATACATTAGACTACAAGTCATTTGTACAAATCCCGCATGATGGTATACTAAGCCTACTTCCTTTTCCCAGTGAAAATTCCTTTAAAAGAAATAATATTCGCATGTTTAAGAGATTGTAACTAGATTGTTTTATGATTTCGTAAACTTCATCCAATAGTTTTTATATTAACTTGTTAGAAAAGATATGTTAGACGTGTTTCATTTGATTACTAAGATTGTTGAATTATTGTCAAATATTAAAAATGTAACCTAATGGTATATTTTAAACTGTTAAGAGCCCATAATGTTCGTAAAATTTTAGAAAGTTATAGGTTATAAATAAAAGAAATTACAACACGTTGAGTTAATTTCAATAAAAATAATAACATAAGTTGCATTAAAAACACTATAATATTGTAACGACAACCTAACTATGGTTTCATTACACATGTACCAATGTTTACATTAATGTATTCCTATTAATGAAGGTTCGCCACATGCCCTACATTTGGTCTACACTACCATGCTAACTTCCAAACAAACTACATATATTTAATTGCCCACCTCATTTTTTTAATTATAATATAAGACAACATAATTACCCTCACAATTGATACAATTATTGATCATGTATGATCTGGCTTATCTATATGCACGTTATTGAAGATATATGGATGTGTAATAGAGAACAATTTTTTAAGTAGATCATCATATGAAAATCATATAAACATTAATGGACATTATTGTAGGTATTATACGTAACAAATGATGAATAAGTACTATGTGATTTTCATAGTTATCAAAAACAAAACTGTTTATGTGAAAGTGAATCTACATATATTGGAGTGAGTTTAAACAAAAACATATATACTAATAAATAATTACATTATGTATACACTTGTTACCATCAGATTAACACTACCATTTATTTTCCCGCCCAAATCATTTATAAATTTTAAAAAGTTAAAATAACTAATTGTTAAAGTTTCTCTCTCTATCTCTCTCTTATTTTAAACATTTTATATTTTTCTAAAATCAATATTTTTATAAAACATATTTTTTTATTAATCAAAAACTAAACTTTTTGACTAAAAAATACACTTTTTTGAAAAATAAAGATTTTCAGAAACGATGAATATTTTTTAAACAACGTATCTTTCGACACATATGAAATGTTCTAAAACCGATTTTTTTTAAACAAAGGTTTTATATGAAAAAACACGGAGTTTTTAAAAAATAAAATATTTATAAAAATGATATTTTGTCGAAGAAAAAATTTATTAAGATATAGCATAGTGAATACGAGATGTCTTTAGCCCCTCGATAAGTGATCGGAAAAATTATTCATAAAACAAAAATAACTAAAACCCATTGTTTTGAAATAATGAGATTTTTATTAAAAATAATATTTTTCAAAAACAACATTCTTAGAACGAAATGTCTCTTAACATATTTCTAAAACGAGAGTTAAAAAAACATTTTTTAAAATGAAAGTTTTAAAAAAATAATAAAAGTATTTTATTAACTAAAGTACTTACTCACACATAATTTTAATTATATCTTATATTAAAATAATATTTTATATTTTTTAGCTTTTCATTAACTTTTAATACCTTTTTATTTATTCGTGTAATGCACAGGGTTATAACCTAGTAATAATATACATAAAATGGTTATAGTCAAATATATATACATGTATTCTCAATGTGAATTAAATATAACTAATAGTTCAGTATATTTATATTATACTTTTTATCTTAACAATTCTTTTTATAGTCTTGTAATAAAGGAAAGATTTGTTTTCATATCATCCTCTTTACATCCTATCAATGGTTTGTTATGTGTGAGATTCTATTAGGTACTATAAGAGAATATATTATTAGAGTTTAGTTAATGTTAAGCTCACGAACCAAGTTATGTTTTAAGGTTTTTAGTTTATTTCATATACATTGATGGTTTCTTTCCATTGTAGTTAACAATATGAAATAATTATTACAATATCTTATATGGTATCAGAGTCAAACCTTTAGGTATATACAAATCGTAGTTGCCACAACTTCTGCCCTAACTTGGTACAAACCTAAACAGACGGCAAGCTGCCATTGCCACTGCCATTACCCTATTCTAGTGTGAAAATGTTTCATTATCTCCTCTTGTTCTAAATTAGATTTCATGTTTAAGTTCCAGATTGTTGATACCTGTCTATTCTTGAAATATATTTCAAGACACTGTTTCATCTTACCATCACCACAATAATCATCAAAGATCGTCGATTTGCAAAATCCTGAAAGAACAAGCCAATTGACTCTGAGGCCTCCACACATCAATGTAACACCCCCACCTTGTCATAACAACAAAAACTTAACATAGATTTATTATATCTTATGATGTCCATGGATTTATTATATCTTATATTATTAGCTCATATCCGATCAGATCTCTTAATAGTGATTACTGATGCCCATAGATTTATTATATTAGTCGGGTTTATGTTAACCATGGATCGTAGACCCACCTCTCTAGGGTTTCTACCCTGGTCCACCCATAAGTACTTGACATATTGTTTGTAAGGCGACTAACCCTCAACCCCCTAGGGTATTGCACCCATATTATGCGGGTGTTCTACTCATATGATTCATGGGTGTATAACCTATACCACATGGGTGCCCAACTGTATACCCTTCGGCTATATAACTTAATAATTTGGAATTCTTTACCTAATCCTTCATTGAAGCCTAAACTTATGTTAAGGCGAAGATTTATCTCTTGGACCACTAGTCTTCTGCTAGCTAGGTAACATCCTTCCTACCCACTCTCTAACTAAACAACTAACTCAGATCGATTCCAACACCCAACGGATGTTAAAACACACTCAGAGTTATATAATTCAAATGAGAGCCAAAGTCCTCTATGTATGTAAGGCCCCGATCCCGGGAAACCCCATAGTTGGTCATTCATAGCACAATACATATTAAAACACATTGAAATATGAAAACATTACAGCGGAATAATTTAACAAATTCATTTCATACATTAATAATAATTTTTGCCAAGAAATACATCATTGTCACTAGGTTCAAAAATACATTTCAATTGTATTACAAGACAAAAATATCGTTTCTGCATAAACATGGACACCAGTCTATATTTGCCAAGTAGCTTCATTCTTGTGCCACCCCTAGCAAGCTTATTACCTGCCAACTGATATGCATATAAAGTCAGCGTTGCTGAGTGAGTTCTAGTTTTGTTAACATATAAAAATATACATTTTGAAAGCTTAATTTAATGATCACCCATCCATAATACATAACAGTCAAATTGACTGATAATACTCATTAAGACGTTTTTTATCTTTCTTTCTTTCATTATCTTTATCTTTCATTAACTAGGACTGCAGAAAGCAAGAGCCTACATCATATAGTTGGTGACAAATGTCGAACCCCTGCCAGTACACCTTTATCATGGTAGCTAACCCCTGACAGTTGACCCATACTGCTAGGCACGAAGCCTGCTCATGAATACGGGTCCCATTCATTCATTCATTAGTCAATCGCAAGAATTAGACCCCAGATATGCATCCTCATGGGCTGAAACAGCTGCACATCAGTTGAGCAACGACAACATGGTCGTGTACCTCCATTTATTTTGCTTGCAAGGCTTTTCATCATCATAAGGGCACAGGGGTAACATCTTTAGGTTCCATTGTCTTTCTTTTATTCTTTTATGTTCCACTTAATTATTAATAATACTTTATAGGATATCCATTGTTTTTATGATCACATAACATGAAATGTTTATTTATATTTATAACAGTGACCCATATAAAGATTATAACATTAAAACATGAAACAAACATATTCTCCCATTAAACATAGGTACTAAACACTTAAACTCCTTTTTCAAAAATTCAGGATAAAGCCTAAGTGTTCACAGCGCATGAATAAGGTCCACAGCGGATGAACAAGTCCCACAGCGGACTACCAAAGTCCACAGCGGACAGCCAAAGTCCACAGGGGACAGCCAAGGTCCACAGCGGACGACCAAGGTCCACAACGGACGACAAGGTCCACAGCGGACATTCTTAAATACTTAAGTGTCCACAGCAGACAGTCAATGTCTACAGCGGACAACACTAAATCCTCCTAAGTGTTCACAGCGGATAACCAATTCCCACAGCGAACAGTTGTTTATTACTATGGTTCTACTTATGCAAATTCTAGTTCCATACAATATCTTCAAACGTATACTTAGCATAAATCTATCAAATTCACACCTAACACATAATAGACATCAACTATCATCACATAAATCTTGTAAAGCATACTTTTTCGTAAAAAGTCATCTTTAATCATGAAAAACATAGTTTTGTCAAGAAACATCATTTTATTACACATATCAGCCCCAAATAGGTAGAAAACATGCAAAAGATGGGATCTAGAACTCACCTAACCAACTTTCGAGCAAACCTCTAAAACCCGAGAGCCAACCTGGAATTCTAACACTTATACACACGTAAAGATTCAAACTTAACATATAGAAACACATAGAAATTTGCCTAGAAGCTTAAACCCGACTTAGATATAAGATGAATTACCATAAGATTATACCTTTTGAAGAAATCTTTCACTTTCTCTCTCTAAAACCGGTGAGAGCTCTTTCTCTCTCTAAAATCGTATGATTTGAGGTGCATGGGAGAGAGTATGGGCGACCATCCCTCTTTTATACCTCTTTATGGGGCGGTTTGGCCCTTATACACTTTTACCCCCTTGCTTTTAAAATAAATATCTCATTTGCTCCTTTACTTTTCTCTTTTGAAATTTTCGAGTGTTACAATGTATAAGCCATTTTGGACCCCTTACAAACTTTAAGGTCTAGATGTCATGACCCGTAACCTTTTTCAAAAGCCTCGTCACTATACAAATCTCAAACCCTTATCATCCTCTAATCGTCTCAATGTTACAGACCATAAGAAAAAGGGTTATGATGCGTAACCTTACTACTTATCTCGATTATCAAGAGCTTTTCCTTGAGTACTAATGGGTATCGTAACTCCATCGCTAGCCCAAGTTATACTTATTTACAGCTTATGTTTTATTTTTCATCTTAAGTTAGCCAAACTTTGGGGTGTTACAACCAACCACCTCTCCGGTATTTTGGCCCACGGGTTAGTCAGTACGGGCGCGTAGGTTATCGGTTTTTTGCATAAGTCTTCCATTTGTGATCACCGTCTAATTGCGACTATCTAGTGGTTCTCTGACTTTTTTTCGTCAACGTAATCTTACTGCTTCTTTGCCGAGTCGCTCCTCCATTGTGTCACTCTATTGCTAGGACAACGATCCTCTGACACAATATTGTTCCTTTGCCACAATATCGTTCCTTGTGGTTACACCGCTCCCTTGTACGCCTTTATTCCAAATACTATAGTTATGTTTATTTGTTTGTTAATTGATTATATTTAAACAATGTCTCTCTCTTCTCTCTTTAGAGCATTGACATTGGATTTCCTATTCTTCTTCATATAATTACATTAAAAATTATTGTTTTTCTCTCTGCTTTTCAATGAAATAATATTTTTATATACATTTATCATTACATTTTCTCTCTTCTACACTCACAATCACTTTTAAAAATATTAAAAAAATTATAAAAACTCAATAGTAATTCCTCAAATATATAGATTAAAAGTCAATTTTCTCTATGCTCCATTCATAAACATAGATATGAAACACACACATTTATAGAAATTCCGTTGTAAATACTCTTACATATCATTTAACATACAACAACTTTTAAATAGATAAATATAAATATTATACAAACACATGTATCTATTTTTGTCACATACAATCTTCTAAATCTCTTATTAAGACTATTAATATTTTGTTTAATAATAGCCGAAAGCTACCGGAAAGCCGGTCGAATGCAAATTGATACCATACGTGATCACCATTAGGCTTCCTAAAAGTCCGGTCAAGTGTCCCTATTACACGGTCACCCTCACCAATCCAACGGTTGTTAAAAACACATATTTTATTCTATTCTTTATTCCCAAAAAAATCATTACAATTCCCAAAAATAAATAAATAAATAAATAAAACCTCAAACCCCAACAATATAACAAGTTAACAACACACTTGTTCAACCTCCATTTTCATTTCAACTTCAAAAGCTCTTTGAGAACTATGAGTCAAATCAGCAGAAAAATGTGGGGATTAAACCTCCGGCGAACGATCATCTGGCGATTAGCTTTTCTCCGGCGATGTGCTAGATCGTTGTGGCGTCAAATTCTCGCTTGTTGGATCGGAAAATCGGTACGGTACCGGCAATTGTTGAACTCCGGCTCCGGTCCTCTGATTCCGACGTCTCACCGGTGTGTTCCTCCGGCGGCGATTGGTGGCGCCGCCGTGTGCCGGCCCAGAGAAATGGCAGCCTCCGGCGGCGATCGGTTGAGGTCCGGTGAGATGACGTCATCTTTCGGTGGATCTGATTATGATCGTGATGAAGATGCTTCTGATTTGGTGTCGTTGAAGATTTGTTTGTTGGGGGATAATCATATCGGCAAAACTAGCTTCTTGGTTAGTATTTTTTTTTTTTTTTTTTGGGAAGATTTATTGTTTTCTTTTTTTGTTTTTATTGTGTTTTCAAGAAAATTTATTAGACATTTAGCACCAGTGACGTACCGGAAACTTAAGTTTAGAAAAAGATAAACTAAAGGTTACGATATGTAAATTGTATTGTATTTTAGAATAACTTGTTAAGGTGATGTGACATGTAAATACGTGAGTAATTCTTTCAAACGTAACTTTGAGCAAAATGTTTAGTGTTGAGCCAGTAGTTTTCCAGTAATAAGTTTTCTTTTGATGAGGTTGGGGATGCGGTCTCGGCTGGAAAACGGATAAATAAGACCGATTAAGATAACATTTATTATTCGCTAAAGTCATACATTTACCATTAAAAAAATTATAAATTGTGTCGTTTAGTTTACAGGTCAGCTGATATATGTAAATTAGGACCTTTTCAAGAAATCTTGAAAAAAAAAATTGGTATTTTGTTGGAAATTTTTGAAATCTTGAAACTTTTTTCGTTGGGGTTTTGGGTAATAATAACGGGATAAATCATTTGTTAAGGGTTTAAATCCGTATAAATCAAGTAAAAAATCAAATGCTTAAAACCCTTTGATTATAATGTTTTATATAAGGTCTTCAAAATATGTAACTTTAATCAACGATTAAGTTTTACCATACCATAAACACTCCTGATTTTATTTATATAAAATATGAGAAACTTAGAATGCGCATTTTATCGTTTTGTTAGTTCTTTTTTCCTCTTGATCTTTCAACATGGTCAACCGTTTTTCTTGGCAGACACAAATAGATAATACTTGTTTTTACCATTTATTGTACTTTCTATAATCTTGAAACTTGAAAATCTTGAAAAAACGACACATTGTCTACGAACACAAATAAAATACAACTTTTTTACTCGGTTCAAGATTTCTTGTTACACTTTCTGTGTTTTGCTTTTTTTCCATCATTCATTGAATACTTGTACCGCGTAATATAATACTATAAATTATATTGTACCATACAAGTATTCAATGCAGGTGAGACACCGAAAGTGTTATAGAACATCCGTTCTCGATCATGATGTTGAAAAGAAAATTCTTTGTGAATACCCATATTTACTGTTTTATTGAAGAATTCTTGAAATCTTTAAACCTATTGATCAAATATTTTTTTTTTAATGAAGGCAAAATATGTTGGGAAAGAAAAGAATCAAGAAGAATTGCCAGCTAAAAGAACAGATCACATGGATAAAACCCTGTGTATCAGAGGAGCCAGAATATGCTATAACATATGGGAAGTTGGTGGTGATGCATCATATCCAGGTAAACAAGAAATCACAATTTTCAATTTCTTGATTAAAAATGAAAATTAATTCAGTTTTTAGTTCTCTAATGATCAATTTCTTTTGGTTTATAGATGGTGATTCCAGGACTCTGATTCCTGCAGCTTGTAAAGACGCTGTAGCAATGTTGTTCATGTTTGATCTAACAAGTCGTCGGACACTTAATAGGTATATGCATATATAAATATATATCATGTATTTATATATTTTTGTTTTTGTTTTGTTTGTTGAATATGTTGTACATTTTGTTTTGTGTTCAGTGTTATCAACTGGCATCACCAAGCTAGGAATTATAACCAGGTGAATATAAAACATATCTAAACTAGTGTATTGAAAGATTTTCGGTTTCTTTATCGAGCGTCTAAGCGATTACTTGTTTGAATCTTTCAGACTGCGATACCAGTAATGGTTGGGAGCAAATTTGATGAATTTGTCCAGCTTCCGCTAGATTTACAATGGACGATCGCAAGTGAGGTAATAACTAATAACTAATGTCTTTCGTTCATATCGCATGAAATGTCATATTTTTTTTACATTCGCTTTAAATGCTTCTTATGAGACAATTTAAGTGGACGTGACAAAAAAACTTGAATCTAACAAGAAAATTTGAAACCTGAAAGATTTAGGATTAAGTATTCGGGTATAGAATTTGTGCAAAAAAATTCACATGTTTGTGATGGGTATTGTATTAGTGATGCCCGTCCGATCACCTGTGTATATAATATTTATTATTTTCTTAATATATAGAATAAATAGTATGTTATAACTCTTTAAGTTGAAATTGTTAAAATTGTAAAATTATTGGAAATGTAGTTGAGTATTTGATATTTATAATCTTTTTAATGTAAATTTAAGATCATGTTTTGAGTAATAGGCATCCAACATGTAACTTTCAACTATGTAAGATTGTTAGATCGTAAACAAGTATACTTGAGAACTCAATAGGTAATGAGAGCATTCATAATCCATCCCCCATCCTCATCCTTATAATTACATTAAAAATATCTATTTTTTTTTCTTTTTTTCAATTAAATAATATTTTTTCATGCTTTTATCATTCTTTTTTCTCTTTTATCTACTCACAACCACTTTTAAAATATTAAAAAAATTATGGGGGTTGTACCGTAATTCTCCAAATATGAGAGATCACGGTACAACCCTCATAAATTTTATTTCTCATTCACTCACAACCATCCCCTATAATATACGACACCCACTCATATAAAAATAGAGTACGGGTCGTGAATGCTAGGAGTGAATATCCGATGAATATGAAACACAATTTAGTTTGTCATGACATAGATGGTTTGAGTTCTTGATAATAAACATTTCAAAATTTCATTATGATTGAAAGGGACATTTGACCTTTAAAGTCAAATTCAATTTGGGAAAATTCTCAAATTCCCTTTTTCCTCTTATTTATTTCTCTTAAAATATCCCTTCAAAAATTTCTTCTCAAAATGTTTCTTACAGATAAAACGTCGACGTCCTTTAAAGCAAGGGTGGGTGTCTGTATAGCGAGTCACTCAAAATCATACACGTGTCCTTTTATGGTGTTGGGCGCCGCCACAGCGCAGGCGGGTGCCTTTACAGAACATCTGTACGATTTTGAGTGGCTAGAAATTCATGCCTTGTATAAAAAGACGTTCGCGCCTTGTCTGGAGTGAACATTTTAAAAACAAAAATCTTAAAGGGGACATGTTGGGAATTTTCCTATTTAATTTTGAGGTGAACATCATGAGGCTTTTCATACTGAAAATGATGGGCACCTATCACTAGCTTCTAAAAGAATGTTCTTTATCCCACCTCCAATCTTGAATATTGTCACAAGAGTCCCATCATGATTGCAAACTCACATCCTTTACTAAAAGCATAAAGTTATATTGTTGATTATGGTACCCTTTATATTTATTTCATATTATCTTTAATTTATAGGCAAGAGCGTACGCGAAGGCCATAAATGCAACCTTGTTCTTCTCAAGCGCGTCGTATAACATAAACGTAAATAAAATCTTTAAGTTTGTTACCGCAAAGATCTTTGATTTATCATGGACTTTGGAACGTAATCTTACGGTTGGTGAGCCTATTATTGATTTCTAGAGTGAGGTTTTACTATGCATGGATTCACACCCTCCTTCATCTTTACATTCGTGATGTAAATATTATAAAGAAATATGTAATGGTCAAGAGGAAGTGGTCGTAGGATTAACATCACATCTCTATGAATCGTCTTTTTAGGTTAATAAGATTTTAACGGTTTTTAGTTTGTTTTTATATTTTCGGTTGTTTGTTTGATTTTGAATGTATCGCGGAGAGCTTGGTGGAGGCATCAAAGCTTCCCCATCTTCATGTAAAATCTGTCTTTTAATTTATTAATTGATTGTTTACGAAAAAGCAAAATTACTTGTTGCGACACATCTATTTTAAATCTTAGTAAACCGCTCGTGAATGTGAGTAGATTCTAGATATATGATGACTTTGAAACTACAGTATAATGGTTGGAGAGTGTTTAAGATAGACAAATGAACCAATATTAAACAAAATACTTGATGCGAGAAGAATGTGCGTGGTCTTTTTAAGGAGCTTCAATAAGCCCTTTGTTTCATAATTTCATATTCATTTACCTTTGTGTTCTCGAGTTCTATCTTGCATAGATAACAAATATGAACAGAAGAAAATTTGGGCCTTGTATTTCTAACCATATAACACGCAATAAAGAACGACCGTCATGGGCGGACCTATAGTATGAGGATGGGGGCCAACCATCCACCCTTAAAAAAAATACATATGCTAAATATACTTGAAAACTCCGACCGTCCCTCCATAAGATCTTGCAATCGCCCAACTTTTGAAATTGAAGAAATAGTCAAATTGTCTCAAACACATTGTCAATGGTGGAACTACAATGGATAGGGCCGGCTCAAACCCAAAGCTAGTAAAGCTAGGGCTTTGGGCCCCCAATTTTAAAAAACCTCCAAATTTTTATATATTACATTTATATATCTGAAATAAATTTGATTGAGCTAGGCACTTTATTAATTTTATTTAGTCATGCTTTCAATCCAATGAAAATTTACCCTTCTCCCCTCAAGATATTATAAATTATTTATAAAATGATTTGCTCTATCAAGCAGCAATTTCGAACAGTTGCCTCTATTGGTCTAATTCCCTAGTTAGTGTTTAAATTTTAATTTACAAGTCATATAGTATTTAGTCACTTGTTTAGTGAATTAATTTTTAAATCTAGTGTTTGAATATTTGCAAAGTTGCTCTTTGTTGTTTAGTGACTTAGATTTGAATCTAGTGAATTAGTCTGCGCTCATTTGTTTGATGTATATATTATAATATTGCTTGTTTAGTAGAAGTTTGCTATCAAATCTATCATATATAAGTGTAATGTCGACTAAAAAGCATGAAAGCGGTCATATGAAAACGTAAAAGAAGCAAAAAAAAAAGAAGCCTATATTGAATTACTAAAACGTCTTTGCACAAATTACAAAAAATTAAAAATAAAAATAAAATTGAACTCCGCCAATTATAAAACATTTTAGTTTATTGTTTTCGGTTCCAACCCGGATAAAGAAGAAGGATTTAATATGTTAACCTTGGAAAGCGCCTCCTTATTTTGGTTCGCTTAGGGCCTTCAAAATCGTTAAGACGACCCTGACAACGGGGTCTGGGGTCCGGCGATCCTCTGACAGTCAGGCAAACCATATTTTCTCACTAAACGGGATATGTAACTGAGTAGAATTTCAATACGTTCGCCCTTAAATAATCAAGTAGTTAGTGAAAAATAAAGGAAATGTTTTATCAAAATAGATGTTTTTGACAATAAGACAAGCTAAATATATATTGGTTTCTAGATATGTTGAATCAAATGTTAAATATACTAGCCGACATGATTCTCAAATTTGTTGAACATCATCGTTATTAAAACTAATTGACGCTTTTAACAATTGTGAAAAAGTCTCTATTACGACCTTTCAAATGAAAAGTCCTACTTCTGCCACTGCGCATTGTCATTTCTATGGTTCTTGATATATATAAAAATATAAAAATTTATGAACCGTTTTAATAATGTTTTTAAGCAATAAACCGAATTCAACCCGATCCGATTTTATATCTCTACTATAGGGCTTATAATATCTCTACTTTAATTTAGCTCTGGCCCATGATACACCAAGTTGCTAAAATGGGCCTCTAGATTTCTTTCTTAAATGAAGACATTTTCGTTTTAATTTGTTGGGAGAGTAATGACTGTTGGGCTTCTAATATCTCTACAGTAATTTAACTTTGTCACGTTGGTTTGGTTATAGTGATAAACTGATAATTAGAGTTGTACAAATCGGGGTTTTTTGTATCGGTTCGGGTTGGAGCGAACCAGTTTGGTCAAAGCTGGTCAAAACCAGTATGAGGTAAAACCAGTGCGGGTGATAAACCGGTTTCAGAGGAGAAGAACCGGAACCCATCCCAACCGGTATAAATCAATGCTAAACCGGTTCTGGTCAAACCCGTAGAAAAACTGTTTTTTGGTTGTATAAACAAATTCAAAGTTGAATAAAGTAATATAACTAAAAATATACTTAAATTATTTAAGATTTACAAACTTGAAACACCTAAAAGAAATTACAAGTCCTAGCATTTTTGAATATTTGCTCATCTAATGTTGTTATTCTTCGTCCTCAGAGACCAGACTATAAGTATTTATCGAATGCGGCTTCATCGTCGGTCATTTTGGGTGTCAGACCATTTCTACCTCGTCCGCATATATCTCGGCATCATTTTCAATTTGCCTTCAAGTAAGGATTTATCTTCGATTCTTTTGGCCGCATCCAAATAATCTGTCGTGCAAATGGACATATCTACCGCATGAGAAGTGAGTCTTGTTTTTTGTATCAATATAACCATGACACTAATAGAAAAAGCAGATTCCAAAACTATCATAATAGCTTGGACGGTTAGCAGGCTCGGGCCAAAGATATCGGAAATGAACATCTCTACTGCAAAAAGAGTGAGTTTTGTGCATGCGCGTGAAACACAACTACTTTTTTTAACTTTGGGCATATGGCTCTTTATATAAGAATTGGGTACTACTTTAAATTTTCTACACAACCGATGTGAGATATGAACATTCTATAGTTTTGGTGTAGGGGCAAAAAATTTTAGATGTGGTGTAGATTTATGCATTAGCATTTGTACGAAATACAAAAATATAAAGCTTAAGTGTCTTAAACTTTTGATGAAGGGTTCACTTTTTTAACTATTCCAATTTCATATGACGGAATATAAAAAAATGCGGGTCGGTTCAACGGTTCGGGGTCAGGTAAGGTGTATAACAAAATAAAAGTACGATATAATAACGAAAAAACATAGTCAATAGAAAGTTAAAAATACATAACATAAATAAGATAGTTTTTACGAATAAAAAAACTGACCTAAAGTTGTTCCCTACGAGTATTCATCTATTGAAAAAATTGCATTACATTCTCGACCGGAACTTGTTGTAAGAACTCCTTTTCAATGTAACAAATGCAAGAATCGTTTATATATCCATCACCCATCCTATTACGTAATTCCGTCTTTACATGCTTCATTGAAGAAAAACATCTTTCAACAGTAGCCGTTGTAACCGGTAAAACTAATGACAACTTCAATAAACAATAGACCAACTGATAATCAATGTGTTTTCTTGTTTTCACCATCCTTTTGGCAAGATCACTTATCCCATTCAGGTTGTCAAACCGACTATCGTTTTTCACATTAGCAATGTGGTGGTCGAGTTCATGAATAAGGTTGTCTTTTTCTTCAAAAGTAAAATCACGCCGATACATCTCGGCTAACTTTAGAAAATTTAACTTATTAAAGGAACTAAAGTTATCAAATGGGCTTAAAGAACTCATACACGTAAGCAAGTTAGTGGTTACCTCAGCTAACTTTAGTAAATTTAACTTATTAAAGGAACCGTGTTGAAATTATTCACCACATAATGCTGACGATTGGTAATGTTGGTCTTTCTTCTTCTATTTTTCGGGTCAACATACTCATCTTCCATCTTAATCATCTCAATATCATACTTGTCACAAAAGGATGTGACATCTTCCACACGTGAGTCAAAACCTTCAAGTCGATACCTTTGTAATTCTTCTTTGGTTGATCTAACTAGTTCAACTACATTCATAATATCGGATTAAATCATCTTAACTTATCCTCACTATCTACTTGGGTTTGTGGAAAATCTTCTTTTTTCCCTTATGGGTGACATGGACCTTTAAGCAAATATCTTCGTCTAATTTCATCTTTTTGACTAGGATGATAATATGATATTGGTTCCCCCTCGAAAGGATCTCATGGAAGATTATCCAAATCTATTTTCAATGGTTTACTACTTGAAGATGACGATTCAACATTTGAATTTGATGGTTGTCTTTTGAAGGAACTTTTAATTCTAGTCTGCATCCTACCTAAATATTAAATTAAAGTTTCAAAGGATTACAAATAGTCAACAAATATAATCTTGAATAAATAGAGAATAAGATAATCTTGAATAAACAATTAGAAGTTTATTGATCATTATATTAATCTGAAGCTATGAATATTGTGAATGGTATCGGAATAAATGGACAGTTGATTAGAATGTCAAGGTTAAGAAACATGTTCCACAATCATGTTATTAAGTGAATTAAAGCATAAAAACTTAAAAAATCAAACAAGCATTTCATCGAGCACCTTGTGTGCACAATCTAAACTCAAAGAAACATGCTCATTTAGTTAAAGCATGGTTCAATTCAACATCAAACACAAAGGATTAACCAAGACATTATAACAAATCACAAATTTATACATGTTAAAATTACTATTTCTTACAAAAAATTAAAGAAACAAAGGGATAGAATCTTTAATTTGACATACCTAGCGGCTAGAACTCGTCACTCGTGGTGGTGGTGGCGGCCGGAGGTGGTGGCAGGAGGCTGCTGGAACTCGTTACTCGTGGTCTGTGTGATTGTGTCTGAAGACTTAAGTTAGGGATGGGTTTGTTTGAAATTCAAAACCCTAATTCTTAAGTCTTAAAACTCCATATTAAAAAAATTGCTGGAAAAAAAACAAAAAAACGAAAATGACAGAGTTGAACCCGGGACCTTTGGTAGTAGAAACATGCGCCTAACCATTACACCAGCATACGCTTTTGGTTTAAGGTTCCTACTTCAAAATATTAAGGGGTTCCTTCTAATTTTTTTTATATTTTTAACACTATAAATTTGAAACCGAACGGGTTCCCGGGAACCCCTTAATTACAAGTAGATCCCCCCCTGCGCATTGTGCTGAGGGTTTAAAAATTTATAAGACTGTGTATTTAGCTAACCATCCCTTATTGTGTTAACCAATAATTTAAAAATCAGACCATACTGATCGGTTTATTGGAAACTCTAATATGACTGGATCAAATGTACTACTTTGGTTTTCTACACAACTAACGTGGGATAGGAATATTTTTATAAATTTAGGTTAGGGACATAATTGTAAATGTAATATAAATTTATGCATCAATACTTGTACGGAATGCAACAACATAGATCTTATGTGTCTTTAACTTTAGAGGAAATTACCAAATTACTCATCGCGTTACGTGATGCGGCAATGCTCACTCCATTTACTTACATTCATTGTTTAGAAAATCAAATCGGACTTGCCGGTTTGACCAGTTTAACAGGAACCGCTAGTGTCATCGGTCTAGTAACCATGTATTTAGTCGTCTTCATTTGAACGTGGTGGTTTTTTGCGAACAGCATGAACAAGGATAAAGTTGTTCTATATGAACCGGAGTTGAACCAGGAAGATTAAAATAAAACAAAAGCTTTAAAGTTTTGACTGTAGAACAAATGATGGAAAAAATCAATTTGACCATGTACAAAAAGTACACAACGCGTACACAACAAGCACACGTTCGTGTAGGTTTCTTTCAGCTATCATGGACATTTTTATAGTTGTTAAATCTTCTTTGGCTTTATTGCTTGACCGATGTGGGATAGAAACGTTTAGTCACTAGATGGTCAAAATTTATAAATGACTCTCTCTAGTGGACGTGACCCGTGTTATGCATGAGGATTGTAAAATTTAAAAGATTTAATTTTAACGATTTATTCGTTAGTAATAGTCAGTCATAAAAAAATTCACACGTGAAACACTAATAAAAAGTATAACCACGAAAAAAATTTAAGAAAATGAATCCTCGAAGCAAAAGAAAAGAATAACGTGCGTACATGATAACTTTATTAAAGTTAATAGCTTATATTGTAAATTTTGTTAAAAGAAAATAAAGGAAAACTTCACTAAAATTTAGGAGATTAAGTGAAATTTTGACATAACTCTGGGTTTAAGTGTAAAGTTTAAATAAAACACAAAATGAGTAGGTAGTTAAGTTGAAAAAAAATGTTGTAGTTAGTTTTAAAAGATCCCTATTGGTTTAAGTGTAAAATTATAGAAAAACAAAGAAGGTTTTAAGTGCTTTGAATAAAAAACTATTGTGGTAACATTAAAAATACCTATAAAATTTCATGTTGAAAATCTACTTTCAAGAAGTTTCTATTTTTAGAAAGTATGATCTCATTACACATTGCAAAACATTTTTTAAAACCATAAAAACAAATCATAACAAGCATCTCAACTGTACATGTAACTCATCCAACAATCACCCATAGCATATTAACATAACCTTAAAATATCATCATACCTAAAGTTTCCTAATTTAAAAACGTACAAACACAAGTTACATAGATTGCATCACAATCTCCCAACATGTTCCTCTGATCATTTTAACATCAACTGTGACATTCGGTAGTTTTCCGTTACCAAACTCTGTTAGTTCCGTTAGGTCTTGCATACACGTGTCGTGAGTACAAACTAGTTGTCATTGAACGTTGGTGACTAATAATAATTAACTTTGGATAACAAATAATAACTTAATTAATAATTTTGATTATTAATATGTGGTTATGTGAATCATGAATTTTAAATATTATTTATGAATTTCGCTTTATAATGTGACGATTTGTGGGATATGATGTATGTGTATTGAGATAATTGGAGTGTATGATTATTATTGTTGATTAATAATAACACATGAGTTTTGTAGTTAAAAATTATTTAAAAAGTGTTAAAAAGATTAGTTTTTATAAAATTTAACAAGGAGTGTTTATTTTGTAATTACTATAAAAGTTAAAGTGCAATAAAAACCCAACCATAAAAGTTAAAGTGCAACAAAAACCCAACCCTAGCCCCCCACACCCCATTCGGTCGTATCCTTCCCAAACCCCCATACCTTTTTGCGATTTTGATCAAGAACAACAAGCATCCATCGATTTTGGCTTGGTTTCAAGTGTTCTAACGTGTTAGCAAGTGCCATTCTTGACCATTACCTGATTAAAGGTTAGATTATTATTAGATTTCATGGTCTTTGATTCAAGAACAACCCTAGTTCAATTGACATTGAAAATTTTGAAATTGATGTTATTGGATGATGATATGATGTTAGTTGTCTTGTATTGATACTATGCAAGAATTTCATGGAATCAACGTGTTGTTCATACATTACTATAAGTAGAAACTTTTGTTCATGAGAATTGAGAATTTGATGAATTGTTGATGTTTATCATGCTTAGATGATTGCTATGAACTAGATTAGGTATAAAATTAATGAAGTTCATGATTGAATTGGATGATAGATTGGTTGTTGGTTGTTACTTTTTCGAAAGGGAAACTTTATTGTTATGAATCATGTTGATCTTGTGAATTAGGCATGTATATGGTGTTAAGATCATGCTAGAATATATGTTGATAATGTTTAATGTGTTAGAATGAGTTAATTGGGTCATTAGGATGCTTGATGGGTTATTTGGGAAATCTAGGTTTTCTGAAATATTGTGCAAGTGATGAGTTTATATTAGAAAGTTATAGAATCATGTTTGGCATTATAGTAGATCATTGTTATGTATGTTTATTGGTATGAATCATGTTGAGAAATATGATAATAAACATCATACACGTGTGCGAATCTGAGGCCCCTACTTAGTAGGATTGGCAGGGATTAGGATGTGAAGTCGTGAGTGGCTTCACATGGCATGTAGCGCATGATTAAACTCAATATGTGATTTGTTAGTTGGGATTTATTATATTTATGTTGAGCGTGCTGATTGGTTGAGATTCGCATGTGTTGTATGATAATCTAGTTTGGTATGATGATCTTGATAGAACTTAAGATTCATAACGTGGCATACGTGAATAGCTTGTATAATAATCATGAGTAATGAGTTACTATACTTGATCAAACAAGATTTCAATTAACATGTCATCAATGGGTCAAATGTGTTATTGTTTTTTTTTTCCAAAACCCTTAGGTCAATGTGTTGTTTGAGCACTTAGGGTTGTTAAGCTTTTCTGGTTACACGTACTTATGTACTCACATGTTTTAAATAAACCTTTTGTCTTTCCACACACCGTTAGCCTCGCTTATATTATTCGTTTGCGCACCAGGTGAGTTAAATGCCCCACTTTTATACACTCTCTTTTTGGGGGAGATAACATACTTTTTACAAACGCTTTAATATTATAAGTTGTGTATAGTATAACATAGTGTGATATACCATTGAAAGACCTTACACTTTCGGATCATTAATTAAGGAAACTAGCAGGAAATCTTGGGTAGTACTACTGGTCTGACAAGCCCCACCCGTACGACTGCAGGTCAAGCGGGTGCAATATTGTCCTAAACAATTAACATTGTCACAACTTGATATGTCGTGGAGGAAGGCAAACAAACGAACACAATCAGCTTCGATCGAGAAATCACTATGGTTATTACTTATGATACTTATGAAATTAGATTAGCTATCTATTTCAATGCACTTACTTATATTTTACAACTATTATCATTTATGTTAAACGCAAACTCTTGAACTCACCAACCGTCATGTTGACACTTTTAGTATTATTTTCTAAGGTCGATATTAGCAGCCGCATCTAGGAGCACTCACGAGTCGAGCATGGTTTTGAAACAATCATTGTTTGCATTTAGGTTTCATTATATATTTTCAAATAATGGTTTGAGCGCGTGTTTTGCGCATTTTATATTTTAGCACTTGGGTTTGATTTATTTACTAAACGCTTCCGTAATATTTTAAAGTTTTAAACTCTGCTTTATTTCTAAATTTTACATATAAAGTCGTTCTGAGTAACTAATGATTTGGATCCTGGTTTGTTCACACGCCTCGGGGTAAAACCCCGCATGTGGATTTTGAGGGTGTGACAGATTGGTATCAAAGCCATTGGTTATAGGGAACTAGGTTGCATACGCACTAGTCTATATCCGCACATAGTTAGTTAGTTACTCGTTTACTTATCCCTTACTGTATACTCATAGGCATGCACATCACGTACACTGCAGTATGGCATCATCATCATCCTCATCCCCTGTACGACACGCGCCGGGAAAGGAACCCGAGGTTCCTACTGTCCCTTCGTCTTCTATGGGTTCTAGTTCTCTACCCCCTGTGTTTATACTTGATAGTATCCCCCGGGCGAGCCTATGATTGATCGGGACATGTCTGATCCTAAGAATTGGGCATGGTACCATACCGCACTGATCAAGATGCTTGAAAAGTAGTGTGTTCCATTTTTAATCCCTACTGTGGAAAGAGATTCCATATTATTATCTCTACCTTGTAACCCTCATAGGGCTATCGTTGCTGTGGTGGCCTCTCACGGTAGACTGCGTCGAGACATCGCGACGTCGAGGAGAAATTCGAATGGTTGGACACACGACAAGAGTATGACAGGAAGGTGTACAAAGAGATGGAAGACTCGTGGCTTGATTTGCAAGGACGTTGGGATGGTCAGACAGGAGAGATCCAGACCCTATGTGGACAAGTTGTAAAGTTGACGGCTACCCTGAACGCAACACGAGACCAGCTTCATGAGGCTATAGTATGTATACATGAGCTGGAAAACCAGCTCGAACCTCAGGAGGCCCCGATGGAGGAGCCTTAGGAGATACCAGAGGAAGTGACGGAGGAAGAGCCGGAGAAAGAACCAGAGAAAGAATCAGAGGAAGAACCGGAAGAAGAACCAAAGAAAGAACCGAAACCATCAAATGATCACATAATATAAATAAACATTAATAACTTAAAATAGTATTTATTTTGATAGATTAAAGTCATTTTTATAATAATTAGGCTTTAAAAGTCGAAAATGCGTGAAACAAGTAAATGCTAAAAAATTTATAATTTTCACAACTAAGCTAAACACTTAATCACATAATATATGATTTCACACTAATTATAATTGTTTGAAAGCTATTTTGACAAATCACTAGAGTTCGGGACAGACGTGTGTGCGATTCGACAATTATTCGAATTACCGTTACGTGAAGGTTCGTAACTATTTGCATAAATGACACATGTAAGTAAACATCATTAAATGCATGCATGTATGTTTTGCCTTTTTTTCATTCAAATTGGTGTATCGTGACTCTTATTTCCACAACAAGCTAAGTTATTTACAAATTGCGTATAAATTTTCCAAATTGAGCCGTGTCGGATTAATTTATTTCTTGTATTATATATCGTTACGGAATTTCTGTTACAACGTGGGTCGCATTTCTACTAGTTTTTCGATTTACTTGCTCTGAATCTATTAGTTTGTTAATTATTTAAGGCAAATAATAAAAAATACAATCATGGGAACGTAACACCAACGTTCCCCATAAAGTGATCGGTTGTGTTTGGATAACTAACCCCACTAATATTTTTACTGTTATTCCCGCTCATTTTACGTTACCTTTTCAAAAATAATATTATTGCCGCGTCACTTTCACGTTTAAATCACCCCCACATGCCACGTTGTCTTCTCCACTCATGCTCTGTTTGTTTGGACAGAATATGGTTACATGTGTTATTTAAAACCATTATATTTGGATTCAATCATTTATAGAAACGAAATTGGTTATCGATTTTAATTTTTGAATCAATGAAAAAAAAAACATAGCTAGATAAACATGTATTTTACATGGTTATAATGTTACGGAAGCATAAATCTTCTCTAATTATCAATACTAATAAAACAAAATACTTTTTGACACTTGTCAATTATTATGTCACATGTGACTATCTTAGCTGGTCAATTCTTTTTAGTAATAATATCAAATTCTAATGATATTATATATCGTTTTTAAATTATAAAACAATTTTTTTATAAATAAATAAAAAACATGTTTATTTTGAATAAAAAACATGTTTCTTTTAAATTAAAAAACATAATTTTTTTAAATATAAAAAATTATGAAATGTTCAAATTTCTTAATACAAATGAAAATGACATTGTTTGAAAAAAATTATGACCAAAGTTTTTTAAAACGAAAGTTAAAATATTGTTCTTGTTTTATTACTTAAGTTAGTTAATTATATGTAATTTTAATCATATCTTATATTAAAAATATATTATAATTTGTAAATATTGATTGGTAATTATTAATTTAATATTTTCATTCAACTCGTGTGGTACACAGATTTTTAAGCTAACGTTAGAATATGTAGTAAAAAGATAGGGTGATGTTATTATAAAAAAGAGTAAAAACTAAAAAGAGTGAGAAAGATTATTATTCATTAGATTTTAAATCCAAGGGTTTAGAAAATTCAATGGCATAATGGTAAATAATTAAAATTTTAAATGATAGACCAATAGTATTTTAATCTTAACCATATTTTTAAGTTCATCTTTTTTTAACAAAAAAATGCTCATAATTTTTACATTTAACATTAATTTTCAAAAAAAAATTAAATCATAATAACAAACTTTTTTCAATCTTTAAAATGCCTATAATATAGATACATAAAAATGAAGTTTTTTTGACGCTATTTCAACTCATTATATAATATTCGTTAACTTACTGTATAATATTCGTCAACTCATTGTGTAATATCAGGTTATTGTGTAATATTCATCAGGTAATTATGTAATATTCATCAGTTCGTTATGGCTAATGTTGACCGTTTTGTTTTGCATTTTGTTTTTTAAAAAATTATGATTTTCAAATAACACAACGCTAAAAATGTAAATTTTTTTAAGTTTTTCAATTCATTGTGTAATCTTAATCTGGTCATTATGTAATCCTTATCAAGCAGCTCATTGTATTTATTAGTAATCATCGAGTCTAGTGCTAGTCATTGCATTACCCATTGTGTCTAATGATAAACATTATGTTTTTTTTAAATGGTGATTTTCAAATAACACAATGCTAAAATGTAATTTTTTTTATTTTTTTCCAGTTCATTATGTAATACTGATGTTGTGTAATCCTCGTCAAGCAGCTCATTGTGTGTATTGATAGTTATCAAGTCTTGTGTTGGTCATTGTGTCTAATGTTGACTATTATGTTATGCATTGTGTATTTTTAAAATGATAATTTTCAAATAAGACAATGCTGAAAATGTAATTTTTTTACATTTTTCAGTTCATTATGTAATACTAATCATATCATTGTGTAATCCTCGTAAAGAAACTCATTGTGTCTATTGCTACTCATTGAGTCTAGTGTTGGTCATGGTGTTATCTATTGTGTCCAATGTTGAACATTGTGTTTTTTAACATGATGATTTCCGAATAGCAAAATAATGAGAAATATAAATGTTTCAAGTTCATTGTGCATCACTCATCAGATAATTGTGTAATCGTCATCAGTTCAGAAGATTACACAATGACCTAACGAAATTACACAATGTGTTAAAAGACGTGAAAAAAACTTTGTTTTTTTATATGAACACTATACGCGTTTTAAAAATTAAAAAATATTCATTTTTATGGTGTAATTTAAAAAATAAATAATTTCGTATGTAAAAGTTATGAATGTTTAAAAAAATATGAAACTTGAGAAGGGGAAACATTATCAATTTTGCCCCAACCTAATTTTGATCAAAAGAACACGTATTAGCATTTTAATACTTCTTACACTTTTTAGTTTTAAAAGACTTTGTATTTAAACTTTCTCAAAAATATATTATTTATTAACTCATTTAGAAGTGTTGGTGAGTCACTCCAACGACATGCCACGTGGCAAGATGTAATTGTTCCAATTTTTTGCACATTTTTATTAGGTATTATATTATTTTGTTTTGACTTTGTTAATCTGGTTTGATAGTTGCTTGCTGTTTGTGTATAATTTTTTTTGCCATCTTAACTTTTTCTTTCCATATTAAAAAAAATTATTTAGTTACATTATATATTAATCTTGGTATGTGAAATTAACAAAAGAAAGAGGTTCAAATATAAAAGTGTATTTTTGCTACAAAGTATGAGAATACACAATGAGTTAAAAAAAGTCATAAAAAAATTATATCTCACAATCTAAATATAATTTCAAAAAAGTAATTCCGAGCTTTTGTTCCCCTAGCCGTCCTCACTAAGAAAAAAAATAAACGAAAAATATAAAAAATAAAAAAATTAACGTTTTTTTATTGTGTCATTTATGAAAGACACAATGACGTCATTTTGTTATTATGAAAGACACAATGACGTCATTGTGTCATTAAAGACACAATGAAATTTTTTTATTTTTTTCTGAAAGAGGACGACGAGAGAAATAGAGACTCCAAAGTACTTTTTTGAAATTCGATTTATATTGTGAGATATATTTTTTTATGACTTTTTTAGCCTCATTGTGTTTTCTCACACTTTGTAATAAAAATACACTTTGTAGAATAAACTCACCCCAAATAAAAATACCATCTGACATGCTAGTTGAGCACGCCTTTGTTGTGGGACAATATTTCTTTGTTGATTTTAATTTATTTTTACAAGTTTTGTATTTTACATTTCATATTAAATTTTAGTTATGGACCAAAATTCTATGATGACGCGTGAGTAAAAGCTCGTTAATTATAATTAGATATGAGTTGCATAATTAATAATTAATGGGTTTTCTTTTTTATCAGAGTTACTCTTATTAATAAAAGGCTATGCAAAGTGTTGTATTAATGTATCTACTAAACCTCATCAATGTTTCTTCTTTTTTTTTTTTTTGCTAAATTGACACATTTATGTACGGTGACCAATGTAGAATATCAAAGGTGTATTATATTACGAGAAAGATTCAAATAGAAAGTATTTTAAAACTAAAAAGTTTAAAAAATAATCTTAACCATCCACCTTATTAATCATGATTGAGATCAAATTGTAGAAAAAAATTTGTTAGAAGGGTATTTTAAGAATAGCCGTTTTTATTGACTTTTTACAAGTTCCTTCATTTTTTTTTTAAACGTTCATAACTTTTATATGCGACATTATTTTTTTTTATAAAAGTTACACCATAAAAACTAGCGTTTTTTAATCTTTAAAACGAGTACAGTATTGTTATATAAAAAGATAAAAAAAAATTGATGTTTTTAAGCTCATATCTCGTCATTGTGTATTTAGTGCAGTTAATTGTGTCTTTTGTTGGTTATTGTGTTAAGAGTAAAATATCATTTTTGTCCCTGAAGTTTTGTTGAATTTGCCATTTCAATTCAATTTTTTTTTTTTTTGCCATTTCAGTCACTATAGTTTACCAAATGTTGACATTTGCATCCACTCCACTAACTCCGTTAAGATCTCCGTTAAATATGAGGGTTATTTAGTTTAAGGAATACACTTAAAGGATGATGCAACCAAAGAACAAAAAGACCAAATCTTCCGAAGCTAAAGATGAAGTCTTCCAGAGCTTCAAAGACAAAGTCTTCCAAAGCCAAAGACTGATTTCTTTCGAAGACAGAGAAGACATGCTTTTTCTGAATCACCTTTAGATAAAAGCTGAACATCTTTCCGCTGCCACTTCTGAAGACTCACCAACTTATATGAGTTGATGAAAAGTTCTTACTTTTCTCAAGCTGTTGATTAAGGTCTTTTTGTTTGTAACTTTTTACTTTTGTACTTTTATCCTTTTTGTAATATATTAGGATGTGAGCTATAACATGTTATAGTCATTAGTCAAAAGGCAATCTGCCTTTTGACTCTACATTGATCTTGTTGTCTAGATTAGTGTTTCCAGCTGACCTTCAAAGTATGGCCCGCTGTAGGATGTAGTATAAAGTATCTCAAGTACTTTATTTAGATTTAAGCTTTGTAACACTTGTAAGAACTTGAGAGCAATATACATCATTCTTAAAAACTATATTTGAGTGTTCTTGTTATTGTTCTTTTTACTTGTGTTCATTGTTTCATCATCTAAGCCGGTTTTCTATTTGATCTGCTAAGTGTTCCAAGTATCTCCACCTTGTGAAACTGTTGCATTGACCACCCTTCAACGGTCCTGCATTTGGTATCAGAGCTTTTCAGGCTCTTGATTGTAAGAACTCACCATCTTAAATCTCTTCAGTTTCACAAAACACTTATCAACTCAAATGGAAGCTATCTCTAAGGCTAATATGGAAACCGGTACCATGACAAAGTCTTCACTGATCACTCCTGATTACTTTGATACTTGGTGCCAACGTATGGAAGGGTTCATCAAGTCTCAATATAGCAGGATGTAGAGATCTGTTGTTGAAGGACCTCACATCCTAAGCACCTCTTTAGCCATCGCTGGAGGTGGGATGATACCAAAGGAAATGGCTGACAACTCTGAAGAAGACTGGAAGAAAACAGATGTAGATCAGAAAGCTATGATCGTTCTTCAAACTGCTCTTCCAAACTCCATATACAGAGGCTTCAAGAAGTGCAAAACTGCTTAGCAGCTTTGGGATGCACCAAAGCTCATGTATGAGGGGTCTTAGGAAGCCAAGGAGAACAAGAAAGACATCATAAAGCAGCGGTTTAAGAACTTCACCTACAAGACAGGTGAAATCATGACTCAACAATACTTCAGGTATGTTGAGATTATGGATACTCTAATACATGTTGGAGTCAAACTTGAGAATAGGGAAATAGTGAGGAAGTTCATGTTCTCTCTTCCCAGACAATGGACTCACTACTGTGTGGCCATTAAGAGAACCGAGAACCTCTCCACTCTTACTCTCACAGAGCTGTATAGCATCCTTAGTGGTTACCAGATGGAGATGAACTTGCAAAATCCATCAAGCAGCTCTTCCAACAATCAGCAGAGTTCAGCCCTTCATATGGTTGAATAGGATTGTAGAGAACCACAGAATCATCTCATTTGTTTCCCTGAAAACTCACAAAAGGGTTCTTTCATCACCTTCCCTGACACACTAAGGGAGAGCTACATCCAAAGAAGCCCATTCCAAGAAACAAGCTCTGCTCAATACTTTGTGTCTGCTGATGAAAGTTATGGAAACTTTCTCTTCACTGTTGAAGACTTGGACTGCATCCATCCAAATTATCTGGAGTACATGGATATAGTTCAACATATGGCTCTCCTCACTCATAGAGCCAAAAAGTTCTACAAGAGAACAAGAATGAAGTTTCCAAGCGATGTGGCCAGTGGAAAGTTTGGACTGGATAAAAGCAAGGTGAAGTGTTACAACTATAACTAAATAGGACACTTTGCTAGATAGTGCAAGGCACCAAGGGCAAACGGTGGCCAGGCACAATCCAGACCAAATTACAATGATGCAGCTCCCAGAACTGAGAAGCCAAGGCAACCTAAACAACATGCTGCTGTTGCTGTTTAAGAAGGAGGCTTTGACTGGAGCTTTTAGGTAGAATATGCTTCTCCAAACCAAGCACTAATGGCTGATCATGAAGAAGCCAATGTATTAGAACATTTGTACTCCTGAATGCATTGCTAAAGTTAATATGTATAGGTCCTACAACTTGGAAGTGAGATCTGATCTTGAGTCCTTAAACATTTTAAAGGGTGATTTAGAAGAGCAGAAAATAATTATAAATTTAAAATTGAAGATTTAGAGAAAACCATTTAACTTTAAGCATGAACATACAAACTACATGACTCAAATCAAAGATCTCATAACCAAGTTAACTGAATGCCAGGCTGAGCTTGTGATCAGCAAAGCCAAGACAGAAAAATGTGTTCTTGAAGAAGAAACCTTCAAGAACATAATATCCTCATCCTTGCATGCAAAAGTTTGTTACCAAAATAGACAGGGACTAGGGTCAAATGAGATAGCTCCTCCATACACACTCCTATCTGTTAGATCTCCAAGGTGTGAAACTTGTTAAGATGAGCTGCCTCCTATTGATCTTATCCAAGAGAAGGATGAAGATGTAAAAGAGATAGTGAAGGATGAACCTGAGGTGAGTGACAAGGGTTATCCTAAAAAGGAACACTATTCTCCTAGAGAGAAGAAAGAACCAGGGATGACCAAGTTTGTAAGGAAAAACTTAATAAGGGTGGCCAAAAGAAAGTCAAAGAAAGCCCAAAAGATCAAGGCCACCTTCAACTCCAAGCAAAAGCAAGTTTTGATTTCTGCTAGATTTGAAGTGGTAAAAACTGAAGACTCAACAATGGACTCTAGTACCAGGAGTCCTAGTTCATGTCCAAATCATGCTGGTCAAGAGAAGAAGGCTAATAAAATGTGCACCGCTGTTGTATAGCTTGAACCATCCAGTTCCAAGAGCAAGCCTCATCCCAAGAAGCCTGCTGCATCATCTGAGAAGATGAAGAAGGAAGTGGAAAGTCATCAAGCTCAGCCTTCCACTCAAAATAAGACTTTCAGAAGCGTGTCAACTGAATGCATTATGTGTAGTAGTACTTCTCACTTTGCCAGGGATTGCATGTATAATCCCAAAAGTACTGTCCACATGATCAAGAAGAAAACTTCTGAGAAGAAGAAGATAGCTTTGGAAGGAAAACCTCTTCCTTTTGGAAGCTCCAAAGTGAAGAAGAAGATAAGTGAAAACTTACCTTCAGAAGAAAATTTAGTCTCGAAAGAAGTGAATGCTTCCGAAGTACTGAAATCTGTTGCAATGGATGCAAAAGCTTCCAAAGGTCCAGTCTCCAAAACTTCTGAAGTCATCAAAACTTTCGAAGTGTTGAAGGCCAAGTCTAGTATTCTAAAGATGGTATGGAAGATGAAGGAAGACCATGTGACTGAAAGTTCTTCATCAACAACAGCAAATGATCATTACTGTTGCATTATCTTCATTGCACTTTGACAAGCACAAGACCAATGAGGCTTGGGTTTCCAAATGTAACTAATCATCTCTTTATGTGCAGGAACAACTAAAGACCAAAGGAAATGTATGGATCATTGACAGTGGATGTTCCAGGCATATGACAGGCAATGGCTCTTTGCTTCAGAATTTTGAGAAAATTGATGGAGGCTAATTTCTTTTGGAGGAGAATCAGGTGGTTACATTACTGGAAGGGGCAGGGTCACAAATGGTAAGCTCAACATTAAGAAGGTAAATTTTGTTAAGGAGCTTGGGTACAATCTCTTGAGTGTATCCTAATTTTGTGATCAGAGACACAACATGCTCTTTACTAAGCATGAGTGCATTGTTCTCAAGCCCGGGGTGGTCATTCCTCAAGAGCATATACTACTCAAAGCCCCCAGAAAAAGGAACATGTACGAGATGGATTTGCTGGAAACATCCCCTCCAGGAGAAGTTTCTTGCTTTCTATCTGAAGCAAATAGTGATGAGTCTTTCCTCTGGCATAAAAGAATGTGCCATGTAAACTTTAAAAACATGAATAAATTAATTAAGAATGATTTGGTAACTGGAATGCCAAAGAAAGAATTTACAAGTGATGACCATTATGTTGCATGCCTAAAAGGGAAGCAACACAAGGTGTCTCACAAACCAAAGGAAATGAACCCCATCACTACTCCCCTACACTTACTACATATGGATCTCTTTGGCCCCACCAGTGTAATGAGTCTAGGAAGGACCTCATATTGTTTGGTGATCATATATAACTTCACAAGATATACTTGGGTATTCTTTCTTAGAACTAAGGATGAGACCCCTGACATCTTGAAGAGTTTCATTCTCAAACTTGAGAATAAATGTGATCACAAGGTCAAGATCATAAGATGTGATCAAGGAACTGAATTTCAAGAACCAAATCCTTGATGTATTTTGTGATGAAAAGGGTATTATAAGACATTATAGTGCCCCAAGGACTCCTCAACAAAACGGTGTTGCTGAGAGGAGAAACATGACACTTATTGAAGCTACAAGAACCATGTTATCTGAATCTAAACTACCCATCACCTTTTGGGCAGAGGCAGTCAACACTGCCTACTATGTGTAGAACAGATTTTTAGTAGTCAAAACTCATGGTAAGACTCCTTTTGAACTGTGGCACAAAAGGAGACCTTTTATTGGTTTTCTTAGATCATTTGGATGTCCTTGCATCATCTTGAATACCAAGGATCAAATAGCCAAATTTGCTGAGAAATCAGATGATGGACATTTTATTGGATACTCTTCCTAAGCTAAGGCTTATAGAGTATACAATCTCAGAACTAGAGTAGTTGAGGAGTCAGCCAATATGACCTTCAATGAGCACATACCTAGTGTGAAAGGTTCTGGTCCTGATTAGCTATTTGATCTTGATTTAGTTACCAATTATTTTAACAAATCTTGTGAAGATGTTTCAGGATCTACAGGTACCTTATTAATAGGAGATTCTGATCCAAGATTTGAGCTAAAAAGACCAAGTGTTCAAACTACTTTAGCTCCAGTGGTAACTAGCCCTGCAGTTGGAAATCCTGTCAGCACAACCATGACAAATTCTTCAGCTGATACATCTGAGTTGCCTATAAATTCCAGCACAGAGGCACTGAACTCAAATGAAGGAATTTCCAATATAGGAGGAGATGGAGGTGGTAATAGTGATCAAGAATTTCTTGATGCTAATAACCACTCCATAGAAGGCAACATTAATGATGTGACATACTCATTAGATCAAGTTTCTCTTGATAAGTGTGTTGATGTGGTGTATGATATTCAAGCGCTTGATCTGAATTATACTAATTTAGATCTGTCCAACCAACTTGATGAGATTCTTTAATTGAGAATCCATAAGTCATACCCTACCACAAACATCATTGGAGATTTTAAGACTGGGTGAGAACAAGAGGACAAACCCATGACAAAAATACTCTTGTTTCTTGTCCCAGATTGAGTCTAAGAAGATTGATGAGGCTTTGAAGGATGGAAGTTGGATTGAAGCAATATAGGAGGAGCTATTTCAATTCAAGAGACAAAAGGTTTGGAATCTATAGGTACCAAGTGGGTATTCAGGAACAAGAAAGATGATAGAGGACTTGTCATCAAGAACAAGGCAAGACTAGTTGTTCAAGGATACACACAAGAAGAAGGGATTGACTACATAGATGTTTTTGCTCCTATAGCAAGACTTGAAGCTGTTAGGATATTCCTAGTTTTTGCTGCATCCAAGGATTTCAAGGTCTACCAACTTAATGTCAAGTGTGCTTTCTTATATGGGGTGATTGATAAGGAGGTGTATGTCAAACAACCACCAGGCTTTGCAGACCCAGATCATCTTGATTATGTCTGCAAGCTTGACAAAGCTTATTATGGGCTGCATCAGGCTCCAAGGAAGTGGTATGAGACACTATCACAATATCTCTGTCAGCATGGATACAAAAGAGGTAATATCGATGGAACACTCTTCATCAAAGGAACAGGAAATGACTTGATGCTGGTTCAAGTTTATGTAGATGACTTTATTTTTGGGTCAACCAATCCGAAGCTCTTCAAAGACTTTAAAAAGCTGATGAAGAATAGATTTGAAATGTGTGCTATGGGGGAACTCAATTTCTTTCTAGGAATTTAAGTGAAGCAAGTTGACAATGACGTCTTCATAAATCAGTCAAAGTATGTGCAAGACATACTTACCAGATTTCATATGACTGAGTGTAAGGTTACTAAGACACCCATAGCTAGAAACCACTCTCTAGGACCAGATCTTGAGCGGGCCTGATATCATGTTTGCTATATGTATTTTTGCAAGATATCAAGTCAATCCCAAGATGTCACACCAGGTTGCTGTCAAAAGAATTCTCAGATATCTCAAAAGTGCTCCCAAACTGGGACTTTGGTATCCAAAAAATTCTGACTTCAATCTGTATGTCTATACAGATAGTGACTTTGGTGGCTGCAATATGACTGTAGAGTATACATCTGGGGTATGTCAATTTCTTGGTGGAAGGATAGTCTCATGGCAATGCAAGAAACAATCCTGTGTGTTTGTATCAACTGTTGAAGCTGAATATATTACTGTTGCAAGCTGCTATGCTCAAGTACTTTGGATTCAGAATTAAATGCTAGACTATGAATTCAATTTCAAGGAGACTCCTATCTATATAGACAACAATAGTGCTATCTCTATCACAAAGAATCTTATACAGCACTCAAAGACAAAACACATCAACATCAGGTATCATTTGATTAGAGATAATTTTGAAAAAGGGATTGATAAAACTAGTCAAAGTTAACACAAATGAATAATATGCTGATCTGTTCACAAAAGCCCAGTTTGAGTATAAGCTATTGAGATGATTAACTTTGAGTAGATTTTTCTTAAACTAAACTCAATATTATTTTTAATATGTGTGTCTTAAGTTGTTTATATCATCACCATATAAGCCCAGGTTGTTTTGGAAGAAACTTTTCAAAATGATATTCCTAAAAATGTTGAAAATTTTTGATATGTTTTCTTTCGGAAGACATCAAATTGTCTTCGAAAGAAAGTTATGTCTTCGAAACAAATAACTACTTCTGAAAAATTAACATTCACAAGAAATTCTGATATATCTTCTAAAACTTATATTTATCACCAAGTACTTATATATATTAAAGGACTATTTTCTTCCGAAAGCACTTAAGCCTCGGAAGCTTTATTCTTTCATTGAATAAAATTTCTGATATTTGATATCTTTCGAAGCAAAACTTATCTAGGAAGTAAAAATACCTTAAGTAATTTTCTTCGGAAGCAAATTTTTGAAAAGCTAAGGAATATCTTCCGAAGTTTTTCTCAAACCTTTCGAAGACAAATTACCTTCGGAAGATTTTAGACTTCCAAGAAAACTACCTTTTTGGGCACTTTTTCAGAGGTGAGATTGACATCCGGATTTCAAAGTTTACCCTTTTTGCATTAACTTTGTCTCAAATCCATTCCATATAAATATACCTTTAACGGTTTCCCCTCTTTCATTTTTTACTTCATCTGTAAAAGTTCTTAACCTAAATTCACCCACAAACTGCCTTTGTTCTTATCTTCCTTCACTTCTAAGCTAATCAAAATGGCCAACCCTAATCCCCGAAACCAACCCGATTTTCCATGCAGTTACACAGGCAACACAACCAAGTTGCTCTGTTATCATCTGAGAAAGATCCAGGTTTCTTAGACGTTTGTCATTTCATAGCTCTTTCAAACTACCTCACTGCACTCATAATCGACCCTCCCTTGTATAAAGATCAACTCTTAGAGTTTTGGAGGACCTGCCAAGAGGTCATCTTGGACGGTGAGAAGGCACTGACTGCTACAGTACAGGGGAAGGCAATTTTTATCACTCCAACCACCATCAACACTCATCTGTGACAATTTTGATCACTTTTTGTTGGTTATTGTTTTAAGAGTAAAATTCCGTTTTTGTCCCTGATGTTTTGCTGAATTTGCCATTTCAATCAAAAAACTTTTTTTTGCCATTTTAGTCACTTTAGTTTACCAAATGTTGATATTTGCATCCACTCTACTAGCTCCATTAAGATCTCTGTTAAATATGAGGATTATTTAGTGTAAGGAATACACTTAAAGGCTGATGCAACCAAAGAACAACCAAAGAGCTCTCAGCATGCACATGTGAAGTACAAGAAAGTTACTTCAAAAGATTTGATATAACTCAGTGAATTATGCTAAGTATCAAATCTTCTGAAGCCAAAAGACCAAATCTTCCAAATCCAAAGATGAAGTCTTCCGAAGCTTCAAAGACAAAGTCTTCCGAAGCCAAAGACTGATTTCTTTCGAAGATAAAGAAGACATGCTCTTTCTGAATCATCTTTTGATAAAAGCTGAACAACTTTCCGCTGCCACTTCTGAAGACTCGCTAACTTATATGAGTTGGTGAAAAGTTCTTACTTTTCTCAAACTGTAGATTAAAGTCTTTTGTCTATAACTTTCTACTTTTGTACTTTTATCCTTTTTGTAATATATTAGGATGTGAGTTATGGCATGTCATAGTCACTAGTCAAAAGGCAATCTGTCTTTTGACTCTATATTGACCTTGTTGTCTAGATTAGTGTTTCTAGCTGGCCTTCAAAGTATGGCCGGTTGTAGGATGTAGTATAAAGTATCTCAAGTACTTTATTTAGATTTAAGCTTTGTAACACTTGTAAGAACTAATATACATTATTCTTGAAAACTATATTTGAGTGTTCTTGTTATTGTTCTTTTTTCTTATGTTCATTGTTTCATCATCTAAGCCGGTTCCCTATTTGATCTGCTAAGTGTTCCAAGTCTCTCTATCTTATAAAACTATTACATTGACCACCCTTCAACAGTCCTACATTTAGTCTTTTTCAACACCCTAATTATCCAATTAAAACAAAATAATCAATTAATATTTAATTAAAACTAAAAAACATATGAAGCAACTGGTGAGACTGGGCGTTTCGATTTAAAAGTTTCGTTTAACTCTAACTCATGTTGTCCAATTGAGGTCTGCTGTGAGATTTCAATTGATCTTCATGTTTTGTTCGAAAGTGCACCATTGTTTGATTGAGATCTACTGTTGTCACATTTTGTTTGATTGAAGTCTGTTGTCATGTAACATGACAATAGCAGATCTCAATCAAACAAAGCGTAACAACAGAGACCTCAATCCCACAGTAGACCTCAATCGAATAAATGTACACGTTAGAACAAAATATAAAGATTAATTGAAATCTCAAAGCAGACCTAAATCGAACGTCATGAGTTAGAGTTAATCGAATATTTTAAATCGAAGCGTGCGATCTCACTAGTCGCTTCATATGTTTTTTAGTTTTAGTTCAGTATTAATTGATTAATTTGTTTTAATTGGATAATTAGAGTGTTGAAAAAAAACTGAAATAGCCTCATATTTAACGGAGATCTTAACGGAGTTAGTGGAGTGGATGAAAATGGTAACATTTGTTAAACTATAGTGACTAAAATGGCAAAAAAGATTTTGGATTGAAATGACAAATTCAACAATACATCAGGGATGAAAATGATATTTTACTCTTGTGTTAATCTTGAATACTATTATGGCTTTTCTAAAATGATGAATTATAAAAAATATACTGATGGAATAACTTGTTGTGTATCTCTAATATGTAAAATACAATAATAAATTAACAACTAATTAATCAAATACATTAAAAACAATGACAAAATAACACAATGTCTCATTGTGTCTTTTAATCGTCATTGTGTTATTTTGAATAATATGATTTTTGAAAATACATTGTTGAAATAACATCATTGTATATTTCTAATGGTAAAACACAATAAATAATAACAACTTTATATGATCTATTAAACACAATAACAAAAATAACACATTATGTTATTTTAACACTATGAGTTTTGAAAACTAAATTGGTGAAAGTATATCATTGTGTTTTCTAATTGTAAAACACAATAATAGATAACAAGTTTATAATCTATTAAAACAATGACAAAAATAACACAAAATGATCTAAAACATAAAGCACAATGATTAATACACATAACAAATGATGTAAATATATGACACAATGAATTGATATTGATACAATGAACGTATAAAACACAATGAGTTGATGTATTTGACACAATGACCAAAATGCCATTCTCTTTAAAACAATAGAAGAACACGTGTCAAACCCACACTCCTTCTTAGGCTTTTTATATTAAACATCTTTTTTCTAGTATAACCCTACCCTTATATTATACTGTAAATACTAGCACACATTTATCTTATTTTTTTGCACTGAACACACTTTTTTGTTGGGTTGTCACGTTTGATACTACTAAGTGGCTGTTTGGTAATTTCCGAATGATTAAGTGCTGAACCAATAAGAGGTCTGAACCATTAAGTGCTGAACCATTAAGATGTTTGAACTATTAAGAGCTAGTATATCGCTTAACTATTTAAAGACAAATGTCTGACAAATTCAGATAAGAGGTCTTAACCATTCAGCATTAGACCTCTTAACCATTCAACATTAGTATAATGCTTAACTATTCAGAGGCAAATGTCAGAACCATTCAGACATTTGCTCGTGAAACAAATAGTCTGAACCATTAAATGCTGACCATTCAGACATCTGAACCATTAAGAGGCTGATTCAGATGCTGTCAAACAGGCCCTAATTCAAATACTCAAATTTTTGTTGGTGGCTAGGTGAACACCAAGCTCCACCTTATTATTTGTTATAAAACTGTAATTCACATGTTAAATTTTTGTTATTTTGTTAATATTAATAAAACTATAAACATCATATATCAATAAAATTAGGATTATTCAAACAAGTTTATTTTCCAACGTGTTACAATTATAGCTAAATTGACTTATATATATGTCACACCTATATGCTATATCGAAATCCACCTAATTTAAATCTGTATTTTATAGTTTTGTGTTAGGTTTAAATGTTAGGTTTACATGTTAGGTTTACAATCCATCACACAACACAAAGTCATGGTCCATCCAAAGACTATGTTTCGTATGTGAGATAAAAAGGAGAAAGGATTAGAGTTGAAAGGTAACATTTTAGTTGTAAAGTCAACATAGATGCACCAGCTTCATACCATCTACATGAATAAATATAGAATCGGATTTAGAAGTTAAATCTCAAAATTGATTTTGAGTTAATGTGCGTATCATAGTCTCAGATTCATATGAATTGAAAATATCGAAAAAACACGATGGACACCCTTAATTCTCTCTACCATTAATTAGTTATTTTTATTGTTTAAAAAATGCGTTAATTTAATAAAGCAATTCTAAAACTTTATAATTCAATAACTTTTATCCAACCTAGAAGTTGAATACAATATAAATTTATGCTGATTTATTCTGCTAAACTTTGTCACCTATTGGACCTAATTAAGGGGCTGTTTGACAACATCTGAACAAGTAAGTGCTGAATCAATAAGAGATCTGATTGGGTAAGAGACTCTGAACCAATAAGTATTGAACCAGTAAGTACTGTTTGTTTGAATCTCTAAATGACTATATAAAATACCTGTTTTGCCCATTGCTATTAACCCTAAAGTGCGGCTAGCAGACTTGTTGCTGTTAGTAATTGGGAGGATATGAGTGGAGGGTAGAGTGATCTTTTATTCATTCAACATTTTTTTAAGAGACAAACTGAACCATAAAGAGGTGTTCTTCAGATGAAATAAATACATTTAATGTTGACCGGTTCAGAGGTAACCTAATAATAATTTCATTAAAAGGCTATCAAACAACCCCTAAGTGATATGAGATAGTGCTAAGTTTGTTTAACAAATTTAAATTCCATATATATTTTGGGATTAAAAATTATAAGACTTATATATATGAACCTTGAATCTTAAATGAACCCCTTTGATCCTAGGAGTGTCATAACATATACATTTAATTATATTTCGTTGAGTTTGCAACAACTGATTAGTTTAGACGTTAACACAAAAGGGTTGTCTTCAAACTAATCAAGTGATCTCATATCCTAGTTGCACGTTAATGTTACGTTTTATCATGTAGCATTCACAGTGGATTTTCCATCATCATCTTCATAATTTCAAAAAAAAACACCATTTTTCAAAAAAATTATTTATTTTTTAAAAAGCCTCCCACATTAGCTTTCCATAATCATTACTTCAATTAAACAATACTTAATTATTTAATTTTAATAGTTTGTTTATTTTTCTTTCACTCACAAACATTAATAAAATTATATAAACCAATAGATACGAGGGATTAATGATGACCCCTAGATAAGTGGATCATTATAGTTTCTCCTAAAAATATAACAGATGTAAATGAGGATGAAGAACCTGATGTGAGAATCAAATTATATATTTTTTTATGTTTTCTTTAAAATTTACAGATGAGAATCTGAATGAAAATGTTGACATGAAAGCTCTTAAGACATGTTAGTTTTATCATTACAGAGTCGTATATTTAATTACTAGCTTTAGTAAATCCGTGTATTACACGTGTTAAATAAATAAATTATTAAATATAATGAATATTTATTAATTATAAAATAATATTTTAAGATAAGATATTATTAAAATTATGGATGAGTAATGATTATAAGTAATAAAACAACGATATCAATTTTTTAAACTTTTATATTTAATTTTTTTTTTCTAAAAAGAAAAAATTCAACATTTTGTTTCAAAACAAACTATTTTAATTAGAAATATCATTTTTAAAATTTTCTTTATTATAACTTCTAATTTTAATAAAATAAATGTTTTAGAAAAATTTCTTATTTTATATTTTATTTCTTTAAAAATAAAATTAATAAAAAGATCTCTTTTTAATTTATTAAAAAATTATTTTTAAATCAAAAAGAGTTAAATAATATTTTTAATAATTAATGTAATTATTTAATAGGAGAGAGAAGCGAGAAAATTTTGATAAGAATGAATGTGATTGTGGCAATTGTCTTTTCTAGTTACTATTTTATTAGAGTAGAGAGATCTTGTAATTAGATAATCATTGGATTCGTTATATTAATTCACTGACTCCCACTAGTATATCGATTCATAGGCAAATATATATTCCATCTAATCAGCTCATTAGTTTTCATGAAACTACGACATAAAATTTTGGCCAATCGAATTTTTTCATTGCGTAAGATATTGAACCGCAACCTATCTTTTTCTGTTAATAAAGGGCAAGTTTTTATTGGAAAGTTGTGGTTAATGATGGTGGCTAATTTTATATATTTAATAATTTTTATTATAAACCATCAAATAAGAAGTCTTGAGTACAAGTATCACTTATGATAAAAAAAATATTTCAGGTTGGACCATAAATTTTCTTATCTAATATGAGTTTCGTTTCAAGAGTGGTCTTAGTCTAGGAACTAATAAAAAAAACTAATGTACGAGTTTTTATTCGAGGATGTGCCAACCTAACACTCAAATTTTTTTACTTAAGTAATAAAAATGATTGGATGAACTAGTTGTTCATTAATAATTCAATTAATCGTTAAAAAAAGTTTAATTATCAAATAAAATATTATTTAACTTTTTTAATTTAAAATTTCAGTCTGATTCGAATCTCACATTTTGAAAAAACAATAAAAAAGAGAAACCACTTCATCGTTCTCCTCACCTCCCTCCTATTCATTTTAGGGATCTCTTGCTCTCTCTACACACCCTCTGCAACTATCTCCTTCACATCACCAACAAGAAACACACACACACACACTCACACACACTTTCTCTCTCTATACGTATAGATTCTCACATTGTTTCTCTCTCTACAATACCTTCAAACTCACTCACACACTAAAAATAATCAATCAGTGTTCTTCACTTTACTACCATGTGAACCTCTGACAACTCTCTCTTTAACACACACACACACACACACGTATTCATCTTTTGGTATCTCACTAGATTTTTGAAGAATTTCGATTGATTATATATATACCAGAGTGTTGGATCGACAAATGGCAGCTTCTTCATCAAGAGGAAGAAACAGTTCACCGTTCCACCACCGGAAGCCGTCGAGTCCGTTCTCGTCATCTTCATCATCGTCGTCATTCAAGCAGCTGATTCCTCGATCGTGCTCATCGTCCGCAACGACGTCGTTCTACGGTGCCTCCGGTAACGGTCACGGCTCCAGATCCGCTCGGTCGGATTCGATGTATTCGAAAGGAGGCTACGGAGGTCGGTCGCCGGTAGGGTTTCCGTCTCAGGATGAGCTTGTTGGAGAGACGGTTGATGGTGTGCAGAGATCGGGAGGGGGAGATAGCATTTCGGTGACGATTCGGTTTAGGCCTTTGAGGTAATTTGGTTTGTTGTTGGATTTGGATTGAATTGGCTTTAGATCTGTGCGTAATGCTGATTTTGAGATTTCTAGGGTTTTGAGAAAAATGTGTGTGACATTATGTGTGATATGTTGGCATTGTAGTGAACGAGAGTATCAGAGAGGAGATGAGATTGCTTGGTACGCTGACGGAGACAAGCTTGTGCGAAATGAGTACAATCCGGTGACTTCCTATGCATTTGGTACAAAATTGGGCCTTTATACGTTATTAATCAAGGAAACAGTGAGGATGTAACAATGATTAAGTTGAAAATTTTTAGTAACTGTTAGTTATTGTGTGATGGCACTACAGATAGGGTTTTTGGACCATCTGCTGTCACTCAGGAGGTGTATGAAGTAGCTGCTCGCCCTGTTGTAAAGAGTGCTATGGAAGGAGTAAACGGTGCGGTAAAAGCAGATCAAATTAAACAATTCAACTGCACCAAGACATGATAGTTTGTTATCTATTTCTGATGCAGGATGTATTGAATGAAAATCAAGTTGTTTGGGCTAATGTAAGACCTGTAATGCAGGTACTGTGTTTGCTTATGGTGTCACAAGCAGTGGGAAGACACATACAATGCATGTAAGTTTACCCTGGATACACTGAAATGATTTTCAAAGTTGCATATTGAATTTTTCATTTCTGAGAGAACAGAAAGTAAAGATTCTTTTAGTTGTTTGGAATGCTTTACTAGTGACTCGAGTAGCAATATGTTATTTGAAATACGGGGTAGCAAAAACCATGTTGAACTCTCTTTAAGATATTGGAATTATGTTGCTTACAAGCAGTAGTAAACTAATGTACTGCATTTTGTGCTTTTCATAACTAGTCAAGCTTAAAGTTAACTGTTATATTCTTTAGTTATGTCCTGTAAACCCCAACACTGCATAGCTATTGGAGGTGCTGTCATCGGCACTTATTAGTCATTAGACAGTAAGCTAATGTGGAGCTGCGGATTGCTCTATTTTTATAGCTGGTCAGCCAGTTTTCTGATAAGATTGATTATTAGTTGTTTGATTGAGTTCATTGGACTACACATTACTAGTCTGGTCAGAATTTAACATAGGAAAATGCTGATTTGATTTGGGATGAAAGAAGTATGATGCAATGATCATGACCTTTTATTTGATTATGTGTAGTTCACGTGGTCACACCTTTACTCACCCCTTCAGTTAATCTTTGATTATGCATACATACGTGTATTTTCTTCACAATTCTCTCAATTATTATTTTCAGGGTGATCATCATTCTCCTGGAATTATACCATTGGCCATAAAGGATGTTTTTAGCATTATACAGGATGTAAGTGTTTCACATAACCTTATTTGTGTTTGAAATTTATGTCAATCACATATTTTGATATAACATATATGGGATGGTAAAGTCACTATTGCATGTGAGCATGTCCTTTGACAAGTAATTGTTCTCCTCTTACGATCATGCACCGCACACGTGTGCGTATATCTACTATATGCATGGAGTTGTGCACACTTGGTTTGTTATTGATATTTGAGGAGCATAGTTTACGAGTTGTAGTCTTTATATTCACATTGCAGACTCCAGGAAGGGAGTTCTTGTTGCGTGTGTCATATCTAGAGATCTACAATGAGGTTAGTGACACCATTTAGATGACTTCTTATGCACTAATCAAAATGCAAACACACATTATATTTCACTTCTCACTGTCACTATTGTCATCATATTCTTTATTTACACTCACGTTGTTTATCGTGATCCTTGTATGGACTTGGTATCATATGCTACTTGTAATTGTGTCAGGTGATTAATGATTTGCTTGATCCAACTGGACAAAATTTGAGAATTCGAGAAGATGCACAGGTTTCTGCACTAACTATACATCTAATTTTCTGTCTTAACTATATCTTCACTTGTTTTTGTTATCTTTTTACAACTACGTGGCAATGTTTTAGAAATATATCTTAGGCTGCTTAAGCGGCCACCTAGGTGCTAAGCATCCACTTAGTGTTTCAACTAGACAGGGCCACTTAATTGTGGAATTAGTTGCAAAAGAGTAGGGGAAATTAATCAACCTTCTAAATTCACAATTATCTATCTAATTTTCTTAACTTGGAGGGCCTCATTCAAATTTTTTTATTTTTATCTGTGTCACTAAAACATAACTCTTAGGTAATAACTTAAAACGGTATATATCAAAACTCAAAAAATTGATTAACATATGCTCAATGAACATAAACATACTTTTATTAATATATTTGAATGAACCCTTTACGATTTCGCATAGCATGTGCTTAATTGCCATAATTTGTTTTGGTGATTGAGTTTTTAAAAGGTCACTTTTTTGCCTAGATCCACTTAGTGTTGTTTTATAAGGCTGCTCATCAGAACATTAAATGGGAGTTAGAGTAAAGACTTACCATTTTACATAATTGTTGGGGCTTGTATCTTTGTAAAACTAAATAATAAGAGAGTTTGGTTTTGAAGTTGGATTGCTATAAACAACTTTCTCTCTTATTACATGTGGTTAGCTTTATATATAGATGTGTTTATGTGTCTGTCTCCCTGATCATGTTACCTATTCACTTATAGGGTACATACGTCGAGGGTATAAAGGAAGAGGTTGTCTTGTCCCCTGGGCATGCCCTTTCTTTCATTGCTGCTGGTGAAGGTACCACTGATTTAGACGGCGCTATAATGTTTGTGCATATACCTGTTCATGTATTCTCCAGCTTCTTTTGACAATTTTCTATTACAGAGCATCGCCATGTTGGTTCAAATAATTTCAATCTGCTTAGTAGCCGTAGTCACACTATATTTACTCTGGTATGTATATAATATCTTGCTTTTTATTTCCTCTTTTGGTATTTGAGTGTTTATTCTTTCTTTATGTTGTGTAATCACATATCCATGTATTACCCTTTACGTTGATTTCAATTGTTTGATAATATTTTAGCTTCAACATTGGCAATTTATATTATCGAGTTATGCTCGCATGTTGTCTATTCTCAATCAAATTCAATACTTGCTTCATTTGCTAACCAACAGACTGGTAGAGGTAGCAAAACTAGTGGGTTGGTTAATGGGTCAAATTGGTAGTTTTATGTGCTTGTCAAAACGTGTTCGGTTGGGTTGAACCACCAACCCCTTTTTGGCCTTCTTTAAGTTTGGTAATAGTTAATTTATTAAATATGGTTGAAATAGTATTATTATTTAATTAGTAATATGAGTTTATTTAAATAAGTAGAGTGTTGTAAGCATTGGAATCTTAGTTAGACGGCCTTAGCACATATACTTGCTCAATCCATTTGACATGTTTAGCCAACAAGGACAGTCCAAAATGAACATGTTTTCATATAAATAGGTTGAATTTGCCACGTCTACTCACCAAGCGCTATAACACTAACACAGAACAGAGGTGTGGTGGTGCCCATACTTTACTATAATAATATTAACTAAATTTATTATTCTGCAATGATTTTGTCAAGTTATTGACTGCATTAAAATATTAAGTTGTAACATGAAAGGCCCAACAATTTATTCTTAGCTTCAGTTGGTTCTGCTTGCAAAATAATGGCAGAGCCCCCTATGAGATACTAATATGTATTACATCGATAAATGCTGCTTTAATTTTCCAACTGTTGGCACGGATTTTGTTTTACTGTTAACAAGTTACTTGCTTTGTCAGTGATCGTTTTGACAACCATTTACAAAATTATCTCTAATATAATTTTGAATGGACAGATGATTGAAAGTAGTGCTCATGGTGATGAATATGATGGAGTAGTCTTTTCTCAACTTGTAAGCATAACTGTTTTTTGGTATCTAAATCATTCATAGTTCTATAATCTACTTCTATAATTCTATTTTACTTGTTCTAGAATCTAATTGATCTAGCGGGATCAGAGAGCTCAAAAACTGAAACAACTGGACTAAGGAGGAAAGAAGGATCTTACATAAACAAAAGCCTTCTAACCCTTGGAACTGTAAGTCATCATAGATTCCTTACTGATGTTGCCAGAGAGTATACAAGCATAAAATTTTACTCATGTATTACCTGCTTATTTAATGGTAAACAAGCATAGATACTTATAAATAGTTACTCGTCTTATTATCATATATTTGTCATTGTTCTGTTATTTTTACTTACTGCTTTTGATAATTATTTCCAGTTATGTGATTTCTTTGGGAAACTTTTGTCATCTGGACTACAGGTAATTGGAAAGCTTAGTGAGGGGAAGGCATCTCATGTTCCATATAGAGATTCTAAGCTTACCCGACTACTACAGTCTTCATTGAGTGGCCATGGACATGTTTCAGTAAGTATGAATAAATAGGAATGATATGAGGAAGAAGATATTTAGTTGAATAAATGCCTAATCAGGCTCTTCTTTTACCTTTTTAATTTTACTTCTTTTCTTACCAGCTCATCTGCAACATAACACCAGCTTCTAGTAATATGGAGGAGACACACAATACATTAAAGTTTGCAAGCAGGGCGAAGCGTGTTGAAATCTATGCTTCTCGGAATAAGGTCTTCCGTCGAAATAGTATTTTATATATCCAGAACTTTGACGATATAAACTATACTGACTGTTATGTGCTGTTGAAACATACATTTTGCAGATTATTGATGAGAAGTCCCTAATTAAGAAGTACCAACGAGAAATATCAGTTCTCAAACAAGAGCTTGATCAGCTTAGAAGGGGGATGCTTATAGGTGTTAATCCTGAGGAGATAATGAGCTTAAAACAAAAGGTATTATTTTATTTTTGGGATGGTGGGCTGGTGGTTAAACTTCTTCCGTTGAAGGCCACACATAAGGCCACCTAAGTATGTATCTTTCATACCAATTCTGGCAAAAAAACCTGATGGGTGTCGGATGAAGAAAGCAGCCTTATGAGTTTTAAAATTATGAAAATACCCTTGTATTGATATATCATAAGGGCACAATCTGATGTTAAAAACTAAGGTGTTTTTACTGCTTTTCTCATTCTACAAACTAGGTGTTTTTATTGCTTTTCTCATTCTACAATATTTTGTTTTTGGTGGTATTTGGTATTTTATGAAATTGTATACACACTTTGGGGGCCTATATTTATATTCTGTTGAAAATATAACCAAGTTTAACATTTTTTTTCGCTAGGTTTTTATTTTTCTTAATTTTTAAAGGGACATTGTATGTGGTGGCTCAATTGTTCAACTTAGTTTATTTAGGCCACACATATATTGAAACTACTTAACACGCTTATATATACAAATTCTAGCCAGAAACATGAAGGTGATGAATATGCATTTTCTGAAAAAACGACAAAATATACCCTTGTAAAAACTTTTGGACTAATATTGTAATTGCACAATAGTTAAGGGGGTTAATTAGTAAAGGTTTATTAATTATTTAGTTGAGTCAATATTAGACTAGAATTAGGCTTGATTATTTAATTAGTTTTATAGTTGGGTTAGGATTAGGTTTGTTTAGCATAAATAGGGGATTAAGGAGTCTTTGTAATTGTCTCGGTTTTTATTAAATACAAGAGTCGATCTCAGTTTGAGATCCAAAAGTCATGTGCTATTTTCTTTCTTTTTGTTGCTCGATAACCATAAAAACTAGGGCTTTCTTGTCACTTTACATAATTATTGCATGTTTAGGCCTGATAAAATTTGTACTTAGTGACTAGCAGGCCAGTTTTTCAATTCCACATGATATATTTTTATTTTTATTGAGTGATATATATTTAATAGTTAGAAGAAGGACAAGTAAAGATGCAATCACGGTTGGAGGAAGAGGAGGAAGCTAAGGCAGCTCTAATGAGTAGAATTCAAAGGCTTACAAAGCTTATACTTGTTTCCTCAAAAAATACAATTCCAGGAGTAACAAATGTACCTGCTCATCAACAGAGTTTCTCTACCAATGAGGATGATGTAAGTTACATAATTTCAGTATCTTATTAGTCTACTTCAATTTTCAGATTCTGGTGTTTAGAACATCAATATCTTCATATTTGTCTTGCTGCTGTTAGCTTGTTATATTTGGTATGAAACATGTGTTGCTTCATTTTAGCAAGGTTAACTTTTTCTTCTTCTTCTTTTTCTTCACTTTGAAGGTTGGGTTTAAGCAAATGCCTGAAACTTGTTTCGTCTGTGTTTTCATTGATTATTTGTACTGGTGAGTAAATGGTCTGGATTGTCTTCAGAATGGGTAATTTTTAGCACATGTCAGAATGGCCCCTGTTGGCCTGAAAACATTTTTTTGATCCTTTTACTTGATTATATAAACAAGTATCGTATTAAATATGATAAGTGGTTGTGAGATTGGCCTTGGCTGCCTTGCTGGTGTACCATCTCAAATTGGTTGTGAGATTGGCCTTGGCTCTTTTGGTGTGCACATGAATTGCTTAATGCTAGTTTCTTACATTTTTTTGTCGCTGTGAACTGTGAAGCCTGTTTTTATGCAAAATTTTCAACTTTGTTTCATGTGTTTCCACGTATTTATGTAGAGGTGATAGAATGGACATATCACGTGGGTTCGGAACAAAGTAGGTTTAAGTGGTTGCATCTTGCAGGCATTTGCATGCATTTTCGATCATTTTCGACCCATTTCATTTTCATCCAACTTTTTTGGTTTAACCATATGACCCAATTAGAGATGATATATAACTTAAATCTACCCATTTTCAGGTGAACAAATAGAACTTGACATTTCTATATTTATCTATCCGTACTGGATTTTTTAACTGCTGTTTTGGGCATTTTGATCCATGAGATTGAGCTCGATGATTTTTTTTATTTGCATGTATTCAGAATGGTTCTCTGCTATTGCAAAGTGAGAATCCAAATGAAACCCCGTCAGAAGTATCTTATGAACACAAACACAGAAGAAATTCCAGCAACTTATCAGCAGCAGGTAGCACCATCACAGAATCAACTCAAGCGGGTGATCTTATTAATGGTTCTACTAGTGGTGCAAAATTGCCAGCAGTATGTTCCAAGACTCTTCTTTTATGCATGGTTATTTAATAGTTAGTAATGTTCTTCACTACTTTGTGAAATGCTGTATTGGATTTGGCCCAAGGTTTAAAAGAACGGAATCGAGCCTCAAGGCGTTTTCCCTTCGCCTCACGAGGCGTAAGCCTCGAGGCGAACCGAGGCGTAAGCCCGAGGCGGAAATAATAAATAAATATAAAAATTATATATCTTTAAAAAAATAAGCATGATTTATCTAATCACATACTATTCTTTATAAACATCAACATATTGATTAGCTAACTTGCAAACAATTCACGGGATGTTAAATAAGACTAGTTTCTGTCCTAAATTGACCTAATTTCAATCCCAAATTTGACAATTATTGATCTAATATTTAGTCCCAAACATTATGCACAACATAAGATCATTCTGCACACAAATTGACCTATTTTCAAACCCAACTTTGATCTAATTTCAGTCCCTTAATTTACACCATACTACTAACAAGACCATTTACAAAATCATTCTGCACAAAAACTAATATACTACTATCAAATTGACATCATACTAGTATTCTAACAGCAAAAACATGATAAACGCTGCACAAAAGATCAATGTTTACACTTAACAATACATAAAATTATTCTGCACAAACATACCCACAAACTAACAGCAAAACTCAACAAGTCCGCCTCACTCCCGCCTCACCGCCTCACCGCCTAACCGCCTATTCCTAAGAGGCGTACGTCTCATCCGAACCCTATGAGGCGCCGCCTCAAGTACGATTTCTTACCTCCTCTCCTCGAGGCGTACGCCTCGAACGTTTTTTAAAACCATGATTTGGCCAAGCTCAACTGACAATTATTGACCTAATATTTAGTCCCAAACATTATGCACAACATAAGATCATTCTGCACATAAATTGACCTATTTTCAAACCCAACTTTGATCTAATTTCAGTCCCTTAATTTACACCACACTACTAACAAGTCCATTTACAAAATCATTCTGCACAAAAACTACTATACTACTATCAAATTGACATCATACTAGTATTCTAACAGCAAAAACATGATAAAAACATGATAAAAACATGATAAACGCTGCACAAAAGATCAATGTTTACACTTAACAATACATAAAATTGTTCTGCACAAACATACCCACAAACTAACAGCAAAACTCAACAAGTCCGCCTCACTCCCGCCTCACCGCCTCACCGCCTAACCGCCTCACGAACCGCCTAGTCCTAAGAGGCGTACGTCTCATCCGAACCCTATGAGGCGCCGCCTCGAAGTACGATTTCTTACCGCCTCGCCTCGAGGCGTACGCCTCGAACGTTTTTTAAAACCATGATTTGGCCAAGCTCAACTGAACTACAAATAACACTTCAAATAAATCTTTATATTGTTTGGTAGAATTTTTTTTTTTGGCCATAAAAATGGGACATTGCCTTAGATCTCTGAGCTTTCTGGTCTATGAGGGCATCTGCAATATGGAATAAGCATATCTATATATACACCAAGTTTGGTTTCAGTCCAATATGTACGTCAAATATTTACGCCAAATCTTTTGGCACTAATAAATTTGCATTTACAATGTAATTTCTATGACTTAGTTTATTTTTTTGATAAAATTTATTACATACTGTATGAAAATTATTTTTATTGATAAGAAAAAATACATTAATTATGTTTGTGGAACTGAATGAATTAAAAATTAAGTTAATATGTTTATGCACCTTTATTTTTTATTTACTTAGTTATTGAACTAAATAATCATTTTCAGAATCTATTAGAGCAATTATAAATGCATAATTAAGAAAATAATTTTCATAGTCGATATTCGACTCATTTTAAAGAGATCTCAATGAGATTGTTCTAACAATTTATTTTTTTATACAACAATATTTCTTTATGTTAAATATTTAACAGTTATATAAATCAGACAATATATAAGTAACATGGGTATAAAGAAAAGCAAAACATTTTTAAAAAGAGATAAAACAAAGCTGCAAAAGTTTGGTGTTGAATACTTAGGAGATTGTCTAGCCATGCATATTGTTCTGGTTCAGAAACTACTATGCTTTTTTTTCTTTAAATATATTTAACTTAGGATAATTTTTTCATATCTACCGGCTTACCTAAAATTTGCAGGTTGTGGTGTCTGTAGACCTTAATATTATCTTTGTTATGAATAACATTTTGTTTGCTTATAGGGTGTAATCTCAATAGATCAGATGGACCTTCTAGTGGAGCAAGTCAAAATGCTTGCAGGAGAGATAGCATTCAGTTCAAGTACAATGAAACGTTTAATAGAGCAGTCTGCAAATGATCCTGAGAGCTCAAAAACACAAGTATTATTTGTTTCTGCTTCTAAATCATACATGCTTTACATTTAACTTATGAAAATAATTGTTTAAGATTCTGCCTTACAATTGGAGAATATGGTACCGTATCATAATAGCAAGGACTCTTTGCATTTCTTTTATTCATGTATGGAAAACGTTTACAAAAGGTTTATATTTATAGGTTAAGTAATATAAATCATGGATAATAGGTAATAACATTATCTATTATAATTATAGTTACCATAAAAGTGCCTATGAAGTATAAAGGAGACTAATAACTTTCTAAACTGTTATGAGGATGAAACTATATCTAAGATTTCTATGTTAACTATTAATATATATGTTTCCACAGATAGAAAAGTTGGAAAAAGAAATCGAAGAAAAAAGAAGGCAGATGCAGGTATTGGAAAAACAGATTATAGAAAGCAATGAAGCTTCAATTTCTAATATATCCTTGGCTGATATGCAGCAGGTAGTCTCTTTTTCAGAATTTTGTATTATTTCTCGTTTCTGGTACAGGCCTGTGATATTTTATATATTCATTTGCAAGTTTATTAACTATGTTTTGGTTGTTTTCTCAGACAATGATGAGACTGATGACGCAATGTGACGAAAAGGGTTTTGAGCTTGAGGTCTGCATGCTTAAATCATTTTTTTAGTTTGTTTTAGTTGTATTATGTGGTATATGAGATTCTAGACATTATGTGATCAGTTTTTATTGTGTCAAAATGTTATTTATTGTTAGCTATTCGGCCCAGCCGGTTCTTATGACGATAGCCAAGTAAAATATTTTACATATGGTTTTCTAAATAAAATTTTTTGCATTCCCAGATCAAGACAGCAGACAATCGCATTCTCCAGGAACAATTACAGAACAAGGTATATATGGATGGCTAATGCGACATGTGACTCATCTTCATTTTTGTTCTTTTCATTACATTTAGTTTAAAACGTTGCTAAAGTTGATTCTAAAATTATGTTACGCATTGTTGAATTGTAAACATTTGTACTCAGATGGAATAAACAACACCTTATCTTACAGTGTTCTGAAAATAAGGAGCTACACAGTTGACACATATTGACATTTTTCAAATATTACAGTGTTCTGAAAATAAGGAGCTACAAGAGAGGATAACATTGCTTGAACAACAGCTGTCTGCAGCCCAAAGTGAGAAATCCATGTCATCAACTGGAAATCATGGATCTGAAGAATACATTGATGAACTAAGAAAGAAAATTCAAATTCAGGTGAGTGTTATCAAGCTAAGGGTGTATGAGTGGGTTAGATAACTTGTCAAAATGACAGTTGTTTTGACCCAACACCCTGTCCATATTTTTAAATTGACACTCAGTGTCTGATTACATTTGTTATATTATTTGTTTAGATAGATTTAGGTGGATTGGATAATTAATCATAACGGGTAATTTTGCTACGTGTCGGGTTGATCTGAAACACTTTTTGTCCAAAAGTTTTTGGGTTGTGTCAAATATGAGCACACAAACATCCCTAGTAAAATCCAACGCACAACAGGGCTATTAATTGGTCTGGGATGGGTGAAATGAGTGGGTGGAGAGGCTACTCCTAGTAAAATCTTCATTCCAAAAACCTCAACTACGAGCACCAATTTTCTTATTTCAACATAATTATATATTTTTATAAACATGATTTGGAGTGGGTTGGGTTGGTTTGTAACTTTTTTTGTCCCTTATTTTTTGAAAATAGTTTGTGTTGAATTTGTTAGAAATTAACTTATTTCAATAGTAATCTAAATTGTATGTACAAAATGATTTAGTGGTAGTGCCCTGACAAACATTTATTCAAAGGAAAATAAAGTACAAACTAAAGGCAACACCCGACCCGGGACATGTCCCCAAGATCCATAGTTGTCAATAGCGAATAGCGGTAAATAGCGACTAGCTACTTATATGCTACCAATAGCGTCCTCTATTTCGTGTTTAGAGATTAAGTAGTATAAAATTTATGAATGTTTTATATTCAATATACAAACATGTTTAGCAATAAAGTAGTAGGAAATTTTAGCAAACACCACCAAAATAACTAAAACACTCTATTATTAATCATCTAAATCTCATATTCACACAATTTGGTGTCTTAATTTTATAATTAAAATAAAAAAAGAAAAATCGCTACCTGGTCTAATGCTAACCACCTTGTAGCGCCACTTCTCCTGTACACGACGTAGCACACTAAGCGCTCGCTACGGTTGCCATTGACAACCATGCCAAGATCACAGTGTCCCTAAAACAAAACTAAGAGTTGGCCTAACGAACGGGTAAACAAACCCGTCACAACCCAAAGAAATCTAGGCCCACTACATATGCAAATAAAACCAGTCCTAGCTTCAAAATACTTTCTGGACCACAAGCAGTCCAAGGAAAAACACCAAAAACCATCAAAATGTAAATTGGATCTTTTATTTGCATTGTTATATGAGTAAATAGAGTTAGCATAAACAATTAAGGTGGCAATGTCGACCTGTTTACTTTTGAATTGGTCTATTTGGATCATGTTTTATTTCTAGTGGGTCAAATGAGTAAAATAAAAATATAGAAGCTTAAGAGCAAACAGGGTGCATGTCAGAAGTGTTTATATGGTGTTGTGAGTTAGATATTTATTTTTTTCATCTTTTGAGCAGGAGGTAGAGAATGAGAAACTAAAACTGGAGCATGTTCAGATTCTACAAGAAAACAGTGGATTATCAGCACAGAATCATAAATTATCTGAAGAAGCATCATATGCGAAAGAACTAGCATCTGCTGCTGCTGTTGAACTAAAAAATTTAGCCAGTGAAGTCACCAAACTTTCATTACAAAATGCAAAACTTGAAAAAGAATTGGCCGCTGCTCGTGTCAGTAACCGCCCAAAATCAGGACGCAATGGCCGTATAATACCAGGCCGGGTCAATGATGAGTTTGATTTAGAAGATTTAAAAAGGGAGTTGGAGGCAAGGAAGCAAAGAGAAGCAAGCCTTGAGGCTGCATTGGCAGAGAAAGAACATATAGAAAATGAATATCGGAAAAAAGCTGAAGAGTCAAAGAAAAAAGAAGCGGTTTTGGAAAACGATCTGGCAAATATGTGGGTTCTTGTTGCGCAGTTGAAGAAAGAGGTTAAAGAATCAAATGTCAACGGTGATAGACGTGTTGAAGGCAATGAAAATGTGAATGAAGTGAGATCTAATAATGGTGAATTTAATAATTTGGTTGTTAAAGAAGACCATGTTTTAGATGTTCAAGAAGTAGCTCATGATGTGCCAAAGGAAGAGCCCCTTGTTGCACGTTTGAAGGTAATTTTGTTATTTTGAGCTTTCTTTTTATCTTGTGGCAAGAGCGGCTGTCATGTTTGGTCTGCAAATAGTTATTTATTTATTTATTTATTTGTATGATTTTTTTTATAATTATTCAACTTGTTAATTATGAAAAATATTATTGTTAATTCTATATCTTAGAATAAAACACTTAAGAGGTTGTATGCATTAGATTGAGACTTTTGGTGACTATTTCCTGATTCCACCCATTTGATATGTTCCCCATTAGGATTTTACTATTATTTTTTAGACTTAAAGAGAAAACAAATCTATGTCTACCCAATTCGCAGTAGATTGAAATCGTCACCTTAACTCTTAGTCATTTAGATTGAGGCAAACCTCTTTTTAATTATTTAGTACACATAATTATGGTTTCTTACCAAGTATGCAATTTGATTGCTCTAAATGGTTAAAAATGGTAATTATGTTGCAATTTATGGTTACAAATCACATCATTTGGTGATAAAAACCCTATGGACTTTGCTGTATTTGCACGTAGGTCCTTGGAGTCTAGGGACTTAATCATGCAAAACGGACATGTTCTACAACAAATATTCTAATTAACTTGATATAATAATGTTTTTTCATTTTCACACCTAATCAATGTTTTTTTACAGGCTCGAATGCAAGAAATGAAAGAAAAAGAACTCAGTTACAATGGTCACACTGACGCGAATTCTCATGTATGTAAAGTATGTTTTGAATCACCGACTACAACGATGCTTCTTCCTTGCCGCCATTTTAGTTGTAAGCCACTTCGAATTTTCCCAATGCTATTTCAACATTCTTTTACAATCTCTTTAAGTTAAACACAATGGTCCTCTTATCTGGGAATATCTCACATTTTTTTTGCAGTGTGTAAATCTTGTTCAGTTGCATGTTCGGAGTGTCCTATTTGCCGGACGAAGATCTCTGATAGAATTTTTGCTTTCACCTCTTGATATTTGCAAGGTATGTATCAAAGGTCTTCTTTCTGATATATTTAATCATTGTTATACTGTCACCTTTTGTAATGTTAATATTGCTAAACTGTTACTGTCTCAAAATGTTCACAAATAAAAAACACAATATTGTAAATTTTGTGGTTAAGGCTTAATGTATTAGCAATACCAATTGACCTAAAGAACTTTCAAATTTTAATAATAAACCATCCATTTTTGAAGTGTACAGTTATTATGGGTTGAGTTAAATATAAAAACGTGAGGGAGTAATATTACAGTGCTGCCTTTTCAAAAAATGAGAGTAATTATGTCATTCTAACATTTTTTTTTAATTTTTTATTTGCTGGGAATGGTATATATAATATATGAAGCCATACACTAAATTACTAATGTACATACTTGTTGCCTTTAAAGTAGTTTCACTGTAGAGGTAACCTTAATGAAGAAAGTTGAACTTTCTTGACCTTCTCATACATTATTTAATCCAAAATGTATATTGTTTATAGAATCAAATAAAGTGTTGGCGGGTCCAAGCCGACCTTTTAACTTGTCACGCAGCCTTCAGCGGTTCAGCCTACTCATTTTCTACGTACTGATGTAGATTCTACTAAGATATGAAGTAGGGGTGTAAACGAGCCGCTATAGAGCTCAAGTCACACTCTGTTTGTCTATTATTTTATTTTGCATGTATATAAATGTAGTTATATATAACAAAATATGTATTAAGTAGTTTTTTTTTTATCATAACCATATCTCATATCTAGTTATATATTGTATTGTACCTCACATCCTATTTATGCATATGTGAGTAATAGGCTCACAACCCAAATTATGCTCTTGTTATAAACTAAGGCTCAGCATGTTTATTAGATGAGCTCTAATTTAGGTTTGGCGAGCTGATCTTGAGAATTTATAAGCACCCCGGCTTGTTTATACCCGTAATATGATTGCACATTAGTTTCCTACATGAAAACTGTTTTACCTTGTAACCATTCAAAACATGTGAAATGATCGAAGTTCGCTTATTTTTTGTTATTTGTAAATTGGTTGCTAATTTGATATTTTTCTGAGACTAGACATTTGCGTATTAATGTTCTGTGTTGATGTTTTGTATGGCTTGCAGGAATCATCTCATTGACTGATGCTGGTAATATTTTGTGTGACATAGTGGATGCCATTTTTCGATTGGTCAATCTGTATACTATTATTGAAAAGGTATAGTATAATGTTAGTCCTAAGTGGATTGTAAAATTAGCAACCTTTACAAATGATCTAAAAGTAGAATCTAGTAGAGGTCCTTGATTTGTTTGACCTTCTTTGTGATGTATAAAGGGAAAGTTGCACAAATTTTCACTTTGATCAATGATGTTACATAAATAAACATTTGACTCCTTAATTAAACGAATTGACTTTCGGTACATTTTGATGTTAGGATCAAAGCAAACACAAACACAACCAAAAAACAAAAGCCGTAAACGACACCAGAGATATATAGAGGTTCGGTCACATAAACACAACTAGAAAACAAAAGTATTAAACCCAACTGCTTTATTCTAATTCATACGAAGCCTATAGGCTACAACCAACATAAGACATAACAGATTTCTGGTTTTCGTCCAATGACAAAGAAACGTGTAAGGGTGCGCACGTGATGGGTTGGTTTGGTTTTGAGCCTCCAGTGAAATAGTGAATCGTAACTTAAGTGTTTGGTCGTATGTTTGTATTAACTGATTAGCTTTTGGCATGGATTCGGTTTGGTTATGGGTTAGTTGATTGGAATCCTTATAAGTGGATTTGGTTATGGTTGGAAAAAAATGTTGTAATATTTTCTATTTTAGAATTTTGGATATCTAATTCAGTATCTGATATTAAACGCCTGTAAAATTTGCATCTTTTACTTGAAATGATCATCCTTCTAGAAAAATACATGGTTGGGTTTTATATATGTATGTGGTTATAAAAACTCTTTATATTATCATCTTCCTAGAAAAGTACATAATAATATATTAAATAAGGGTATAAGACCATACTGCTTTACACTAAAAATAATATTGTTTTTTTAACCTGTTTACATAGTAATGTTATTTTTCCGTTCTTGTGGAGCAAAATCTTAGTATTCAAGCCATTAGTTATACTTTTGAGTTGTTTTTATGGGGAAATGATAATTGAGGATACTTCCAAGTATTTAAACATAATTGTTTTGATGTATACCAATAACCAATTCGCTTGTATTGTCACCTCTAGTGCCTTATTTGCTAACGACAAGAAAAAGCAGAATTGTCCTTACAAAATATGTATTAGTAGATAAATCAGTTGTAACAACGACACCCGATAAATAGAAATTGGTTCTTTCAAAATAAGATTTATTGAAATGAGATAAATCGACAAATACTTTAAAAATAGTACATATCGAAAAGTACCTATAAACATTTTGGTCCTTGCACCCATGCTTCCCCATGCCAACTTTTGTATGCATGTATAAATACATACACATATGTATGTATATATCATATTCAAAGGTTAATTTTTACTAACATTAGAAATAAGTATGTTTTTTCGACGAATGTATTTTTTTTATTATTAAAATATATTTTTATCTATTGTTACACAAGTTATTATTATATTTTTGAATAGTTTAAAAACATGATACACGGGTTATAATTAGAAATTAATGTTTCGAAATTGAAAATAAACTTTTTAGATTAGATAAAGTTGAAATTATGTATAATTAATTACATTGACTAATAATACGATAACTATATTTATTTTAAACTTCCTTTTTTAAAAATCTTTTGTTTTAAAGAAAATTGTTTTTTTAAACATTCCATTTAAAAAAACTATTTATAAACAATGCCTTTTTATTTTAAAGTTTTTTGCATTAAAAACTTCATATTTCATGAAATTTTGTTTTTAAAAAAGTTATGTTTTTTTTAATAAAAAGAAACATTCTTTGAAATTATTAAAAAGTCAGCATAGCAATAAAGGTTACATGTGCCAAAATAGTGAAAGAAGATGATATTTAGCAAAAAAGATTTTGTTTTAATTTATTAAAGAATATATACTAATACTATGGTACCATTAAGACACAAAGCCTTTTAGTTGCAACACATTATTTTGATCAACGTTTTAAAATCAGATTGACTGTTGAATCGATAAAAGAACAGTAAATTCTTAGAGTTTTCACCTGTTTTGCTCAGATTAAATTTATCTTGTTCACTCAAAGCCGATCTATTTATTTGTGTATGGTCCTTGTGCTCGTAACAAAACTGCGTGTCACTAACGATCCCAAATAAAACAGTTTGGATAGCTTGATATGGATGAGTTTTAAAACATCAATTATAAAATCTTTAATATCAAACAAATCGTTTGTATCATTATAAGCTATAGAAATATTTAATATGGATTAATAACTATGAAATGTGATAAAAGTTATCATATAGTCATGATGGCGATTAACAAAGTTTAAAAGGGTTAATAATATAACTTTAAGTTCTCGTAGCGTAAACTTTTGCTAAATGAATACCTTTGCTCTGGTTTTGAACGTCTTTTTCTTTCTCATTTAATCCAACATGCCATTGATTGATGCAAGTCATCAACAACTCTGAATTGGATTAGTTTTTCCTTAATCGATAGTCAGAGAGGTAGGTAACAAAACCTTATACCTTTCATTACAAAACAAATAAACTAGAAAAGTATTACTCATTTTATGAAAGAAATTTTGTGTCTATAAAAAATCCTAAATTTTTGCTTGTGAAAATTTTTGTATCTTAACTAACAGAAATTACACAAATAAATAAATTATATTTGACTCTGCCTTTTCAAGTGACTTAATAAGATGAAGTAACCCATTCCAACTTCCCATAACATCTTAAAGATTCAAGTCATAAAAAATAATTATAAATCCTTATCTTTGAAAAAGTTTTTACTTCGACATCATAATATGAGTCAAGTTTAGAAAGATATGTAATGGTTGAAAATTAAATTAATACATAAAACAGGGCTAAACTAAATTCTAAATAAAGGTGCATACGAGGGAAGGGGCCTTACTATGTTTTCATTCCGTAGAGGGGGTGGGGGTACCTAGCCTCATTACCTTCCACTAGGCGAGAGGTATACCTAATACAGCTACCCACTCATCAATCATGTAATGTATGTACACATATGTATGTTATAATATATATGCATATATGCATATCTACTTGTAGATAAAATGCCATCAATATCATAAATTTTAACAAGCAAAACTCAAACATGTTAAAATCCAAATGCATTTAAATCAATGCTAAAAAAAGTATCGGGATTAAGGCGGTTCATGTAGTTCTCAATGATACATCAAAGCTTTTGTGGTTGTATAATTATGTATATAGGTTGCAAATTTTATGTTCATAACTATGAGTGATAATTATACATGCGTACACAACTATCCTCTTATTTCGTATACTTTACATTGGAAATTTAATTTCTTACAAAAATCGTCCACCATATAAATATTAGAAGGATCAAATTTTTGGTAGGGGTTACCTTGTAAGATCTTATATTCTTCAAAGTTCTAAGAACCCATGCTTCACAACATCCTTGTGTCTAGTTTGGGGACCATTTTCTCTATAACAATGAAAAAGATAAACTCCGTAAATGTCCACCTTCCCACATTGGATCTCACAAACCACTAGATTTTATAGTATCTTTTGGGTTGTCTTCTTTTATGTCTTTTCATATGTTAAATCAATGTTTTGATTTTGATAGCGTACATTGATTTTTAACATTATCTTAGGATCTATCATCACGTTTGTGTCTTTATCTCTTGTCGGTCTATTTAACCACTAAGTCTTACATCTTAACCATCAATGTGTATTATTTCAGATTCAAAAGTACGGATCTATTATCATGCTTATCTATTTATCTCTTATTCTCTTGTGTGTGGTTGTTTAAGAAGATTTCCTGTTGTAATTAGAGTGAATCTATGCTAGCAATAATGATTTCTTCGCAACATTTTGAATGTGTTCTCTTGAATTTGTACATTTCAGTAATTTGATATTTTTACTACCATCGTTTTGGAATTAACGTTAGTCGGAAATCATTGCACCATTGTAAACATTGTGTTAATTAATTGCGATTAGGATTAATATTGAAATTGTTGTAGCAAAAACGTTGGCTTAATAGGTGTTTGCACTGGAGCAATGTATGAAAATTCTTGTATTGTAAACATTATGTTAAATTGCGATTAGGATTTATATATTAAAATTGTTGTAGCAAAAACATTTGCTTAATAGGTGTTTGCATTGGATCAAGTTACGAAAATATGTGTATTGTAATAAATCACGATTAGGATTAATATTGAAATTCTTGTAGCAAAAACATTGGCTTAATAGGTGTTTGCAATGGATCAATGTATGGAAATTCTTGTATTGTAAGCATTGTGTTAAATTGCAACTAGTATTAATATTGAAATTATTATAGCAAAAACATTTTTAATAGGTGTTTGCCATGGATCAATGTATGAAAATTCTTGTATTGTAAACATTGTGTTAAATTGCGATTAGGATTAACATTGAACTTGAGTAGCAAAATCATTGGCTTAATAGTTGTTTGTAATGGATCACGTTATGAAAATTCTTGTATTGTAAATATTGTGTTAAATTACGATTAGGATTAATATTGAAATTGTTTTAGCAAAAACATTAGCTTAATAAGTGTTTTCAATGGATCAAATTGTGAAAATTATTGTGACACTCCATGTTGCGACTTGAACCCTTGTTCATTTCACGTCTACACTCGTTGGATGATGGATACATTTAGGATTGGCTGAATAATGAAATTGATGTTTGAAAGAAGAAGATTGGCGAGAAATTGGTGTATTGTTTATTAAGTTTAATGAGTATTTTTCGGTTTATTATTTTTAAATTAAATAATTAAGTAATTGTTCGGGTAGGGGAAAGAGCCGTTATATAGCCATTAAGGGAGAGTGAGAACCGTTGTAAAACACTACTTGTTGCGTCATCATATTGAAGCCGTACCAAGTCGACACCCAACCTTAGCTATCAAGACATTTATCTATTGTATTACAAAAGTAAACGATCTTAGTTAAAAGTCTTCTTTGTTTCCAAATACAATATACATGTTTCATATCTTTTATGTGAAAGGAACTCGTCTATATCATTAAGATCTAAAAAAACAGAAAGATGCAATTCAAAAGGGTAAAATTGGTATTTTACAATTAACAAGAGGGTTTGTGGTTATGGTGGTCTTTTGATCTTCACCTATCTATCTCATCAAAAGAGTAGACATCATTGATGATTCCCTTAGGCTAGCACTTTCTTGATGATGAATTTACACAAATGCCCATGTCTGTCACCATGATAACCCAAAAACTGGCATGGCTTTCAGGATCATATGCCATAATTTCTATGCTTCTCATAAGCCTGTCCATTAATCGGAAATAAAAAGGTGTTAAAAAAACAAAATAGTTTTTACATGCAAAGACTAGTAGTTTTGAAAAACAGGGTAAACAATTGTTTTTAAGATGTATGATTTGGTTTATAATGTATTTATTTATTTCTTCTAAGAGGAAAAAATATAATAAATATGTCTATTTATAAGGTGTATTTATACATACATTAATTTTCATGTCAGACAAGTATTTACTTTGTAACCATAAAATCAGAAAAGAACTCATTAATAAACTTTAATTCGATTTCATAATGTAAAGACCTGTCCCGGAGTATTATATAGAACTGTAGAAGTGCAATTGCAATGGAGTATGTAATAGTATTCTTTTAATTTTTGTGTTCTAAGATTAAGATTAGACACAAAGATAAAAGCAATGATTAATCTAGTATATAACTTAATATATATATATATATATATATATATATATATATATATATATATATATATATATATATATATACACATACACATACATGCGTATCTAGATAGATCCACATTTAACAAATAACTAATTTCAAAGTAGAGAATTCTAGAACAACATAATCCACTTGTTCATAGTGTTTGGTAACTATAGCATGAGAGCAAAGAGAGCGTCCAAACATTTATATGGTTGTATTATTTGTCACAATTAAAATACTAAGTGCAACCATTTATTTGATTATTATAGTTCTCAAATTAAATTAGTTATGTTTAAATGTCACTCAACTAAAAGACCAATAATTGAGAGGCTTGTAACCCAATCACTTGTAGATTTTTATATGATGGTGTCTCTCCTCAAAAGATTGCGCATTCTACAGTGAATATTGGTGTTAATTAAAAGCTAGAATACATTTTTTTTTCAAGAACACTTTTTTTTACATCATTTAATTTCATCTAATCTAACACCTACAATGACCACCACTAGGATTTGATGAGAATGTATGTTCAATCTTATCTATAATCTAAGAACTATAATAACATATAAAAAATAAGATATTCATAAACTAATTATTTTAATATGTTCTATTTATTTCATCAATAACTAACAACATATAAAAAATAAAATATTCATAAAACTAATTATTTTAATATGTTTTATTTATTTTACCCACGTAAAACATGAGCTCTATCTTAGTAAAAAATAAATAAAAATCCAATCTCTCCAATTATCCGGTGTTGGTATTTGGGATTGGATATAAAATTCATTTAAACAGGGTGTTGTGTATAGGAAGAGACGATTGCACAAATCATGAACTTATCAGGCAATAAAAACACATAACCAAACTATAATATTGCAAAGTGCACCTTTTTCAAACTCAAAAGTACCACTTCAGAAGAGCTTTCGAAAAACTTACCAACAAAACCGTAAGGATCAAGAAACTCATCAACATGCCATCCAGGCAGCGTTTCCGTCAAATACTCTGCAATACTCCTCACCTCCATTGAACCACCTTCTTCATGATTCACGCTACAATTCGATCGATCATTGTACGTTGAATCACTCCGTTGATCGATCGAAACACCGAATCCTTTCGTGCTCTCGATCGAACCGATTGAGTTTGATGACGCCGGAGTTTGGTGAAATGTTTCATCATTACAGGATAACGACGACGAGAGCTTAACTCCGGTGAGTAGGAACCGTGTGTGTTTCTGTGTGTGTTCGTTCGTTTTGTGGATCGGAATGTCGCATTCTCTGCATAATATTGCTCGATCCTCTTTGCAAAACAGAAACGCTCTCCTCTCCTGATTGTTTTACAACAAAACGCATGATGATAATAATAATAATCAGTTAACAGATTCGAAATTAGTAACATATACACGATTGTGGTAGAATAAGGCATCGATTTCACCGGATTTGAACATCGTTAGTTACATAGGCACAGAATTCTGAGTTCGATTGATGAAATTGCTACGATACTTGACGTAATTTATGATCAGTTATATGAAATCAATGACGGAATTAAGTATGAATTATGAAATCGATGCATTGTTCTATCATATATATGATCAGTTACGATAGAATCATGCATCGATTTCACCGGATTTGAATGTCGTTACACATGCACAAATTTCTGAATTCAGATTGATGAAATCGTTACGATACTGTACAGAATGAGATCTTCTGAAATCAGTGACAGAATAATGCATAATTCTATCATATTTGATCAATTACGACAGAATCACGCATCAAATTCACCGGATTCAAATTTCATTACACTCACACATACACACAAAATCAAGCATTTGTTTCGTTAGATTCCTCATTTTAATCTATGAAATGCTGAAATTTTTGAAGTACCTGACAAATATCGCAGCGAGGTGCGCCTTTGAAAGACGGATGAAGGAGTGAGAAGCGTGTGTGTTTTCTGGCGAGCTTGTTAGCGTGGTGAACACGGTGGTCACAGGCGGAGCACAGGGAGGCTTCATCAGCGGTGCAGTAGACAACGGCCTCCGTTTTCTGACAAACGTCGCATTGGATCTTCATTGCTACTACAGTAGTATCGCTATTGCTATCGCTATTGCTATCGCTATTGCTATCGCTATTGCTATCGCTATTGCTATCGCTATTGCTATCGCTATTGCTATCGCTATTGCTATCGCTATTGCTATTGCTATCGTTGTTTTTAGTGTAGAGTGAGGTTTGGGGAATTGTAGGATGTGATGGCCCCTGTGATAAGGAAGAGTGGGTATATATGGGGGAGTTGGAATAACACAGGTAAGCTTTTTGTTTGTTTTGATTTTGCATTGAGGGTAGAGGGCTAGGACAGATGAAGTGGCAACTTTGGATCAAGTGGTTGGGGGAAGAATGGAGATGATGGGTGGATTTATTATAGGAGTGGAGAACAAATTCTACCTGAAACACTTGAAACAGATTTTCAAGTATAGTACTCATATGAGATTGGTTTTAAAAAAATTAATTAGTTTGAGACGGTTCAACAAAAGATAGCCTATGTATAATTATATAATTAGATGACAACTCAAACACTCGTTTAACCAATTTATTCTACACCATAACTAATTTCAATCAATCCATTAATGACGGGACTCGAATAAGAAGAGCTTAATCAATCGAACACTTTAAGTGATTATAATATTAAACTCTACCCCTACCTTGCATTTTAAAAAAGATGAGTGTAAATATTGGATTTTTTTTTCGGTAAATCTGTTTCATAAACTAGTTTATTAGTTTCTTGCCTTATTGCAGATGGTCGGAATTCACAGGCTAAGATTAGGACTATTCTGATCTAGGGTTTGGTCTATTCAATCCTTGGTTATTTGGGACTCTCCTCGGGAACCATAAAAAAATGACGCCGGAGACATCTGTCATGTCGGAGAGGCTAATGCCTCGACACGACGGTAACCGGTCTCCACACACCGAAATCATCACATGCACCATACCCCGATAACGGAAGTCGACAAGGCTACCACCGCAAATGGTTGGTCACCCTCAATCCCCTTTCACAAACTCTATGTCGGAAACCATAAAAGTGACTGACATAAGAATATAAGATGCTACAAATGATATTAAATTCATTTGTGGACAAGGTCCGCATATATAGAAGTTGTAGAGTTATCATTGTTTTAACCGTAATTGGATCACAGACAGGCCACTTGCCCACCCGATAATCTCCATTACTCGAGTACAAAACCTTGGGGCACTAGGCCGACATGTCCCCAAATGAAAGCTCGTACAATCAGTCCATCCCCATCCGCTTAGAAACGAAGACCACCATCAGAAGGAAACACATATTATATGAAAAAACCCTCTGGGCCAACCTGAAACCCTCATTTTTTTTTGTCACATATAGGACTTAAACCCAAGACCACTTCAATTTTAATAAATTCTTGGGGTATATCACCTCAACCACTTGGGCTGCTATTTATTTTATATTTTTTTGCTCAACAAAAAATATTTTTAATAATTAGCAAAAAACGCAACCACCAGCAAGATGCTGGGGCGCACACCATATCGATACAACAAGATTAATATAAGTCAAAATTACACCATGATTGCCATTCAATATCCTTAATTTTTGCTTTGAAATTTAACCACCAAAATGAGTTGATCATTATCTCCTCCACCGTATCAACAACGTGCGGGGTTCTCCCGTTGAAGATAAAATCGTTCCTAGTCAGCCAGATGAACCATATGGAAGCCATAACAATGCAATGTATTGTCCTTTTGAGCTTAGGTGAACCCGAAACAAATTGCACGAGTGACAGGACATCTCGAGTTAAAGATGGATTCAACCAATTAAACCCCCACCATCTTGCAACTACCACCCACATTTCCGATGCGAACGCACATGAGACTAAAACATGATTTGCTATTTGGTTTATGTATTGACATGATGTTGTGTATAAGGTTCATGCAAAGTGTTTACAAATTGTTGAATCATAAACTCACTATCATAGATGTCAAGTTATTAAATGTGTTATTAAAGACGTATGTTATTAAAGACATGGGGAGTTGGGGACTGGTTATAAGTACTAGGAGAAATAATAAAGTTCAAACTTTAAAGGAAAACAATGTCTATATGTGGAAGACCATGAGAGATTTCAAATATGTGTTTTAGTTTACATTTAAAGGACATTTTACAAATGTATAATATAAGGGTTGTCATATAAAACTGAGTAAATTATAAATTGTGTCCTTTATTAATACATGAAATTATACTGTGTGTCCTTTAGTTTCAATAATTACATTATATATTATTTTTTTATAAAAATTGCACACGTATTGTTTTTTATACTAACCTCCGTCAAAATTTAAAGTTAAGTCAGGCACACGCTTCTCACTTGAGGGATATTTATGTATTTTACATGCCTACAATAAGTCAAAATAATTTTACGTCGCTTTATTCCCATTTCCTTCATGTTAGGTGTTCAAAGTTGGATATCTAAAATTTTCGGATAGTAAAAATCACTATCCGTATCCATATCTGTATCTGCAATTTTGGATATTTGAAGTTCAGATATCCGAAATTTCGGATACAGATACAGACATCGATTTAGGTATCCGAACTTCTCTTTTTTGTTATTTTTGTAATAATTAGATATATGTTATTATAAAAATAATCTAAAAACAATACACATGAAAAAAAAAGTCCTAATATACACTAAAAAGTCCCAACAAAAACAACTTTTAATACTTTAGAAAATAACAAAAAATATTTTTAAGTTTTTGGATAATTTTAAAAATAATTTTTATTATTTTTGTAAAGTGTTAAATGTATTTTTTTTTGTTTTGGTTGGGACTTGTTAGTGTATATTAGGACTTTTATAATGTCTTGTTTTTATATTATTTTTATAATAACATATATCTAATTATTGAAAAAAAGAAAAAGTTCGGATATCCGAATCGCTATCTGTATCCGTATCCAATACTGAATTTCAGATATCCGAAACTTCAAATACGGATACGAATAATGATTTCTACTATCCGAAAGTTTTAGATCTTAAACTTTGAACACCATAACATGAAGGCGACATGAATCAAGCGACGTAACAATGAATTTGACACATTGTAGGCATGTAATATATATATAAATGCCTCTCATGTGAGTGGCAAATGAGTGACATAACTGTAAATTTGGATGAAGGTTAGTTTAAAGGACGATAGATGTGCAAATAGCTATAAAAAAAAACATTCCATGTATTTGTGAAAATTAAAGGACATAATATGTAATTCTATATATTAATAAAGAACATAATTTGTAATTTACTCTATAAAACTTAAATAAACAATACATCATCTTAGGTATTAGATATTAGGGATGGTGATGAGAAGTATAAATCAAATATAATATAATATAGTTTAACGGATTAAATATTTTCTTGTATCTTTATATTATATAAACGTACAATCTTTCATATATTGAAAAACACATTTAAAATACTTAAAATAAACTTAAAAAATTATATTAAATGTATTTCCAATATGAATTCTTTAATAATTCACCACTCATAGCCCATCATTTATTATAATAATAATAATAATAATAATAATTATAACAATAATAATAATAATAATAATAATAGCAATAACAATAATAATAATAATAATAATAATAATAATAATAATAGCAATAATAATAATAGCAATAATAATAATAATAATAATAGCAATAATAATAATAGCAATAATAATAATAGCAAATAATAATAATAATAATAATAATAATATAATAATAATAATAATATAATAATAATAATAATAATAATAATAATAAATGATACTAATATAATAATAATAATAATATAATAATATAATAATAATAATAATAATAATAATAATAATAATAATAATGATAATAATAATAATAATGATAATAATAATGATATAATAATAATAATAATAATAATAATAATAATAATAATAATAATAATAATAATAATAATAATTTTGAAGAGAGCCATTTATTATTATTATTATTATTATTATTATTATTATTATTATTATTATATTATTATTATTATTATTATTATTATTATTATTATTATTTTACGTGTTGTTAGAAACTATCCCTAATATCCGCAAGAGTCTTTACTGATTTTGATGCTATATGTTTGGCTCCTCAAGAACACAATCAAAAAGAAAACTTATCACTGTGAAAAAAATCCCTAGAATAACCTAAGCCCTAAAAGACGAAGCTTAAATAATCATACTCATGCCATTGAAACAAAGACGATTGCCAGCCAATCCCTTAATGTCTTTCTATTTTGCTCTTTAAAAAAATCATTGCGACCCCGCAGTCCCAACGATCACATATTTATGTTTTTCCTCATAAACCAAAAGACCAACTGGTTTATTTTACTTGAAAGGTTAAAACAGTCATGGTGGTTTTAAAAACCAAATACTGTAATAAGTAATCTTAAAGTTTTACAACATATATTAACACCTAATTTATAATAAGATATGGAAATACTATTTTTGATTAAGATATAAATAAAATATGAATCATGAAGTAGTATTTTGAGATTTTTAAAAGGAAAAATATAAAAATTGGTTAAACCATTGATCCGGTTTATTGGTTCAACAAGTTGGCTCAAAACAACTGGCTTGAATTAAGAATGTTCAAAAGATTTCAACCGGACTAATTATGTAGACGGTTACCGATCACACACTAGTCTAACGGGTTGTTTAGTTTTTTGAACACTACTTGAAACACAGTAAAAAACACACATACTTTCTTAACTTCATTTCTCGTCTTTCTAAATAGATCATGTTTCCTCTCTAGTCCTTGACTAAAATCCCATTTACAGAAAGGATAAAGAATGTTTGAGCATAGTCTTATTGTTGACTTTAGGAATTAAGCATCACAATAACATTATACATTGCAAATTTGAGCATTTGTATATCAAGATTTGTAAATAGTACTTTATATCTAATAATAAAATTTAATAAAAGTAATTTATATTTGAAACCAATTCAACAAGACGTGGGACCTTCTAAAGCACTTTTATAACTAGAATAATTTATCAAATTCATAGATTCAATAGTATTTCTTTTTTGAACGGCGCATAAATCCAATTATATAGTGGTTTTGACAATAATATACACTTTCTAGCCGTACAATTTGTTTTTTTGGGACAGAAATTAAGAATTGTGTTCCAAGAGGATAAGTAAAAGCAGAGCCGGTAATTTCTGACACAGACCTGTTAACACGACACGACACGACACGAAATTAACAGGTTTCGTGTTTAACCTTAACAGGTTTCGTGTCTTAAATAGATCAACACGTTAAGACACGATAAAATTCGTGTCTTAACAGGTTAAAATACCTGTTAACCTGTTAAGACCTGTTAATGACATGTTTATAATTAAATAATTATAAAAATATATATATATATTATTCAACAAAACAAAACCCCTAAAGCATTTATCTCTAATTTCCCTACCCACTTACCCAGTACCCACCACAGCCGCTACCCCACATCGGATGATCGGAACATCCCAAACTCCCAACCCTAAGTTCGGTTCCTTCTCCCCAGCCGCTACCTGTAACACCCGGCCTCTCACACCACCAATATTGTCCGCTTTACCCACGAGGAGCTCACGGATTTGCTTTTGGTTGCCCCGGTGAAAACTTCCCAGGGAGGTCACCCATCCCTGGATTGCTGCCACCTGAGCACGCTTAACTGTGGAATTCTCCTCTCATCCACAGCCAATACGTCCAAAACGCGTTGGTGATATTAGAGACCAGACATTCCTTATGAACCAGGAAACTCTCCTGTCCACGGCCGATGTGGGAATATGTAGGGTGTCACAATCACCACCCCTTTGGACTCATCGTCCTCGATGAGCCCGAGAAGTCACCATCCTTGGTGAGGTATGTCCCACATCCCGAACGACACAAGAGTGGCTAACTCATGAGTACGAGTCGTGTAGGCTTCAATTTCTGAGCCTTGCATTTTGAGTTGCCAGAACTCAATCTCCAGTTTCTGCACTTTATTTTGGGGGCAGTATTCTTCAGTCATAATTCCCTTAAACTCATCCCAAGGTAGTTCATTGGCCATGGCTTGACCCAACATTTGCACCTGAGCATTCCACCAGGAAAGTGCTGCGCCTTCCAATGTCCCGGTGGCATACTTCACCTGATCAGCAGGCGGGCAGTTGCATTTCGCGAAGACAGACTCTGTCTTCTCAAACCACCTTACAAGCCCTACAGCTCCTTTCGTCCCGCTGTAGGTATGAGGTTTACAGTCCATGAAGGACTTGTAGGTACATGGTGGTGGTCCTGTTTTGACAACCCAAACATTAGTCAGATATCCTAGACAAATAACTAGGATAATCATTTTAACCTCTTGTTATCATTTACCTGCTGGTTGTCCCGGTTGGGCAGCAGCCACTGCTGCCTGAACATGTTCGTTAATTAATGCCGCCAATTCCGCAGGCGTCATGTTTATGGCTCCGGCTCCACGGCCTCCGGCGCCACGTCCACGACCACGCCCACGACCACGCCCACGTCCTCTTCCACGTGCGTCCATATTTCACTTTAAAATTCACAATTACAATAATGAGTAACATCCAACACATTAATCTCATCAAGGTACAGTAAACAATAAGAAATAATACATTCACCTCAACCACAACATTTATAACAGAAATAATAATCAAAGATAAATAAATTGCAATTGAGTCATAAAATATTCCATCAATGTCAAAATTTAAGTTTGTCAGTTGGGTGGGAAACAACCCTTCCCACATAGGTTTCAAAGAAAAGAAACACTACATAGTCTAAGTCATTTAAAAGGTAGGATCAGTCCAGTACATCAGATCCGTCACTGTCCTCATCCATCTCTACTGGTTCTTCTTCGGGGGCTTCCTCGGGTTCTTCTTCTGGGTTTTCCTCATCAGGGTCCACCAAAGGTGCAGGGGCTTCAGCAATCTGAAGTGCTGCTAGCTGTGCCTCTAAATCAGCAAACCTATCATCGATCACAACGTTATGGTGATCTTGTGCGTCCATGCGCTCACTAAGTGCTACCACGTTGCCTGCCAGCGTATGATGTCCACCAATGGCCATCGAAAGTCGCTCCTAAAGCGTATCTACCTGGTAACGCAGCTGACGCATCTCAGATCGTAATGCAGAGTTCTCATCAGTGAGTCCTCTAATCCGCTGTCGCTCTGTGTCCAGTGTGGCTACCAAAGCTGCAAATGCCTGCTCCAGAGGGATGCTCAAGGTAGGAAGTGTAGGCAAAGTAGAGGCGGTTGATGACCTAGTCCTAGGTCGTGTAGGTGCTACTGGTGGTACGCGTTCTCTATAAGCCATACGGTTTATGTAAGTGGGGTAGAAATCCCAGTTACGCGGAGGATCGAGCTCAGGAGGTATGAAAGGCTGATCCCAGTCTATCTCGCTAGGAGGATAAGGATGTCGTGGCCAGTTAAATCCCCTATCCGGTACGGGAGAAGTAGGAGGTGACTCAGATCGTGCAGGTCTCTTGCCCAAGTTTCTGGACGACGATGCCATGCTGCGAAGTACGTGTTGCGTATGCCAATGAGTATACAGTAAGGAGAGTAAGCAATAAGTAACTAATAACTGTGCGGTTATAGTCTAGTGTGTGTATGCAACCTAGTTCCTTATAACCAATGGCTCTGATACCATTCTGTAACACCCGGCCTCTCACACCACCAATATTGTCCGCTTTATCCACGAGGAGCTCACGGATTTGCTTTTGGTTGCCCCGGTGAAAACTTCCCAGGGAGGTCACCCATCCCTGGATTGCTGCCACCTGAGCACGCTTAACTGTGGAATTCTCCTCTCATCCACAGCCAATACGTCCAAAACGCTTTGGTGATATTAGAGACCAGACATTCCTTATGAACCAGGAAACTCTCCTGTCCACGGCCGATGTGAGAATATGTAGGGTGTCACACTACCCAACCCAGCCTCCCTCGCGACCAGTCGACCACCATCGAGACCACCATCCTCGCGAGTCGCGACAACCATCGAGACCACCAGCCACCAACCTTCATCGCGACCACCAGCCACCAGCCTTCATCGCGACCACCTTTGAGACCAGCCTTCATCGAGACCACCAGGCACCAGCCTTCATCGCGACCACCATCGAGACCAGCATCCACCATCGATAGTTCGAGACCACCAGTCTTCATCGAGAGTCGAGACCACCAGCCTTCATCGAGAGTTCGAGACCACCAGCCTTCATGTTTTTAAATATGTGATATTACAAGTGTTCCTAAACAAGTTTCTAAAAAGGTTATTTTGTGTACCTGTTTCTTAACAGGTTCGTGTTCGTGTTTTAAAAAAATAACACAATAAGTTTTCGTGTCGTGTTCGTGTCTGATATGACAGATAATCGTGTCTTTTTTTATCGTGTCGTGTCTGACCTGTTATGCCAGCCCCAAGTAAAAGGTTGAGAAAACTTATACCACATGGAAAGATTTTTCTGGAACAAAAAGTAATGGATCATGGACCCCACTCTTGTGCTAGAAAGTGGAAACCATTAGAATTTTTAATTCTTCTTTTCTAACTATTGTTTATTTTCGCAATGTATACGAAATCGAATTGGATAGTGAACCGTACGTTTTACTGGTTCGATGTCGGATCTGTTCGACCGGTCGGACCAGATATGAGAACTGGATTTATAATTATTTTAATAAATATATATAAGAAAATACTGAAAATTTTAAAAAAATATATAAAAACAGGTTCAACCGGTCTGACCCCCGGATCAATCGTCGGTTCAACCAGTCCGACCGGTCCAACCACAGGTACAACGCCAAATCGATTTTAAGCATCGAACCAGACCGAATTGGGGTCCGATTCCCGGTCCAACTGCCTGGTCCGGTCTGTTTTCAAAACAATGTATTTTCGTTTATGGAGATGTGATAGACTTAATTAAATTCGACTTAGAAAATTGTAAAGGGTGGTGTAGCGTTATGAATTAAAAGGATTCAAAGATACTTAAGTTTATAACCATGTGATTGTTTGTTGTAAGAAAAGAGAATGTCTTGAAAACCAAACTAAGAGCATTCACAGTGTAGTCTGTAAAAATATATGAGTGTGTTTCCTATATTATATGAAATGATTTTGAATGGTTGTGTGTGAAATAGAGAGAAAATGTTACTGTTCATCTATATATTTTGAGAATCACTGTTCAATCCCTATAGATTTTTTAATATTTTTGAAAGTGGTTGTTAGTGAAGGAGAGAGAAAAAAATAATGATAAATGTATAAAAAGTATTATTTAATTAAAAAAATAAAATATAGTTATTTTTAATGTAATTATATGGATAAAAATAAAAAATCCACTATGAATGCTTTAAGTTATATAAAAAATAAAAATTGTCAAGTACGTTTGTTTGATTACGAACTAATTGACATTCATAAATAAAAAAAAAAGTGGTTTTGAGTAAGGTAGATAAAACTAATGAAAAAACATCATTGCTTATCTTTGCAGCTAGCGACCATCAATAAACTGTCAAAGTTGTTAATTTAGCAGTCGGGGTGTTTTCAAAACATAGATCGAATATGAAAAGGAAAATTTAATAACAATAATTTCATTAATTGTGCAAACTCCTTCAAGTTGTGCAAACTTGATAACTCACCATTAACTCTAACCATTCATTAATTGTTGAGAGATCTATAGCTCTTATTTTTTATAATAAAATAATTGATTGTAAAATGAGTTGTTAAAAATTAGTTAGTTAAAAAGGAAATTGATTTTTCTCATTTTCCCTCCCAAACATATAATCTTAATGCCCTCTTTAATTTACAAAATATGATGGAATTGAAATCAAAATTGAAAAACATTCCATCTGAATCATGTTTGTTTCGCATAGATGATAGAATTAAAATCGAATTCATTCTTTCATTTATAGGAATTCACTTTACTTTCAATCTGAATCTCGTTTCTTCTTCACGATCTAACATTATAATCACAAATCAAAGTTAAGAGTCATTAACATAAAAGCATAATCTGAAACATAAATTGAGTTCTTGAAACCCAACAACACTCATAACGAGTTCTAGAAATCAACAATGAAATCGATTTGAAGCTTAAAAAGGTCGAGAGTTCCAGATCGAGTGGTGGAAAGTTAATTATTAGATCAAGTCACGATTCCGATTTAGGTGCAAAAAAGCTCCGATTTAGGTACAAAACAAAAACAATCTAGATCACATTGAGATTTCCAGACCGAGTCATGTGGCGATTATGACCAAGAATTGGATGCGTATTACATCAAGAAGATCCAGATAAGATCGAGAGTTTCAATTTGAGTGCATAAAATAATAGAAGAATACGATGATTTGGGAAGCCACAAAGAAAAATTTTGATTTGGAAGCATGATTTGATCCATTGTATATTTGTCTTTTTCTCTTTTAAACATTTTCATATTTTTGACAAAATTGCTAAAAGGCACGAAATTTTTAATAGCTTCCTTCAAATTTCATTTTCATTGAGGATTCGAACTCCATTTGAAAAAAATTGTGAATCAAAAGGCACCTAAGACTTTTAAACCTAATACCCACCTCATTAGATTTGAACACCTCAACCCCATCCCCTCCTCCTCTCCCGCCACAAAATTCCGATAACCGTCTAACCATCTCTTGCTAGACCTAAAACGAAACTCACCCTTTTCGTCTACATCTCTTGCCATTGCCCGTCGGCCATTGAAACACTACAAACCCACTCGTTGCTACTGATCACATCTTTCTGACGAGTGCTAGGTCCGTCTAACAACTCACAGTTTTTCACATCAGTCCCAACTAGTGATAGTTTTCTAAATCGGTTTTTCGATTCAGGTAGTTTACGAACATTCTCGAATCACGATATATTCATCACGATTTCTTGTTCCAAATCTTAGATTTTGGTCTCAACTTCCACATCCGATTAATGATACACATCATGCAATCATACGCAAATTGCTAGAATAACTTAAAATGCGTACTTAAGCATAAAATATTATATACAAGACAAAAACAAATTCTTGTAGTCAAATTATGAATTCTCCAAACTTTTGTGTCAAAGAATAGACAAACGAAATATGATGTGATGCAATATTAGAAAACCAGGACACAATCGTAATTTCAAGAATGTCGGACAAAATATCCATATGGGTACCTTAGGGGCATTTTAGTAATCCTCACGTGCCAAAAGACATTTTTGGAACACTAGGACCGATTGACAATTATCAAAATTTGAATATGTCAAGTTGTGGCCCAACATAAAGTTCATAAACTTCAGTGGATGCCTTGTGATTTCTAGAACTATTATATTGATTTTACACTAATGACTAAATTACAAAATCAGTCCATGTAGAATGTCAAATTACAGAGTTGGTCCTTTACTTTAAGCAATATTCATAACAGTATAACTGTATAAGGATATGGTTCGTCATGTTAAAGTTTCGTATCACTCCCTTTGGTACAAGTCATTAGAGTTAAGATTTGTGTTTATCACACGTGGAGCCCACGAGGCATTTTTGATATATTAACAGGAAATTCGTTCGTGTGTTTTTCTGTTGTTATAATTTTTGTTATAACACAGGTTCTTTCATACTAATAAGGAGTTTGAACTTTTAGTATTTATATAATACATTTTGTTTTACAACTAAAAGTATACATTTAAATTTTAATAATAAAGTTGTAACTAAAATCATTAATTAAAACATATGTTTTAAATTGTTAAAATGAGCAATTCTTAGTGTTATTGATGTAAGAAATTATGATAGCATATATAATTTTCTTTTATAGTATTAGTTATATGTTTATAATATATACGAGTATTTGAGTATTAATTTATTTAAGAGTAATGATTAAACAAATCATGTCATGTTACCAAATTTTTAGTCTAGCAAATCATATTATATTTTATTTGTTTTAATATTTTGTTATTTATTTTTCTAATGAGACTCGCTCTTTTTGTTTCACTTAGTTAAAGTTATCTCTTTTGATTTCAAATATTATTGTTTTATTATTTAAAATACTTACTTATACGCAATTTTAATCATATATTATCTTAAACAATTGTTTTACAATTATAATTCTAAATTATTAACTATTAAATTAATATTTTCATTATTTAATTTGTATCATACACGTGTTTCTGACCTAGTTGACAAATAGATTTAAGTCGGGTAACTTGGTATAGTCTAACACCAACACTTAAAAATAATATGATATCATATACTTCACTTATTTCAAAAAATCCAATAACAAGCTTGCATGAGATACGAGATCTGGTCCAAAACACCCCCGCCTAAAGGTGCACAAATCGTTTTTGTAAGCCAGTTCTGGTTGAAAACCGGTTTAGTTTAAATGTTTGATCAACAAAATGTCAAACTCGGGTTTGAGTAATTTTGGCCGGCTTTTTACTAATTTGGTTCGGATTAAATTGATTTCGAACCAGTGTCAGCTGAAATGATTATAAACCGATTCTTAACCTATGGTTTTCGTCAATCGTCAGTTCCAAACCAGTTTCTAGTATACCCCCTTCTCATTTCCCACTAGATTTGTAGCCCAGCATAGAGGTGGGCATAAAAACCGGGTTCGGACCCGACCCGGTGGACCCGACCCGGAACCGGGTACGGGTACGACCCGGTATATGCATACCCGGGTTGGACCCGAAAAAAAACCGTAGGGTTGGAACCGGGTATGATTTTCTAGAATTTCTTAGAACCCGAACCCGACCCGACCCGACCCGGAACCGGTTGAACCCGGGTTGTACCCGGTTTCGACCGTTTTTTTTTTTTTTTAAAAAGTGGCCGTTTTTTAACGGCTAAATAGCCGTTGGGATCGATTTGTGACCGTTTTTTTGTCACTTTTAGGCTTATAAGTTAGTATAAATAGGTGTGGGTTGATATGGTTTAGTACCCAAGTCTCAAACGCAAAAACATACGCAAAAAACGCAAAAAATACTCTCGTTTACTCTCGCTTTACACGTTCACTCTCTCGTTTTACACTTTCACTCTCTTCAATCTTGATATGGCTCACTCACAATCTTCCGTTGGTCAAGGTTCGTCCAACGCTCCAACCGTCGTTCGTGTTCTTGCACACAATCGTAACATGGATGTTTGGTGCAATTGGGATATGGTTGAGTTGAGTGACGGGTCTGTAAAGGCTCGTTGCAAGTTTTGTGGAGCTTTGCTTGCTAAAGATTCTAACACGACTTTAAACAAACACATTAGCAAGAAGTTTTGTAAGTCGTTGAAAAGTAATCCGGATTCGCAACAAACACAATTGGGTGGAGACGGTGGAATCTTTAATTACGATGTTAATACGGTTCGAGATCGAATGGCGAAGTTCGTGATTCAAGAAGCTTTGCCTTTTAGTCACTTCGACAATCCTCGGTTGACCAACTTAATTCGAGAGACGCTTCAACCTCGTTACACTCACGTAAGTCGTACTACACTTAGACGTTATTGTTTAAAATTATGGAAACAAGCAAAAAATGATTTAATTGTATTATTTGAAAATTTAAATACCGGTGTAAACTTAACTAGTGACGTTTGGTCGGCTCCACACGGTTTACCCGAATCGTACCTTTGCGTCACCGCTCATTGGGTGGATCCCAATTCATGGCAATTGATGAAACGTACGATTGCATTTGATCTTTTTCCGCATCCACACACCGGAGAATTTTTGTTTTACTTTTTAGATAATGTAATAAGTACTTTTAAATTACAAAATAAACTTTTTTCAATTGCATTTGATAACGCCTCTAACAACACAACCGCGGTTGAAAAATTAAAATTAAAATATCTTCCGATTGCAAACGGTGATTTTTTCCATACTCGTTGTGTTGCACATATTATTAATTTAGTAGTGCAAGACGGACTATCCGGGCAATATGTTAATAACTTTATTACATCTTTTCGATTTATGTTACATGACGTTTTTAAAAAAAGTAGAAGAAGATATCAAGATTATAAACAACTTTGTAAGGATACGCACTCTAGATTTTTAGGTCCTAATTGGGATGTACCTACTCGGTGGAATTCGACTTGTCACATGTTTGAATGTGCTTTAAAACAAAAGGGCACTTTGAAAGCTTTTCATAATAGTCTTTCGGATAATGGTGAAGCCGACCCATTTCCGGATGCGGGTTGGGAGAATCTTCAACGTCTATCCGAGTTTCTTGAGGTTTTTAAAAACTCAACAACAAAATTATCGGGAGTTTATTATTCCACTAGTTATTCGGTGCTTCAAGAACTATATTTTATGTCTTTGAATTTTAAAAATTTTCAAAATAAAAATAATATGTTTAATCAAATGATAGAACCAATGAAAGAAAAGTTTAAAAAATATTTTAAGGACTTACCACCCGTTTTTACGTGTGCCGCCGCTTTAAATCCGTTTCTAAATGTTGCGGGGGTTGAATGTTTGATAGATGAGATAAATGACAATTTGGATATGCATGACGAAAACCCTGATTTTTCAAACGAGGCAAAAGAAAATTTTAATCATAGTTTGAAAACAATTTATAATTTTTATTTAAATAGATATGGGCCTAACGTAAACATAACCATGCCAAGCGGATCAACCTCAAGTGCTAGTACCTCGTTTAAAGACCCTGTTTTGACTATGTTGAATGTTGTTCGGGATGTGACGGCTAAACGTCAAAGAGGTAACACCCCAACAAGTGAGCTCGGTAGATATAGTGGAACGGATTTTATTTCCACTATGACTACCGAAGATTATCGTGCATTCGATATTTTGGCTTGGTGGAAAGGAAAAGAATCTCAATTTCCGATTCTTTCTGCTATGGCCCGTGATTTACTAAGCGTCCAAGCTTCTACGGTAGCTTCGGAATCTGCTTTTTCTCTTAGTGGCAGGGTAATATCATTACGAAGAACAAGACTAACTCCGGAAGCAGTGGAGATGTGCATTTGTTTAAAGGATCACTTAGACGCAACGGATCGTATACAAGACCAAACAAGCCTCGAAGACGAGATTACACTCGAAGCTAAAGTACATGATGAAGAGGTAGAAGACGGAGTATCTTCTGGCATATCCGATGAAGAATTAGCATTTGATCAAGCATCTCGTAGTAGATAAAATTAGACGATATTGTTATTTTTAAGTTGTTTTAATATTATATGTCTTTCATGTTCTTTTTAAATTTCTTTGTCATTCAAATGTTTTATATAAAAAGTATTTAATATTTGTATATTATAAGTGTAACATTTTCTGCTCAAGATTTGTATATATTTATATATTAAGTTGTTTAAATTTTTGTCATTCAAGTGAACCCGGTTAGGAAAAGAAAAATAAAAAGAAAAAAAAATAAAGAAAATATAAGAAAAAAAAACATACGACCCGGTGTTCGACACACACACAAGAAAAGAAAAAAAAAAAAAAAAAAAAAGGCAAAAACCCGGTTGAACCCGGGTTTCATACCCGAACCGAACCCGACCCGACCCTACCCGGGTATACCGGGTAGGGTTTGTATCTCGCTGAACCCGACCCGGGTTCGTACCCGGGTTCACCAATACCCGGGTACAAAAAACCCGGTTGGGCCCAAACCCGGTTTTGTACCCGGGCCCGGGTCCGGCCCAAACCCGATTTGTGCAACTCTAGCCCAGCACATGTATGATGAGGCTTACAACTTCTCACATATACTGGCCCAAATATTTTTCAGGCTTCTAAGTTCTAACGGTATCTTAGGCCCAAAGAATATCTGTCATTCATGGGATTTATATTCGTCTAATTGTCTTTCTTCACGGACCACTTCGGATAGTCAATAAGACCATTAAAATTTAAACAGATAAACCTTTAAACTCGAATCATGTTATCGACGGCGTAATCTCAAACCACCTGATTTGATTTGTCTTCGAGGGGTAAAACGGTTTGAACGGCTTATGAGCACCTCAACGCCATACATGATCCAACAAGACGTTCCATAAATATTTGATTTCGATTTCCGAAGAAAGTTAATGTATATAATCTTGATTTCACTTAAAGTTTTACTTACTGATTTAGTTTCATATAGGATCTAACGAATTACTCTTACATCCATTATATGTTGTTTTTGAAATTGGACATAATACCTTTAGGACCATAAACTATATATGGCTTATACTCAAAGGCTCATTTCTAGTTTTAGAACATGCTTTTATCCATCCTTAGACGATGGTCCCATGGTCCTAAGTTACCTGGATTAGGTTCCAACCTTTCACGCCATCTCGAATAAATCTTAACCAGTAAGTCACGCGAAAAGAAATGTGAATTGAGTCGTTAGTAGAAACATTTGAACCTTTGCAAACGATCCCTGTTGGCTAAGCTTGGCGCGACTAATTTGGGATAAGCTTGTGTTTGACTTTATAGCTCAACAAATTTTGTGTGATGTAGGTAGTGTAATATACGTCATATCATATCAACCAATATTGTCCGTTTTGTTCATAAGAATCTCGTGAATTTGTTTTCTCTTGTCCGAGTGAAAACTTTCCAAAGATCACCAATTCTTGGATTGGTCCCATCCGAACTCACTTAACTATGAAGTTCTTTTATTATCCACAATCAATATACTCAAAATATATCAGTGATATTTGAGATAAACATTTCTTATAAACCCAATATGATGATATTTGACTGATTTAAAATTGAATTTCTTTATGGTGTTACAACAAAAGTCAAATTGAGCAAGTTAGACATGTTGAATTAATAAGTAAAAGAATTGAGTTTGTGTTTTTTAGAGCTCAAAAAACGGTCAGGTTAAGCAAAAATACCGTTATCTGCAATATTTATCTTTTTATATAAAAAAAAAGTTAATGCGCTATATATAATTATAATTTTTATATTATTCCAACAGTAATACAATTCTTAGATTTAGAAACTTTTTAAAGTATTAACAGTAATTTTTATCTGAAATATTTATCTTTTGGACGATTTTGGAACCGTTTTATTTTCTAAACCAATTTTTAGGTGTTTTCTTTTAGATTTTAAAAAATCAATGTTCATAATTAAGTAAATATAATTTAACAGCTCTGATAAATACAAATCAAACAAAATTAGTACCTTACAAAAAGGGTTGAATCTTAGACCACTTATGTTATAATGAGACCAACCAAATTGCTTGATGGTTATACTTTTTGTCTAGATTCTGAGTTGCTTGCTGCTTTGGAAAGAAAAAAGTACATAATGGTTGGAAGTTGGGCATATGCTATGGGTATGAACCGTATCATTATAAGATAAGGTAACATAATTGGACCAAATATATATATAACTAAATCTTTTGAACTTTATAAATGAGAGGTTAGAACAAAGTTTAAAACCAAGCCTTAAAAAATAGTTAATTGTAAAACCAACTCAAACCAACTCCGATTAAGCTCATTCAAACTGTGTTGGAACCGGCTCGTCAAACCCTAAATAGGGTATAGTGTTTATGTTTTAGTGATTAGGGTCTATATTTTAGCTTTTAGGGTTTAAGAATGAGATTTATGTTTAAGATTTAGCTTTAGGGTTTGGGGTGAGACAAGACGGTTCCAAAGCTGTTAAAATAAGTTCAATCAGAGTTCTTTTAAAATGGTTTCGCGCGGTTCCTTTTTTGTGGTTCCCTCTTGAAACCAGCAAGAAAGGTTATATGTATGTAATAGTTCACAATAGCTAACACTACATTAATCTAAACAACAATGGTAAAAGAAAATGTTAAATATGCTGGACTTAATCTTGAAACATCAAATAGAAATTAATTAAGAGTATTTAGAAATTGAAAGTAAATCTATAAGATGCAAAAGTGACGAAAATAACTATTTTTCTTTAAAAGATTAAAAGCACCAGTTTACCTTCAAAACTTTCATAAGTTATTTCAATTGTGTAAAAACTAATCAATTGTTTCAACTTTAATCCAAAATAATGAAACTATTGAATGAAATTGAAACAATAATTAAACTTCTGAAAGTAAATTAATATTTTTAATCTTTTAAAGGAAAATAGTTAAATTTGTTAAAACTTAAAAAACAAAATTGAAATTAACTATTTTATTTAGCCAACAAAAGTTTTGATATTGTATATATATTTCAGATCTAATAATTCTCCCTAACCGAATGTTTTTGCATGCCTGCAAATTGCAGAAGCTTTGTAGCACACTACTCCATTATTTTCCTCAATTTGTATATTTGCATGCCCCTTAACTTCCGCTACAAGTCATCCGATTAGATTGTTGCAGGGGACAGAGTGCACTTTAAGCAACCCCACCCCACCCCCACCCTGCCTCTATGATTTTGATGTTGGGTGGTGGGGTATGTCCAGTTGGCAGTAGGGTACCATCAGTTAATTTGACCGTTATAAATATGAGGACTTCAGGAACAACAAAACATGTTGCATTTGGTTCAAACAATATGAGGGCAGTAACAGTAACATCTTCGTGGATACTTATGTTTTTTTTCATAGGATTGATGTTTGTTGGGATTGAGGTTATGTCTCTAGATTCTTCTAGAAGTGAAGGAGTTCAAGAAGTGAGAAACAAGACTACCAATAGTGTTGTGATTAGTAACAAAGGTAAAGCCAATGGTGGTGGTGGTTATGGGTGGGGGTTTGGTTGGGGGTGGGGCGGTGGAGGTGGCGGTGGAGGTGGAGGTGGCGGAGGGGGGAAGGGAGGCGGTGGTGGTGGTGGTGGTGGAGGAGGAGGGGGTAGTGGTGGTGGCGGGTGGTGGCGGTGGGGTTGTCAGAGACACCCGAGAAAGAGGGGCCACCGCCGCCACCACTATGTTCGTCATGGCGAGCATAGAAACTTTAATCCTACCGGAGAAAATTATTATGCGATCGGAGAGTTTGCTGAGTGCATGGGAGGAGGGAGGTGTCACGGGATGAAGTTGGATTGCCCGCTGCATTGCGGGGGCCCGTGTTTCTATGACTGCACTTATATGTGCAAGCCTCATTGTCGTCGTCATCGCCACCATCGTGACCTCAGCCACTAACCCAATGGCAATCACTTGTAGTTAGCATTGGGTTTTTTTTATTTTTTGTTTATTTTCAAGGTTCTTCTTTTCGTGTCAATTTGCTTCCATTGGATTGCAGGTTTTGTAGTGTTGGTTTTGTTGTTTTGTTATTATTGGATTTCGTGTTATGTTAGTTTGGTTTGTGAAACTAGATTTGCTTATTATTATGATTTTAGTTGATTTTGATGTTATCTTAACTCAAATGTGAAATATGATGTCTTTATGTGTAATAGACTTTAATATTTGGTTGATTTACTAACTTTAAGTTTGTTAGAATTTAATGATATAGCCTTTTCTAACCGCTAAACTAGACGGTGTATTAAATGAGCGTATATGTGTGTTTTCAAAACACATATACAAGCTCTAGGTTCGATTCGAGCTTTTAACGATATGATCACGAGTAACTTGCGAGGCAGTTTGATTTATTTACAACCTATTGTTTACTGAGATTAGTGCTTTGTATGTATAACTTATGATTTAAATACTCGAAAAGAGATTAGGTAGAGGCCTATTGGTTCGGGTTTGACTCTATATATAATTCAAATTTGTTTTTTTATATATGTTCAGCCTCCAACTCAAACTCCATAAAACTCAAATCGAAAAGCTTGTTCTCAAAAGATACCAAATGTCACGTATTCACCTTGACCTATGTCTAGATTGGGCTTAGTGCTCGACACTGGGTCTGAATGTCATCCGGTCCATTGGGCCTAACTCGGTCCATCAGGAGGCCTAACGGCCCTAACCCTCTATGTCAAACTTCATTCTTTTGAGCCGAGATTAGACTTGGGCATAAAAACCGGGTTCGGACCCGACCCGGTGGACCCGACCTGGAACCGGGTACGGGTACGATCCGGTATATGCATACCCGGGTTGGACCCGAAAAAAACCCGTAGGGTTGGAACCGGGTATGATTTTCTAGAATTTCTTAGAACCCGACCCGACCCGACCCGGAACCGGTTGAACCCGGTTTCGACCGTTTTTTTTTTTTTTTAAAAAGTGGCCGTTTTTTAACGGCTATATAGCCGTTACCTTCGATTTGTGACCGTTTTTTTGGTCACTTTTGCCCTATAAGTTAGTATAAATAGGTGTGGGTTGATATGGTTTAGTACCCAAGTCTCAAACGCAAAAATATACGTAAAAAACGCAAAAAATACTCTCATTTACTCTCGTTTTACACGTTCACTCTCTCGTTTTACACTTTCACTCTCTTCAATCTTGATATGGCTCACTCACAATCTTCCGTTGGTCAAGGTTCGTCCAACGCTCCAACCGTCGTTCGTGTTCTTGCACACAATCGTAACATGGATGTTTGGTGCAATTGGGATATGGTTGAGTTGAGTGACGGGTCTGTAAAGGCTCGTTGCAAGTTTTGTGGAGCTTTGCTTGCTAAAGATTCTAACACGACTTTAAACAAACACATTAGCAAGAAGTTTTGTAAGTCGTTGAAAAGTAATCCGGATTCGCAACAAACACAATTGGGTGGAGACGGTGGAATCTTTAATTACGATGTTAATACGGTTCGAGATTGAATGGCGAAGTTCGTGATTCAAAAAGCTTTGCCTTTTAGTCACTTCGACAATCCTCTGTTGACCAACTTAATTCGAGAGACGCTTCAACCTCGTTACACTTACGTAAGTCGTACTACACTTAGACGTTATTGTTTAAAATTATGAAAACAAGCAAAAAATGATTTAATTGTATTATTTGAAAATTTAAATACCGGTGTAAACTTAACTAGTGACGTTTGGTCGGCTCCACACGGTTTACCCGAATCGTACCTTTGCGTCACCGCTCATTGGGTGGATCCCAATTCATGGCAATTGATGAAACGTACGATTGCATTTGATCTTTTTCCGCATCCACACACCGGAGAATTTTTGTTTTACTTTTTAGATAATGTAATAAGTATTTTTAAATTAGAAAATAAACTTTTTTCAATTGCATTTGATAACGCCTCTAACAACACAACCGCGGTTGAAAAATTAAAATTAAAATATCTCCCGATTGCAAACGGTGATTTTTTCCATACTCGTTGTGTTGCACATATTATTAATTTAGTAGTGCAAGACGGACTATCCGGGCAATATGTTAATAACTTTATTACATCTTTTCGATTTATGTTACATGACGTTTTTAAAAAAAGTAGAAGAAGATATCAAGATTATAAACAACTTTGTAAGGATACGCACTCTAGATTTTTAGGTCCTAATTGGGATGTACCTACTCGGTGGAATTCGACTTGTCACATGTTTGAATGTGCTTTAAAACAAAAGGGCACTTTGAAAGCTTTTCATAATAGTCTTTCGGATAATGGTGAAGCCGACCCATTTCCGGATGCGGGTTGGGAGAATCTTCAACGTCTATCCGAGTTTCTTGAGGTTTTTAAAAACTCAACAACAAAATTATCGGGAGTTTATTATTCCACTAGTTATTCGGTGCTTCAAGAACTATATTTTATGTCTTTGAATTTTAAAAATTTTCAAAATAAAAATAATATGTTTAATCAAATGATAGAACCAATGAAAGAAAAGTTTAAAAAATATTTTAAGGACTTACCACCCGTTTTTACGTGTGCCGCCGCTTTAAATCCGTTTCTAAATGTTGCGGGGGTTGAATGTTTGATAGATGAGATAAATGACAATTTGGATATGCATGACGAAAACCCTAATTTTTCAAACGAAGCAAAAGAAAATTTTAATCATAGTTTGAAAACAATTTATAATTTTTATTTAAATAGATATGGGCCTAACGTAAACATAACCATGCCAAGTGGATCAACCTCAAGTGCTAGTACCTCGTTTAAAGACCCTGTTTTGACTATGTTGAATGTTGTTCGGGATGTGACGGCTAAACGTCAAAGAGGTAACACCCCAACAAGTGAGCTCGGTAGATATAGTGGAACGGATTTTATTTCCACTATGACTACCGAAGATTATCGTGCATTCGATATTTTGGCTTGGTGGAAAGGAAAAGAATCTCAATTTCCGATTCTTTCTGCTATGGCCCGTGATTTACTAAGCGTCCAAGCTTCTACGGTAGCTTCGGAATCTGCTTTTTCTCTTAGTGGCAGGGTAATATCATTACGAAGAACAAGACTAACTCCGGAAGCAGTGGAGATGTGCATTTGTTTAAAGGATCACTTAGACGCAACGGATCGTATACAAGACCAAACAAGCCTCGAAGACGAGATTACACTCGAAGCTAAAGTACATGATGAAGAGGTAGAAGACGGAGTATCTTCTGGCATATCCGATGAAGAATTAGCATTTGATCAAGCATCTCGTAGTAGATAAAATTAGACGATATTGTTATTTTTAAGTTGTTTTAATATTATATGTCTTTCATGTTCTTTTTAAATTTCTTTGTCATTCAAATGTTTTATATAAAAAGTATTTAATATTTGTATATTATAAGTGTAACATTTTCTGCTCAAGATTTGTATATATTTATATATTAAGTTGTTTAAATTTTTGTCATTCAAGTGAACCCGGTTAGGAAAAGAAAAATAAAAAGATAAAAAAGGAAAGAAAATATAAGAAAAAAAAACATACGACCCGGTGTTCGACACACACACAAGAAAAGAAAAAAAGAAAAAAAAAAAAGGCAAAAACCCGGTTGAACCCGGGTTTCATACCCGAACCGAACCCGACCCGACCCTACCCGGGTATACCGGGTAGGGTTTGTATCTCGCTGAACCCGACCCGGGTTCGTACCCGGGTTCACCAATACCCGGGTACAAAAAACCCGGTTGGGCCCAAACCCGGTTTGTACCCGGGCCCGGGTCCGGCCCAAACCCGTTTTGTGCAACTCTAGCCGAGATAGAGACATTAGTATTTTACAAGTCTAGATGTTAGTCAAGCTTTAAAGTTATAAGATTTGTATCATTTTATGATATTCTGATATGTTTTCTAATTGAAACTGCCATAAGCGAAATCATATGATTCTTAGTTGCTCGCGACAAAGCAGCCATGATATGTTTAGGCTGGGTCATGGCTATCCTAATATTTTAGGGCTATCGAAATAAGTTGTAGATTTATACAATCAACATATTCGTTTCAATCTGAAGTTGTGAAGTAGTGATCCATCTTCATAGAGCTCAAGCTCGACAAAGACTTCATTTTCAAGCGTGAGCTCGATAAATTAATGTATACTTTTGAGTTTTACAAGAATCTGATTAGGCTATTAATGTTTGTTTCACATGAACAATCAAATATCATGATTTATTGATTCAAAGGAACTCACAAAGTGTGGATTAATTATGTGAACATACAAAGACATACACAGAGGATGTGCCTTTGAGTGTAACATCCGAAAACTTCCAAAAAAAAAGTAAAGGAGCAAACATGTTATTTATTTAAAAGCAAAGGGGTAAAAGCGTGCAAGGCCAAACCGGCTCATAATGGAGTTTAAAAAGAAGAATGGCCGCCCATACCCTCTCTCCCATGCACTCAAACTTACGACTAGTGAGAGAAAAAAGCTCCCATTCAGTTTGAGAGAGACAAAGTTGAAGATTCTTCAAGAAGGTAAGATTTTAAGGTGTTTTTTTCTCAGATTAGTCGGGTTTAAGCTTCTAGACAGCTTTTTATGTGTTTCTATGTGTTTAGTTTGTTTTTTTACGTGTGTTTAGGTGTTAGAACTCCAGGTTTCTCTCGGGTTTGTAGTGATTTGCTCGAAAACTGGTTTAAGGCGAGTTTTAGATCCCCTCTTTACATGTTTTCTACTTGTTTGGGGATGATATGTGTATTAAAACTGATGTTTCTTAGCACACTATTTTTTCAGATTTAAAAATGACTTGTTACAAAAATATGTGTGTTTTTAAAGATTTCTATGATGTTAATTGTTGTTTATGGTGTGTTATGTATGAATCTGATAGTTTTAAGCTAAGAATACGTTTAAAATGTTGTATGGGATTAGAATTTGCAATAGTTGAACATAAGCACTTAAACATATTATCTGCTATGGGTCTTGGGTCATCCGCAGTGGACACTTGGGATGGAATATTATGATGTCCGCAGTGGACACTAACTGTCCGCTGTGGACACTTAAGCATTTTAGATTGTCCGCTGTTGACAATGGCTGTCCGCTGTGGACACCTCAGCACTCATGCATGTTCGCTGTGAACCTTAAGTCATCCGCTGTATGCCTTAAGTATGCCTTAGTAAGCCTTGGTCATCCGTTGTGGACATTGACTGTCCGCTGCGGACACACTTACTGTTAATTTATCCGTTGTGGACTTTGGCTGTCCGGTATAAACTTTGGTTGTCCGCTGTGGACTTTGGCTGTTCGCTGTGGACACTTAATGTTTAAGTCGTCCGCTGTGGACCTTAACCATGCGCTGCTTACTCTTAGGTTTTAACCTGAAATTTTGGGAATAGAGTTTAAGTGATTAGTTCTTAGGTTTTAATGGATGCTATGTTTGTTTAATGTTTTTAATGATATATTCTTATTATGGGCTGCTATTATAAATAACTAATACTTCATGTTATGTGTTTATACAACAACAGATATCTTAAAAGTATTATTTATAATCAAGTGGACATAAAGGAATAAAAGAAAGACAGTGGAACTTAAAGAATGTTATCCCCGGACCCTTATGATAAATGAAAAGCCTTGCAAGCAAAATGAGTGGAGGTGCACGTTAGATCAACTGATGTGCGGCTGTTTCAGCCCATAAGGATGCACATCTGGGGTCTAATCCTTGTGATTGACCAATGAATGAATGAATGGGACCTGTATTCATGAGTAGGCTTCGTGCCTAGCAGTGTGGGTCAACTATCAGGGGTTAGCTACTACTTATAAATGTGTACTGAAAGAGGTTCGGCATTGGTTGTCAACCAACAATGTAAGCTCTTGCTTAATGCAGTTCAAGTTAATGAAAGAGAAAGATAATGAAAGAAAGGAAGTTAATGAATGCACCAATGAATGTTATGTAAGATGGGTGATCACTAAAGAAAGTTTACAAAAATGCATATTTTCTATATTAATAAAAACTAAAACTCACTCAACAACGTTGACTTTTTATATGCATATTAGTTGGCAGGTAATGAAGTTGCTGGGGATGGCAAGAGGATGGAGCTAATTGGCAAATAAAGACTAGCATCCATATTATGCAGAAATGATATTTTTTTTCTTATAATACAACTAAAATGTTCGTTTGAAACTTGTAACAATGATGTATTTCTAGGCAAAAATTATTATTAATGCATGAAATAGTTTTTGTTTAATTATTCCGCTACAATATTTTCTTATTATAATGTATTTTAATATGTGATGTGCTATGAATGATCAACTGTGGGGTTTTCTGGGATCGGGGGCCTTACATTGAGCAACTAGTAAATTTGATGCTTTAAAACATTGATGTAATGAGTTTATACCGTTGGAAACAGCCTCCTACATAAAGTGTAGGGTAAGATTGTGTAAATTATATCATAAAGCGTTTCAGTCACTGCGTTAAAAGGGAGCTAAATCAAACACTAGATACGTCCTTTTCATATACATACACACCCAAAGTGTATAATTTTAATACTACACGAGTATGATAGTGCTCCTCGGCTTTAGAGGTCAAGTATGTTAAGTTCTTAATACTTAAGTTTGACTCGACAACCTATTTTCATAACTCGAGCTCTACTTGAATTAATCAAACAAGTTAAATTAAATATTTATGTAGTTAAACTTATGAGTAGTTTTGAGTTATTTATAACCCTAGTAGCAAAATAATGTGTCATTTACTTAAGACTATGACACTTTAAATTTTATATTATAGTATTTTGATTTTAATATAACGTGTTGACTAATTTGATCCTAATGCCCAAAAATTATATTTTTTCAATAAATTTCTAACTCACTACAAAAGATATGGGGCACAGAAATGAGTTGATGTTCTGTCAGCTACCTTTATGTAAATAAAGTAACCTTGAGGACCATTTTGGAATATTCTCAAAGGGAGTAATCTTATTCCTTCCTTTAGCGGTATATCTTGCAAAAGAACCCTTCAATTGTGTACCTAGTTGTAATAAGTTCCCAAGATAAAATGAATAATATACGACACCTTTTCTTTAAATAAGAATAAGAATATAAAACTCCTTCCGGCCTAAGAAGAGCAAAACTAAAAAAATCGTGTAGGTATCTATTGGAACCGAGTATGAAATTAATTTTAAAATCTTTTACATATTTAAGTCTGGATACAACCTGATTACCCGGAACACTTGTTTAGGATTGTTCATGAGTTGAATTAGGTAGCCAGCTTTGTCTCGAGCTCAAAAATAAACGAGCATGTAAGGCTCGACTTAAATACTCAACAAGCTGAACTTTAGCTCAAACTCGGTTCATGTACAGTTCGAGTTGACTAGGGATTTAAAAAGAACTTTAATGTTTCAAAATAAAGGGTGTTACATTTGAGATCGAGAGGACGCAGAGATGAAAAGTCGGGTGTAAAATTGTTTAATAGAAACAAGTCAAATATATAAATATATTATATATACTAATGCTAAATAGTTATAATTAATAGAATGATACTCAAGTATTAAAAATGTTTTAACTCAGTTTTTATATTGAGTTAAAATTAGTTTTGGGTTATAGGAAGCCTAACGAATAAACTTTTAACGCCTAAGATCACAAACTTTAATAAATATATGTGGATGGGTGGGGGGAGTCAAGGGTACCATAAATATTTTTCTATTAATATATCAGATAAGTGAGGACTCAACAGATATAAATATTCAGACGAAATAAGCATACATTTGCACTTTCGAGCGAAAAAACGTGGTGAGAGGTCCTTAAAAGCTCCGCCCATGATCACAAACAAAAATTATTGATACCCTTTGGGAAGCTTGTAAAATTAGGTTGCAGTCAAATACTAATTAATATAAAACTCCTTTTATAATTATAAGATTTAAATATCAAAATACATCCTAAAACCATTGTGTTACCATCTATACTTTTTGTAAGTAAAATTATAGCATACCACAAATAACACAATGAAAACTACGTCATTTATTAATGTGACGTTATAATCATAATCAACTTTTAGTAAACTAAGTATATGATGTTCTACAATTCGAACCCAACTTAATCTTGATGTGGACTTATCATCGAGCATTCACAACAGAATCTTCATTCTTTATTTTTATGTTTTAATTAAATTTCACACTTTCTTATAATTATCTCTTGATTTTGTTTAACATCCCACGTCTCATTCTTTATCTTTATCTCTATCTTACTTATAAATACTTATTTTATTATTGTTTATCTCTCTTATACAATCACAAAAAATATAAAGATTGATGAATAGTAAATCTTTATGTTTAGAGAATCACTATTCACAGAACTTTAAAATTTGGAGATAAAGTAGGAGATGGAGATGCTGATAAAGATTCTAGTAGAGATGTAAAATACAAGAAATCTCTAAACAATAGAAATGAAGATAGAGATTTAGTCTCTACTATGAATTGTCTTAGGTATGTCAAATGGGAAAATAATATTTGATGAAATGAACCATAATATCTAGTTTTATAATCTGCAAATTATATAAGTATTACACCGGTACCTAGCAGGTGAATGATATTATATAAATCTTTTTTCGTTTTGCAAATTTCTATTCATTAAGTTATTTAACTATTTAGTAACTTGGAATATGAATATTATTATATAAATTTAGATATATAATATTTTTTTCTATATTAATAGTTTGACACGAACGAATTATACCCAGTATAGTGTACTTCTTGTACCGAAACACAGTATAAATTTTATAGCATATGTGAGTGAAAATTTTGACAAACAAAATAAATAAAAGTTGGTTCAAATCTGTGATGTTTCATATTATGTTATATACAATTTAGTTTCTGATAACTAGATTGTAAATGTATATTCAAATCTGTGATGTTTCATAGGGTGTTCAAATACGTTGAAATCTGAAAGAAAAAAAAAAGAAAAATGTATTCTAGTTCGTATCCAAAACTGAAAACACCAATCTGAATCCTTATTAGAATGTTCGGATCTGATCTCATCTTAATCCGAATCCCTAATTCTGGATTTCGAATGCCATAATTTTTTAACTCGAACTATTCGGATATCTGATTAAACCAAATTAAAATCTAACTATGTTCTAGCCCAATAATTATTATCCAACTACCTATTATGTTTTCAGCTCAATACTTAAGAGTCTTAACACATTCCAGTCATTTGATTCTAAATAGATACATAATAATAGATTGTTGTTTAAATTAGAAATTTTAATCTTTCAGGCCTATACAATTACCCATCATGTTTGAATATTGAATTTTTGTTTAGAACAAATTTGTATTTTCTGGTTTTATATATTCTATTATGATCTCAAACTAGTAATGGTTAAGAATAAAAAATTAGCAAAAAAAAAAAAAAAAATAGAAAATTTAATAATTCGAATTTTATGGAGAGATCTTCCTAACATTTTTACATCTTAAACTCAATTTGTATTAATTTGACATGATTGACTAAATTAAGTGATGTAACCAAAAGACTTAATTACACGGGTGGTCCCTGTGGTTAGGCTTGATTTTATTTTTGGTCCCTAACTCTTTTTTGGACCAACCTTGTAATTTCAGAGAGTTAGGGAACCAAAGTGAAATCAGGACTAACCATAAGGACCACCCATGTAATTAAGTGTAACCAAAATTTATCATGGAACTTGTAATTATACATGTTATCCTATCTCGAATGTGAGTTATACGGTCAAACTAGGTTAGTATCCCGTGTATTACACGGGATGAATAAGTAAAATATTAAATAACTAGTAATAAAAATTATTAATTATAAAATGATATTTTAAAATATGATATGATTGAAATAACATATGAGTAACGACTATAAATAATAAAACAATAATATTATTTTCTTTGAACTTTTGTTCTAAATTTTTTTTATCTAAATTTTTTTTTAAAAATTCGTTCTAAATCAAAACGTTTTAAAAAAATATCATTTTTAAAAATTTTATATTATAACTTTGAATTTTAATTTTTATGGTTCATAAAAAATTTAATTTCTAAAAACATTGATTTTAAATATTTTGTATTTTTAAAAAAGATTGATATTTTAAAATTTTCTTATGTTATACAAAAGATTGTTTCTTTTAAAATTACATTTATAAAAAGAACTCTTTCTTAATTTATTAAAAACTATTTTAATCTCAAAATGAATTAAATAATATAACTAGTAGTTAACGTAAATATTTATTTTAATTTGAGAGACAAGCGGGAAAATTAGGTTTAGAAGGTTTAATATTATGACATGTGTCAACTCAAAACCTTCTTTTATTAAAATATATAGATTAATATGGGTGTTTAATATATTCGATGAATCAAAGCCGAATTGTAAATAAATATAAGACTACTTATATTCGGGGCACGCACGTTGCGCGTGTGACAAACGACCCGTCAACCATGGCTTAGATAATCCATCATAGCCGTATATGCTTCGCAAACCAAACAAAAGGCTTAGAATCGAACCATAGTTACGGCAGCAAACCACAGTTGATAGCCAAACAAACACTAAAACAACTAACACCTTATAATAATAATAATTTAGCACTGACCGGCTCAAAACCGCTATCCAGTTGTGATTGCATGCCATAAACGGCTGCCAAGCCATGACAACCAACATAGGTTTCGCATTTCAGTCATAGCCACAGAAACAAAATACTGACTCAACATACCCAAACATAGGTAGTCTCGGATAAGCGACAGCTCGTCGTCATCAACATCAATACCGTGACACAAAGAAACTAGTGAACCATAATTAGTCTTAGATAAGGCCGCCTCATCATCATCGACATAGCTCAAACCAACAAGACCATCATCATCATTGTTGTCACCACCAGCATCAATATACCAGAATCAGTCTCAAATAGGGCAAATCGACCCAGCCACCTTCACCATCATTGCCACCACAACCATCAACATCAAGCTCATGATAGGGGGAAAGCCACCGCTCGTGACAACACTGAGGAGAGGTCGGGAAGGCGCGACATGCACCGGCTGGAGAAGTACAACCGGGAAGCAGCCTCGACGATGGCAGGGCAACCAGATTTGGAAACCCTAAGGGGTGACCGGCACACGTCATCAGCTAGGAGCACCACCGGACACCTCTGAAAACCCTAGTGGCTACCGGACGGAAATAACATCCCCACGAACACTGCCACAACCACGAACATCAACGATATCGATGAGTAGAGCCGGTGTCACCGGCAATGACAATTGCAGGTCCCAAACAGCGGCGACCACTGAAAACCTACAACAAGGATACCTCCAGCTCGCAACCGGTAACACCAACCAGCCCGGAGCAGCTGCACAACACCGGTGATAACAGCCATTCCCAGCGGCGCAACAAAGGCCAGCCAAACCATCTCTCTCTCTAGAAAAGCCTGGCCGGAGCTTAAATCCGGTATAAGTACCCCCATCACACATAATAACAGGTTGTACCATGGAGCAAAAAGGTTGTACCCCAGAAATAACTGCTCATCTACATGTGAGTTAATATAGGAGTAATTATATGTAGTTTGTAATACTTTTAAATTTCATTTTTATTATCAGAGGAAATTTTCAACAAGATAACGGTATAGAACACAACGAACGCATAATTATTGGATAACTCCTCATAGATTTTACTTGTAATCAAGAAAAACTTAACTCAAAATTCCCAATTACAAACTCTCATAATCACAACCCTAAACTCGATTGGATTATATAGAACCACTTTATTATCTAGAATCACGAAGTAATCTTATCTAAACCATATAGGGTTAGGCTATACACACCCTCTCTTTATTACTTGTCATGCTTTTCCTCTCAAAAAACAATTTCAAAACTTGTCATATTTTACCCCGAAAAAAAATTTTAGTTTTAGAAAAAAGTTTTTTTTAAATAAGTTTCAAAAACACTTTTTATATAACGATCTAAAAATATATTTAAAAATTAAATAATTCTATAAAATTTTAATATAACAATTATTGGAGTAAAAAAAACTTTTAAAAATATCTTTTAAAATTTGAAATAGACCTAAATGAACCTAATTCAACCGATTAATCAGTTTAAATCGATTTATTCGATTAAACATGTTAAACCATTTATTATTCGGTTTATACGAATAACCGAACCGAATAAGCAAGATTTTATGTAGCCGTTAACCGAAGTGAAAACCGAATTTACGATTTGATTCGATTTTTACGGTTACGAATACGATTTGGTTTTCGGTTATTTTATGTTTTTCACTTTTTTTGAACACTCGTTACCACTACAAATAAAAATAATAAAAGACAAAATATAAAGACTAAAAGTAATAATATATAGATAAAACTTAAAATATTTAGCTTAACATAATAAGGAGTGATATAATAAATAAAAACCATAAAAACAAAAATTAACTATTTTTACAAGTTAAGAAGATGGGTATAACAAATAAAAATAATTATATATAACATCACCCATCATATAACTAACTCTTTTACCCCTTGGACTTACCATCCTTGCCATCACCCCTTGGGTTGAGCCTATTAACGAATTTGCTCCTATACAAATTTTTCTTAAGCAATTATCATAGATTTACATTTGCTTTTAATTTGATTTCACTTGCACAAAATATATGTGTCTTTATTTATTCATAGTCATCGTTGCATATGATAAGTGTAAAACTATAATAATTAGTGGTGACAAACCGCACTTTGTACGACCTCAGTTGTCATGATTAAAAAAAAAATATAAGAAATGTAATATGTTAGAAAGTTATATTATCTATTTCACATTACAACTCTAAGGTTATGACAGTGGTCATCAATGTTTCCGTTACAAAAATCTGATATACATATCCAAAAATTGTGTTTTACTTTTACGTTTGTGTAAAACCTAAAACAAACACATATTTTAACGAAATACTTGAGGCTCAGAGTAGGTTAATTAACGTGTCTGCAAACCAAATACGGACTGTCATGCCAAATCAATAATTTTCGGATTATTTTTTTTGGGCATCATGATATTTTGTCACGTATTTCCCTTTTTCTCTCCGAAAATAAAATATTTATACAAAGAGGAACGACCAATGATCGAATCGACGACAAATGAACAAGCATGGAAGTCAGCAGCCTTCACATAGACTAAGATGACCACAGCCTATCCAAAGCACAAACTTCTCTATTCATATTCCTCTCTTTTCTCTCAGAAGGTGTGTATATATAAATAATAATAATCAACGGCTAAACATTTTAAATCAAAAGTTTAGTGGGCAAATCATGAATAGATAAAATAATTCTGTATTCATTTCCCATTACTACTAATTATAGAGTAATTATGCAAAAGTAAAAATAGTCATTAGCAACATACCTTTGTTTTTATGCAAAAGGTCTCTTAACCTAATTTTGTTGCATTAAAGTGCTCACATGTTATAAAATAAAGAGTTAAATGCGTTTTACGTCCCTGAGGTTTCATACAAATTGTCATTTGAATCCAAAAGTTTAAAATATTGTCATTTGCATCCAAAGGTTTTACTAAAATTGTCATTTGAATCCATTTGACTACACCTAACTAACACGGTTAACTTTTTCCTTTAAGTTTCCAACATGAGAGTTATTCTAATAAAAAAATTACAAAATAAAGAATCAACTCACGTGAGAGTTTTTATATGTTTAGCTTCTTTTGATAATTGCAGTTATGATTTAATTCTATTATAGGCTTTTATTTTTTTGTCTTGTTAATGTATTTTGATTTAGTAATCGTGTTACTTTTGTCTTTTTATTAAACATAGATTTCTTTGGTTTAAAGCTTAATTATGGTTACGATGATTGATGTTTTATGATTATTATTCATGGGCAGTCATTGTTATATTATTAATTGTTCTTATACTTTTATAATAATATGTCTTTTATGGTTATGATTCAAATAATTTATATTATATGACTTGTTTATACACACACACACACACACACACACACACACACACACACACACACATATATATATATATATATATATATATATATATATATATATATATATATATATATATATATATATATTTGTTTTATGTGTTTTATAAAGTTATAAATGAATCACTTTTAGTTAGTTATACTTATATTTTATTTTATATAATAGGGTTATTGGATTTTAATAATCCTGAATTTTATTTATTAGCCGGGATTAATCCCAACTCGGGAAATCTTTCCAGGCACGCCCAACTTTGAGCTTATTTTCCTCCAAAGATCTCTTAATAATGGATCGTTAGAAGAAAATAAGCTCAAATTTTGAGGTGTCTGTAAACATTTTCTGAGTTGGTATTAATTCTGGCCATAAATAAAAGTTAAGATTATTAAAATCCAATAACTGTATATAATATGATGTTCATAGATGTTTTATTTGATAAAATGAAGAAATGCTGACCTATCATTTTTGGTAAATTAAAATCGCAATGGTGATTACCAAAGGAGACTGAACCCCTAAAACTTATCACGTAGAGTTGATTTTTATTTTATAACTGTTTTGACTAAAATACCTATAATTTAATAAACTTAATGGAAAAACTTAACGGCGTTAATTAGGAGTAGTTAGTGGATTCAAATGATAATTTTTGTGAAACTTTTAGATGTAAATGACAAAATTTAAACTTTTGGATTCAAATAACAATTTATATAAGATCTCAAAGATTAAAATGCATTTAACTCTAAAATAAATTGAAAATTGTTATTTTCCATCGTATGTTTTGATAACACTTTTCAATACAATCTATTTTTTTCATCTAACTAAATATCTTTGACTTTAATCACTAAATTATCGATCAAACTAGCTATTAAATTTTTATATAAGAGTTAATTGTTCTTTTCATCCCTGTAGTTTCATAAAAAATATAATTTATTTACAAAAGTTAATATTTTGTCATTTGCATATAAATGTTTCACTAAAATTGCTATTTGAATCTAGAGTAAATTACCATTTGCATCCCTGATGTTTGTCAATTTTAACCGTTTGCATCCATATAGTTTCAAAGCCTCGATTTGCCCCCTGACGTTTTATTTTTGTCTCCATTTGAGTCCTAACCCTAACGTCGTTTGATTTAACCGTTTGTGTTTGGTAAATTGACATAAATACCCTTGATCCCACTTTATTAAAACCCACCCCACCCCACCCCACCCCAACCTTCCTCTTCTCATCTTATCAGACTAATATCATCATCATCAACATGGTCCCCCTCACCTCAACCCACCATTCTCTCTCTCTCTCTCCCCTTCCCGGTAGTCCACCACCACCGCCACCACCAGATCATAACCACCACCATCTTCGCTCGCCATGTAACCACCGACTTCCATCATTGCTCTCTCTCACTCTCTCTTTCTATCTCTCCCTCTCTCTCTTTCGCGGTAGTACACTGCCATCGCCATCGCCACCGCCACCACTACCTCCAGACCACAACCACCACCACACTATCGTGTAACCACACATCACACCTGCGTTGCTCTCTCTCTCTCTCTCTCTCCTCTCCTCTCCTCTCTCTCGCAGATCTGGAAATTATCCAAATCAAATTCATTTAACTCTTTGTTCTTCATCAAGAACACTAGCTTTTTACTCACCTTGTCGGATTTTCCCTTTGCACCGTCAATCATGGTCGCTGTTAACAATGGGAAACTGCGAGTGTTCTCGATTGATTTTGATTTTGTATTCACATTCTTACCGGGGGATTTCAATTTCAATATGCTTTGTTTTCCCCAAATCCTTTGATGTTGGGTTTTCCTTTTGGTTTCTCTTCCTACAACACAAAAAGAACAAAATTACTAAATTTAACAGAAGACCCAACATAGATCCGGTTGCAGTTCCGACGATTGCTCCACCGGAGAGCTTATCCAACACAAAACAAACCTGGAAAACCCGATAACTTCGATGGTATTTCACCTGCTAATTGGTGGCTAGTGGGGATGGTTGGTGGTGATGGGCTGGTGGGTGTAGTTAGTGGTGGTGGTGATAGTTTAGATGATGATGGTGAATGATGGTAAGATGATGTTTAATGGGAATGAATAGAATTATGAAAATAATAAAAAATAAGATTAAAAGAAAATGACAAAAATACCTTTAGTAAAGACAAATTATGTGGGGTCTGTTAACAGATTTGACTAACACCGTTAGTTATTTAAATTCAAATTGTTATATAATAAAAACATTAGTGATGCAAATGGTTAAAACTATACACGTCAGGTATGCAAATCGAGGCTTTGAAACTATAGGGATGCAAACGGTTAAAATGAACAAACGTCAGGGATGCAAATGGTAATTTACTCTTGAATCTATTTAACTACACAAAATTAACAACGGTAACCTTTCCGTTAACTTTCCTATATTTGGGGTATTTTAGTCAAAACAATTACAAAATAAAAACCAGCCTTATGTGAGAGGCTTTATGCGTTCAGCCTCTTTCGATAATCATCATTGCAATTTGAATTCACTTGTTACATAAAATAAAGAGAAAAATGTATAAATGGCCTCTTTGGTTTACCAGCTTGCATGTTTGATTCACAGATATTCAAAATTATAAAGTTAGTCTTAAATTTTATGAAGTTATTGCAAATTTGGTCTCTAAATTTTAGAAATTGCAATATTAGTCCAAACTGTTATGTGTGACCATTGCACTTTTGGCCCTTAGAGTTAAATTTAAAGGTTAGTTCAAAATTTATAAAATGCAAAAACTGAATGAATTTAATATCAGTAATCAAACATGCAATGAGTACATAAACGTTTGGACTAACTTTATAATTTCTAAAGTTTAGGATCCAAACATGGAACCTAATTAAACTATAGGGACCATTTATGCAATTTTTTCTAAAACAAAATACAAAGATAACCTGGTTGATTCTTTATTTTATAATTGTTTTGACTATAATACTTTTAATGTAAGAAACTTAACAGAAAATTTTAAAAATATTAGTTGGATGTAGTCAAATAAATTCAAATGAACACGCTAGCTAAGACTGTTCACATCCCACTCTTCATATCAATCTCTATAATTACACTAAAATCACTTTTTTTCTCTTTTTTTAATTAAATAATATTTTTTTAATATCTTTATCATTATCTTTTCTCTCTCTTCTACTCATAACCATTTTAAAAAAATATTAAAAATTTAATAGAGATAAATAATGTTTTATCAAATATAAAGATTAACAGTAACATTTTCTTTATTATTCACTCACAACAAGTTAAAATCATTTTATATAATATAAATAACACATTTATAAATATATAAAAGGTGAGATGTGAATGTTCTAGCCAATAGAATTTCGTTAAACTTCCACACAGACCAACTCCACGAAAATCCGACACGTGGCAACAACTATCTTATTTAACAAGAAACACCCCTCTCTTAGTCTTCTTCACCTCACCTTATCTCACCTACCTTACAAAGTTTTCACAAGAAGCAACAAAAGATAATCATCAAACATTGTAAAATGGCGAACAAATCTGTAATCATCATTTCATCATTCACCGATGAACCCTTCGAATCGATCGACGTTGATGTATCGGACTCCGATTCATGGCAGGTCATCGATCCGTCAGATTCCGACGACGGTAACTTCTCTTGCGACGCCACCACCACCGCCGACGACGACGGCGGAGACGACGACGGAGTTGCGTCGGACGTCGGTGATCTTATGCGGCATCGTTACGGATCTCCGTCGTCTGACGTCTCTATGCAGTCTGTAGGTGATGGCATTGCTCGTCATTGTAAGGTGATTGCTAATTAGGTCTTCGCGATATTGTTACTGATAATCTGATGTTTTCGGTGTGTGTTTTTATCTTCGAGATTGTGAATGAAATCGATTTGAGTTTATTTGTCCGTACAGGAACTTGAAGACGCTGTCGGTGGTTCAATCGCCGGTGAAGATGATCCATACGAACAAGAAGAAGAAGATGATGATAATGATGATGATGATGATGATGATGATGATGATGATTTGGATGATGAATTGGTGCCGAAATGGTTGAATAACAGATTCGAGAGGCAGAGGATGAGGAAATTGGGGAAAAAGGTGTATTCAAAGATGAAGAAATCGAAGCGATTGGTGAATCAGTACAGCAAACCTGGGTGTGTTCATGGGAAGCATGGGTTAGGGATGAAGCACAATCTCATCTGGTAATATTTCGATCTGAATTGCTTGAATTTGATGGTTGATTTCAATGGATTTGATGATGATATTTGTTAATTTGAAATGTATAGAAGTTGATTAGGGTTAATTGATCGTGTTTAGAGTTAGGGTTTGAAGTTGGTTTGTTTCAGATCTGCAATGTATATGTGAATTATTTGATCAAAATTCAAATTGCACATGTTTAATGAGGAATGCTAGCTTGAATAATTGAATCTGGGTATTTCAATTACCTGCAACGTATGTATTTGTTATGTCAATCAATTGGGTGGATCGATCTCTCGTGATAATATCATAATAAACGGGGGTGTGTGGGATTTCTTTTTAAAACTACTTTTTGACTTATTGATTTATTCAATAAGTTAATAAGTTAGTAAGAATTTACTTATTAATTTATTTCTCTCACAACTATCAGATTACTAAACACTATAAAATAACTTTTTAACTTTTTAAAAATTAATAAGTTAAAAAGGAGATATAAAAAGCACTCCCAAACACCCACAATATAGATATTTTACTTGTGTATTTATGGTTTGGTTTGTCCAATTGGTGTACATCCAGGTTGATGTGGTGTGTTAACATGTGGAACGCCGTTGTCTCATGGGTTAAGGGGCGATAAAAGCTAGGTTTGTTAGCGTGTTAATGGGTTGAATGTCTCTTCTACAATTTAATATTTACTTTTTATTAAATTGAGGGGATTAAACCGTTTCCTTAGTAAAGTGGAATGAAAGGGATTGAAGCGGGTGATGTGGTGTTTACGTGAAGTTAAACGGCGTGAGAGTATGTCCTAATTAAGTAATCAACAAAGAAACGCTTATACTTTCCTAGTCTCCTCCTCGCTCATCCCTTTATTGATGTACTTTTTGAGATAACTTGGGAGTTGGCGGTTAGGTGCTGACCCTTCAAAATGAGAGTGAAAAATAAGTTGTGTTAGGCGGGTGGATCGAGACATGGTCTTGAAAATTTAACACAAACTCAAACCGACATAAATATCAAAATCATGTAAGATATATAAACTAGTAATTTATGTGTTGACATGAACATAAAATGAATAATTCAAGAATTTTATAAGTATATAAAGTTAATTTTGTTTTTCCTCCCTTAGGTTTTAATAAAAACAATTATTGTCCTTTAAAAATAAAATCATCAATTTACCACTAAAATGAATAATTCAAAATCATAGTTTGCTGTTAGTGTAAGGATCTTAATTGTTTAAAAACATTGGGATGTGTCGCGAGTCTTACTCTTTAATAAACTACAGGTGATGTTAATTCTTTAGTGATAAATTGATAATGTCTTAACACAGATACCACATATTTGGGCCGAACTTATAGACGATATGTTGGGTCACTTTCCGGTCAATTGCCCAACACCTGGATGGTTTTGATGCAATCAAGTAATCAATCAACTAGGATAAACGTTATAGATAACGATTTTAACATGTATGGTTACAGTTTAAAAAAAATGATATTTGTTATAAGGGAGAAAAACATATTTCCCCCTCTAAAAATGATTAATGAAATACATACCCAACTAAAAAATTTAAATGCATATATCCTTTTTCAAAACTTTATAATGGCAAATATACCCATTTTCATTAAAAATACTTTATGTAAAAACTAATTTACCCTTATTCTTATTAAAACTTCATAATTTCCAAAATTCTCCTTATTCTTTTAATGGTACATGAACAATCAAAGTATTCATACACTTGAAGAAATTAGATGAAATTAGAGCTCGTAATTGTAACCTTTCAAACACAAATCAGAATCACAAACACATGGCCACATGAACAATCAATCGATGTTTCACAAATTTGAAATTCTAACCAACAATCAAGCAACGGCGGGAGGAGGCGGAGCAGGTACGGTGTAGCAGGCGACGACGAAGGAGCAGGTGACTATGGTGGAGCAGGCGACGACGGTGGCGCAGGCGACGACGGTGGCGCAGGCGACGACGGTGGCGCAGGCGACGGCGGTGGAATACCAACAGTTGATCGAGTGACGTCGGTTGGAACTGGAACCGTCACCTGCGACGCCGATGGAGATGTTGAAGGACTGTTGATCGGAGATGCTGAAGGACCCGTCACAAGCGACGGCGGTGGAGATTTCGAATTTTGGAACTGAGATGTTGCTGTTGAATGTCCTTTATGATGAAGTAGCAGTTGAGTATTTTTTTTTAACTAAGGGATAAATTGATCATAAAATTATATTGGGTATATATGCTATTACATTTTTTGCTTGGGTATATATGCATTTAAGGTATATTTGTAAGGGTATATATGCAATTATTCCTTGTTATAAATATAATCTTTCTTTATGAAACAAGTATAGGTCTTTATATGCTTTAAATACATTTTTGTAGGGGGGTTTAAGATTTAACAAGGTCACAAGGAGCCAAAATTAACACTTTAGAGTGTGACATATATCTAATCTAAAAACAAAACATCAAAACATAAAATTATATTTTGGTATAAATTCATACTTTTAATAAAATATTACAAATTAAATAAATAAATGCAATCTGAAGTACTAAATGAATTAGCAAATGAGATTTTGAAGAAAAAAAGTTTAAAAGAGAATTAAAGAATCTCAAATTCGGACTAACAACACGATATACATGCATACTTCACCAGTTCAACCGGATTAAGTTCAAAGAGGCTTAATTGGACGGATAGGTACTCGGTTCTCAGTCTAATTGACATTCGGTCGTGAAAAAATTGCTAAAGCAATGTAAAAGTAGGGGCTTCATCGAATAGAATCAATTTTTTCTAATGTTGATTTTCGAAAGTAAATTCGAAAAGATTAAAATAAAAAATTCAAGTTCGATTGAAATTCAAGTTAATTCGAATAAGTACAAATATGAAATTTTGGTTTGGTTCAAAATTTCAAGGTTTTAAATTATATATTTACCCAATAATATTTTTCTAAAATATTTGATTTTCTAATTAATTATAAACAATCATTCTCACTTTTTTCTGTATTTTTTGTAGAAACTATATTAATTCATTTGTTGATTTCATTTTGGGTGTCATGAGAATAATAATGTGTGTGGGTGTAGTCATGTTGTGGATGTCGTCGATTTCTTGTAACCTTCATTTTTTTTACCTAATTAAATAAACATACTGTCACATATTTTCTTGTTTACTATTCAGATTATTTCCTCTTATCGTATATACTTTGTTGAATTTTAGGATCACAATATTAGGTCAGGATATGCCTTGCGTACAATGAGTAGAAACTAGTCTAAATCAAGTCGTAGCCTAGTGGTATGTACATGCGGCTTCGTGTTCGAGTCGTTGCACCCCTTTCAAACTTCACCTCTCTTTTAAATTTTCTCTTTTTGCTTATTTTTAATATTTTTAGTTTTAGTTTTTATGGTTAAATTTTTTATCTTTGATTTTTTTTTTTTAAATTTAACCTTACTATTATGACTTGCTTATTATTATATGTGTTTCGATGCGAGTTTTTCAAAATTGACCCAACGCGTGACTAAAATACTATAATACAAGAACGGTAGCAACTTTTTTATAAATTTAATTCCTAATAAACAAAAAAGAAAATGTTTTCTTTGCAACGTGAACTACTGTCCTAACGTAAACGTGTCATATTTGTTTTTTTTAGCAACACATTATCATATTTGTGCTTAGGACCTATTTATGAACGATGACTACAAGGAATGACATGTTCCACATGTTAAAATCCACTATCCGAAATTTTGAACAAAACTATGTTGTTTTCTATAATTAATGAAAGTATTATTGTTCTAGAGACTATATGGTGCACTGTGTCGCATAAGAAAAACTAGTGGTTGAATCGAATAATATTTAGAAGCAAAAAGATTAGAGGAGAAAAAGGTAATTCGAGAAGTAAGAGATGAGCATAAATGTAAAATTTTTGAACTTAAAAAGAGATCACCTCGTGTGAATGTTTTAAAAATAATTAAAATTATAATATCAATATGATTGCATTTGAGATGACTTTCAACTCATATATCTTCTTTTTCTATTTAACTATCATATATAAATGTAAATAAAAATAACCCGTCGATAGGTGGTAAATAAATCAAAATTACCAATGAACTTATCTCACGAATTTAAACCCATGAATCACCCTTGTTCAGTCAACGCTCGATCCTTCTTGCGGTCAACATTGCATGATAACTCGAGTCAAAATTAGTCAATCAAAGTTTAAGAACAAATCCGACGCATAATACTACTCAAAACTTATATATACAAGAACACACGAGTCCACAATCAAACCGAGTAAAATAATTAGATTTATATAAATCCATCGCAACTAAAAAAGTAATAAGATATCAAACTCTATATTAAAATCCAACCAAGTAACCAATTCTATATAAAAAATAAATGAGCCCTAAAACAATGCAAAGAGGAACAAACCACATGCAGCCACCATTAGGATCGTCACAGTTACACTCAAATATCTTTCTACCACATTTGTAGCAAAAATGAACTCCACATCTGCACCAAGTTAAATTCAAAATCATAATTAGTTTCTCCATAATATAGACCAATACAAAATATATATTAAAATTCAAAATCATAATCAGTTTCTCCATAATATAGATCAATACAAAATATATATTAAAAAAAACAGAAATATTAAATCTACAAAGAGGGTGTTTTGGATTGCTTATTATAACTGCTTGTATAACAATTTTTTTAACTCCCCAGTTCCTAAGTCTTTTAGAATAAATAAATCACAATCTGCACATACAGGATATCCTTAATTTTTGAAAGGTTTATCTGATTTTCGATTTTCAAAATAAGCAATATGAAATAAAGGTACTTCAATCTAGTGTCCTATTATAGCTATAACACCTCTATCTAATCTCACACCCAAACTATCAGTTCAGCATGAGATTTGGCATAACATGCAAACCGGTTGTTCTATAAAATTCTCAAATGGTCGTTTGAATTGAAATCGGTTGTTTGATGTAAGGTCAAACGGCCATTTGATTTGCAAATGGTGTGAGATTATATTTAGGGTGGTGTGACTACAACGACCCTAGTTAATTTCAAATAGTTTATTACCTGCACCGAACAATACGACAACCCATAACACGTTCAACACAGTGTCCACAAACTGGACATCTCATCCATCGCTTCTTCTTCGAAAGAACGCCAAATGCGACATCGTTTCGATCCATACTCTCTTCACACCTATAACCAGCATGCCATGCAACCTTACACCCAAAACAAAAGGGTTTCTTACAATTAGGACACACACATCTCTTCACATCACCATCACATTCATTGATCACCAAAGCCGAACAGTCGCGATAAGGGCAATAAGCCCTATCGTAGCCCAGCACCGTTCGATCACAAAGCGTGTCACACCATTTAATAAACAGTTGTCGTGGAATCTTCGGGCGGCATGATAAGGGTTCGAGGGAATGACCACAAGTGAGAGCGGGGCACTTGATGTCGGATTCATTCTCTTCGAGGTTTGCCTGGATGTGTTTGATCATGCATTCGGTGCAAAAGGGGTGAATGCATATGTTACTGTTGTTGAATTGCTTGTTAGGGTGTGTCACTGGTTCTATACAAATCTCACAAGTGAATGATGATGATGATGATGATGATGGTGCTAATGGTGGTGATGATGGTGATGATGATGATGGTGCTAATGGTGGTGATGATGATGGTGGTGGTGATTGTTGATCTTCAGGTTCTTGTGGGATTTCTGAATATTCTTGGGGTTTTGGATTTACATTCCCCATTATCAAGCACATAAGAATTTGCAGTGAGATTATGAATAGAGGAATAGAAGTATTTACAGGAGAAATTATAAGAGATTGTGAGCAGAGGAATAGAAGTATTTATAGGAGAATTTATAAGAGATTGGAGCGACAATCACTCGATGATTTAAATAAAGTTATATTATCATTATGGTTATTATTTTTATTATTGTTAGATATGTTTATCTGATATCTAGTTATATTTTTTTAAGTATAGAGTTAATCTAGAAAGTTTTCTAGATAAATTTTCGTTTATTATTTTCTAGGTTAATACCCCGTGTATTACACAGGTTGAATAAATAAAATATTAAATAATTATTAACAAAAATTAATAAATTATTAAACGATCTTTTAATATAAGATATGATTGACATTACGTATAAGTGATAAAAGAACAATGTTATTTTTTAAACATTTGTTAATTTTTTTTTGTTTTTCTTAAAAAAAGTTGGTTTTTAAAAAACTGTTTTAAAACAAACCGTTTTTAAAAAAATGTCATTTATAATAATATCTTTAAACTTTGATATTTAATTATTTTTGTTTCATAAGAATTTTATTTTTTAAAAAGCACAGGTTTTAAAACATATTATGTTTTTTAAATAGTTTGATATGTTTATAAAAAAATTTCTTATTTTATACAGAGTTATTTCTTTAAAAATTGCATTTGTAGAAAGATCTCTTTTTAATTTAATAAAATAAAATTGATATGAAAAAAAATTAAATAATATCATTAGTAGTTAATGTGATATTTATTAAGAAAAAGAAACAGAAAAATAAAATTTAGGAGACATAGAATTGTGCCAAGTGGCTTCCAAAAACCTTTTTTATTACTATAAATAGATTATTTATCATATATGACAGATAAAATATAATAATAATATTTAGAAAAATTGGATTTTAATAATTTAAGTTATTGACTATTGACCAATATAAACCCTAACTACAAATCTGACTAGTATAAATTCTAACTATAATTTTGTTACTAATAACACTCTCAGTCTAATTGTTTATTATCTCCGTTAGTTTCTTATAAATATCATGTGACGTGGCTTATGACGTGACGTATAACATAGTTATAACTAAAAATATAAATATATTATTCAATTCTTGTTTATAAAATATCATTTTATGAAGTTATTAAATGTAACGATTTTATCGTTGGTTGAGAAGTTTGAAGACAAAGAGATGCAAAAATGAAGTGATGTATTTATATTTTTTTTATTTAATTATGCAAAACACCATATCACATGTAAGTCACGAACAACGTCACGTGTCATGTCATAAAAAACTAAGTTCACGAATAATCAGACTGGGACTGTTGTTAGTAAAAAAATCTAAAGTTAAAATTAATATTAGTCAAATTATTAGTTGGGATTAATATTGCCAATGTGAGGCTAGCCCACTTGGTGTCTCTTAGGGAATCCTCAAATTTACCTTTCATAAACCCAGATTTGACTAACAAACCAATTAATCTTTCATTCCTCATTCAAGAACCTTGTTTTAAATCATATAGCGTATTTTTAATTAGCAAACTTTTGTTTTATTTTGGAAAAAATAACCATCAATAAGGCACATATATACATATTCATTAAAGTCTCCATATAAAAGAACATTATTAATACCTAACTAGAAAACAAAGTAGTTATTATTATTTGTTAGTGTAAAACTAAATAAACAGTGAGCATGTTGACCACTAAAGAGAATTTTTCATCAAAAGCAACCCCTTTCCTTTGATTAAACCATATAGTTACAAGTGTAGCATTAAATCTTTTAATTTCGCCTGTAGACTTATACTTTATATGTAATCTAACATACATCACATTGATTTTCTTTAAAGAGGCATATCAACTAAGTCCCAAGTATGGTTTCAATTTAAGACCTCCATCTTGTCGTTCATGGATATCAGCTAGTTTCTATCATTTTTGGCTTCTAATTTTTTTTGTTCCATTGTCTTGTTTAGCATGGTTGAAAAAGATCTATTTTTAGAAGATAAATGAGCAGTAATCTACTACTATAATAGAATCTTGTAAATATTTTGGAACTAAAGTGTTTCTAGATGATCTCCTGATAGGAGTTACTAAACCACCAATTCCCTGATGAGAGTCTGTATTCTCACAGTTGGTTTCAGCATAGTTAGCCTTACTAGTTTCAATATCCAACTATAGAGGTTGTTCTCTTTCAGTCAAATTATCAGGAACATTGAACTTGTTCCTTTAAGACTAGACTGTTGTGTGACAGCCTCACCTACACAAGGTTGTGCAATGTGGCTGGGCAGTTGAACTATGCTAACCTTATTTTGTAAATACATATCCTAGTCATTGAGATTGAGAATGGTGGAGGGAGTCATGTTAATCAAATATGCAAAAGTCAACACACAATTAGACCAAAATCTAAGAGGGACTCCATCTTGAAATGATAGGATTCTATTCACATTTAACAGTTAAATGTTTATGTTTTCTTTTAATTATACCATTTTACTAAGTGGTATAAGCACATGCGGTTTGATGAATTATTTACATTATCTTAAAAAGGTAGAAGTTTGGTTGTTAACAAATTCTATCCCATTGGCACTTCTAAAAAAACATTAATTGTTTTATTCAAAACTATGGTTTAATCAAACTAAAAAAAATTCCAGATTGTAATACATCTCATCCTTTTGTTTCATTGAATATACCTAGATTGTTTTAGAGAAATCATCAACAATGTTTAAGAAATACTCGTACCCCTCTCTACTTTATATAATATAAGGTCCCAATAAATCTAAATGGACTAATTATTCTATTTCAGTTAACATGTTATCACTTAGAAAAAATGATTCACTATGTTGTTTAGCTCTATGGAAAACTTCTTAGAGTAACGATTTATTCTAAGTTTTCAAACTTAAAGTTTCACTAAAAACTCTAAGAACGTCAATGAGGTGCCTTAGCCTGTGGTCCTAAAGATTTACAATGTTATTACTATTAAAGCACACCCTAACTAGCCTACACATATCACCACGCCATAAACTGATTATCAGTCACCAGAGTTTTTTTTTTTTAAAAAACAGACCATGAATGTAACAATTGTTTCCATCAAGCATCCCCTTAAGTTATTACCTAGCTACCTTGTAAACATAATTTATGTAGTATTCTGGGACAATAAACACATATGTTATGATGACAGAGTCATTAAATTTTAGAGAGCCAGTTTTAGTTACTAAAGCATTAGGCCTATTAGAATGTTTAGGAGTGATGTTACAATCTGAAACAACCGTTATGGTTTGCCTTAATTAGAATCAACAACCCAACTAGATGGCATGAAGGTGAACATATTAGCAAAACCAAACTTTGGTTTTTAAAGAATATTCTTAGAGAAAACATTAAAGAAGATACCTTTGATATTAGCAAATTAACCCCCTTTTAAATTTTCAACTAATCATCCCAACAACCTTGTAAGCTCATCACGTGTGAGAAAAGGAGAAATAAGAGTAGTATCTAATGACAACGCAGTGTCTTTGTCATTTGATTTAGCCTAAAACACATTGGATTTTTTGTTTGTGGATGCTACTTAGCCCAGATTTATTTTTGTATCCTTAAGGATACCTATTGATTCCAAACATCGTTCCATAACATGGCCTAGTTTCTTGCAATGTAAGGATTTCAAACTTGGATTAGGTCCTTTGGTAAATCTTTTCTTGTCGTCGAAGGGTTGATTTGTTGTCGACACAAACCTAACTTTTTGAGTTTTGTAAGAAGTGTTTGAGTTTTCAATAGTCCTTGCAGGTTGATATACATGATTGTTAAAATTGATTTTTTAGTTTTTTTTATTTGATCACAAAGATTTGATAGAGTTGTCTTTTTGGTCCCATAAGTATATTTTTATGTTAATTTAGAAACTAAATGAACACTTACGTTTTGTCTTCAATTGTATTTTGTTTATTGTTTAAAAAAATGTATCGGATCAAATATAATACATTTTCATTAGACGGTATAAATCCGAGTTACTCTATTTTCAACGTAAATCCAAGTCGGCGAAATTGTATTATATACTTTCTCACATCATATAAGGCAGTGTTGCACTTGCTTTGAATTGGTTTACGTTTCGATATAAATTTGTTTAGAAAAGAGTCAAAACAAATATAATATGTTTTCATACAACGGTATAAATTTGAGTTACTCTATATTGCGACATAAATTTAGTTTGAAAACGAGTCGCGTTGATCGTAGTACATACATTACCCACATGTATGATGCTGCCGCAACGTGCGTAAGTTAAAAAACTAGTTAGGTTTATTAATGAAATTATTATAATCATGTGATGTTTTACAAGTACAAGAGAGCAGTTGAACTATTACATCAAACTATTTCCATGTTATGTTTCATTATAGTAGTATTAAGAAATAGGTAAACCATGTTAAGAAACATAATTAATTTTTTAAAAATAGGTTAAACACCATAGACCTATCAACTTTGTCATATGTTTCTTTTAAATCCTTTCAAACCTCAGAAGCAAGCCTAGAATAAACTTGACCCACATATAGTTTAATGCAGACAGAATTAAGCATCTAGGTAACAATAACCAAGTTACATCTATCCCATTGTGAACCTAGAGTGGTATCCTCAGTGGTTTTATACATGTTTTATCCACAAAACCAATCTTTTTTCTTTGTAAAGCTAGACAGAGTTTAATATTCACAATAGTCAAAGAACTTGAGTCACTTGGGTGCAGATAGAGTGGATCACTTATATTTAATTTGCTAATTAGGATTTTAGTAATTACTATTGATCTAGTATTTACCATTTTGACATAACTTGTAATAGGGTTTCTCAAGAACGTGAATAAAATCTAATAAGATGAACATGATATCTCAAGAATTAAACGCAAAAACACTCAACCAAAGCTAGCAACTCTAATACCATGTCAACAATGGTAAAGGAGTATCCATAATGCCCAAACATTTTGATTTAATTCCAAAACAAATATGAATCTAGAACACGATGAATAGGAACAAATCAACTACAAATAGAACCACAAATGATTAGTATGACGATTTTTGTTCCACTGCACCAATTTGATCCTATAGAGACAAGACCTATAGCAACAACAAAATTTAGTCCCTATATGATACCTATAGCAACGACATGTCATTGCTATATGGTTAGCCTAATTTTTTTTTAACTTTAGCTAAGGAGTGGACATGTCGTCACTATAGGGTAGTCTTTCAACGACTGACCGTTGTCGTCGCTATAGAACCTTTAAAGTTGTTGCTGTAGTTAACTACTAAATAATTTTGCTTTTTTTAAACAAAATAAATTATTGTTGTTCACCTATAGGGACAACATGTCATCACCAAAGCTTTTAAATTCTTTGTCCTTACATATAAGATAGCAGGAAAAGTCCCGCCATTTGTCTCTATAGGGACGACTTATCCTTTCTATAGTATATTCATAATTATTTTATATTTTAGCTGTTTAAAATTTATTATTATTATTATTATTATTATTATTATTGTTATAATAATAATAATAATAACTTTAAAGCGGCATAATGGTTATCAATTTTACGGAAAAATGATCGATTAAGCCCAATTATTATCAGTTGAGCTCAATATATATTATTAGGCACAATGGTTATCGATTAGGCCCAGTCATCATCGATTTGGCCCAATGACGGTGGGTTAGGCTCAATTATAGTGTATTGTACCTTATGTTGGTTATTTTTTAGACACAAAAATTGTCATTTAAGCTGAATGATGGTCATTCGATTAAGCCTAATAATGATCATATATGAACATTGATATACAATTAGACTCAATTATAGTCTTTAGGCCCAATGATGGTTATTCTAGGCCCAATTATTACCGATGGCCTAGTGAGGATCGGTTAGGCTCAATTGTAGTTGAGTCGACCCTTTTGGTGGTCAATTAGACCCACTTATATTTAATTAGGCACAATGATTGTCAATCAAACTCAGTTATAGTTTATTAGGACTGATGATTACTTATTAAGTATAAGTATAGTTAAATAGTGTTGAGACACAATTATTGTGAATTATGCCTAATGAAGGTCAGTTATGCCGAATGGTTATCGATCAGTGCTAGTTATAGCCACTATAACAATCTAGTGTTTTAGAGATCAGACTTATAGGGAGGACAAAATTTAGTCTCTATAGTCCACCTATAGAGACGCCAAGTCGTTGCTAAAAACTATGGTGGCTATAGGTCGACTTTTCAGAGACCAAAAAGAAGTCGTCGCAAAAAGTTGACATTTGTCGTTGCTAAAAGTAAAAACCAATTTCTTTTATAATTATTTTTTTGTATTGACGTTAATAAGGTCATTCCATAGAGACGACATGTCGTCCCTATAGCCTATAAAGACGACACCAAAGAGGAGTGAAGTTTCCCGCCAAGTATGAAAACTTTTTGAGACGACATGTCCTCTCTATAGGTGTGAAAATGTCCTCTCTATAGAAAATATTTCTTATAAGTTTTAATATTTTTATTTTTCTCTTATTTTTTTTATTTTCTTAATACTATTATTATTAGTTTTTTCTGGTTATTATTATTAGTATTGTTACTTTATTATTATTATTATTATTTAAAAGAATATAGTGTTCGTACATATAATGACCTTAGCTAACAAATGTGTCACTGTTATTGAGACAAAGTGATGGTTAATTAGACCTAGTTATGCTCAATTATAGACGATTATATTCGAGCACATTCAATTAAGATGATTAGGCCAATGTCGGTCAATTAGGACCAATTATAGTCGATTAGGGCTAATGATGGTCAATCATACTCTATTATACTGTATTTGAGCCAATTATGGTTAACCGGTCCCAATTATAGTCGATTAGGGCCAATGACGGTCAATCAACCAAAATTACAGTTGAGGAGGCCTGGCGATGGTCATTTGGGCCAATAATGGTCAAATTGGTCCAAAAATAGTTGATTAGGGCCAATGATGGTCAATTGGGCCTAACCATAGTTGATTAGCCCCAATGATGATCGATTAGGGCCAACAACGGTCAAATAGGCTTAAATATAGTCGATTAGGACTAATAATGGTCAATCAGGCATAATTATAGTCGTTTATGGCTAGTTATGGTCTGTTTTGGGCCGATAATGATTAAGTAGGCCCAAATATAGTCAATTAGGACTAATAATTGTCACTCCAGTGTAATTATAGTCAATTAGGCCTAGAGATGATGGACTAGGGCCAATGATGGTCACATATGTTTAAATATAGTCTATTAGGACCAATGAGGGTTAATCAGCCCGAATCATAGTCGGATAGGCCCAGTGGTGGTTGATTAGGTCTAATGATAATAATTTTAGTTATATAATAATAATAATAGTAATAATAATAAATATAATAATAATAATAATAATAATAATAATAATAATAATAATAATAATAATAATAATAATAATAATAATAATAATAATAATAAATATAACAATAATAATTTTAATAAGTATAATAATAATAATAATAATAATAATAATAATAATAATAATAATAATAATAATAATAATAATAATAATAATAATAATAATAATAATAATAATAATAATAGCAATAGAGACGACAGTACATCCTATAGAGATGACACATCGTCTCTATAGGATGCCTAAAAATTTAAGCGGGCTGTTGACTAATATTGGGAAAGTCAAAATATCTACAGAGACGACTTTATCCATCCTATAAAGAGGACATGTTGTCCCAAATATTCAGACCTAAATAAATATTATGTCTCAACTTCTCCAACACAGACTTCTCACCACTTTGTCCATCCTCGGTTTCTCGCTCCGCACCTGCGATCTCCCGCCACCGCGATCTCCTTCCCATCCTCGGTTTCTTCACACAGATTTCCCACCACCGCCTTCCCGACTTGTTACCACAACCGCGATCTCCTGCCATCGCCGCCGAATCTCGCTACCAGCCACCAACACTATGAAATTGGCCTCCCACATTTAGATTGTTCGAGTTCTAAACACTTCTAATAGGTAATTTTTTATGGTTTTAAGCCCTAATTGAACAATGGTGTTGATTTTGTGTTTTCAAACAATTCTAGGTGGCTGAGGAAGTTCTAGGTGGCTGAGGAAGCTTTCAAGCTAATTTAAAAGCTAATCGAAACAGAAAAGGTGTGCTGTAAGTTACCCGATTGTTTATTTTCAAATTTTTTTAGAAATTCTTTATGCCTTTTGTTTTTGGGATTAAATGTTGTTGTAAAGTGAGAATAAGAGATCATATGACTTGTTGCTTTCGTTTAAATTTTGTTTCTGGACATATAGAATATGAATTGTGTTTTAGGTGTTAACTTTGTTAGATGAATTGTGTTTTAGGTGTTAACTTTGTAAGATGAATTGTGTTTTAGGTGTTTACTTTGTTAGATGAATTGTGTTTTAGGTGTTAACTTTGTTAGATGAATTATGTTTTAGGTGTTAACTTTGTTAGATGACATGAATGGTGTTAACTTTGTTAGATAGCTTGAACGAGAATGTGTGTTTTAGGTGTTATTTTTGTACATGAATTGTATTAACTTTGTGATGAAAAGGGTATTATAAGACAACATGAGAAAATTAGGGTTATGTTGTTGATGAAGCACTGACCTTCTGCTCTATGTATCTTTAGGGTATGCATACCAAATTCGACCGCCCTGATAGAAATACAGATGATGGCATTCCAAAGATGAAGTATTCCGTGTTTTCATCATAATGTCGACCACTATCCAAGAAGAACATCATTTCACTTACTGAGCAATCCAAAAAACCATTTCATTGGTTTGTACTTAACGACTGTGAAGAAGTTAAAGGCTACATCTCGTAAGTTTTCTAATTCTTTATGTCATTTTTAGCTATTATGATAAACTAACTTTAATATTCTATCCTTGGTGTAGTGAACTAGAACATGAATTGCCTGAAAGTGAAGCAAAAAAAGAATTTCCCTTGTGGTTCAAAAATAAGTTTAGTATGTCTTCCGACAATGAACTATTGTCATTGGCACATGGTCCCATAGGGTGCGTATATTCTTACACCGCTTGCATAGTCAATGGTGTTAGATTTGTCGTGCACAGTCGTGATGTCAGACGTACAACTCAGAACAACGGCATTGTTACGTAGGAGAATATGGCACACGCTTTTATGGTCAATTAGAGGATATCCTAGAGTTGAAGTTTATAAAGGATTACACTGTTGTACTATTTCAATGTAAATGGTTTGATACGTCACGCAAAGGGTGAATAACAAAAAAGAACAATATCGTTGCTATCGACATCACCCATATATCTTGGGATGACCAGCCCTACATTTTGGCCACACAAGCTCAACAAATGTTCTATCTAGAAGATCCTTCAAAAACCACTGGCAATTGGAGGGTTGTGAAAGACGTTCATCATTGTAGACTTTGGGATCATCCAAGTATCATGCTTGCCAATGACATAGATGTATTGCATGATAATCAATCCTCTAATTATAATTTGGTTATTGACGATAACTTTGAATTTGGTGAACCAAGTGCACAAGCTAATCAAGATGATGAGATAGATGTCTTACAGGACGCTCCGTCATATAACTTCGTTACCGACTTAGGCTCCTTACCTCTAGCAAAGACTTCAAGTGAAGGATTCATTAATGACGATGAAGAGGATGAAGATGCGTACCCTTCAGATGAGAAAGACGAAATAAATAATGATAGGGACGACAACGACTCCGATGAGGATGTTTTAGAAACTGGTTACTATTCTAGTGATGGATATGATTAATTGTATGTATTAGAAACATGTAATTACATTGCTTATTTAAAATTATTATATGATTATAATAGCTTAATATTTTATTTTTTTGAAGGATAGATGACGGATGTGGCATGTTCTCGTGGTGGGTATGGTGCAGGTGAAGACCCTCCTGGTTCATATAGGCCACCATCTGGATGCAAGTCATGTAAGTTATTTTTCCAACTCGGCTATAAGTTTAATATTCTTTTTTGTATGTTGAGTTTTCTAACTTCTCAATTTCATGTTTTAATGTAGCGCAAAGTAGAAAAACACGTGGACAAAACAGAAACTTAAAATTGTTCACAAAAAAAGAAGAACTACAAGCTCGACTTCCTATCACCTTTGATAAGTCAGAGAAGCAATATAAAGCGATAGGAAAGAACTGCAGCAGTTGGGTCAGGGCGATTGGGAGTCATGTTGGAACTGGTGGATTTCATTATGTGAGTTGGGATAAAGTTCCCGACCAGTATAAGACAGATTTATTTCATTTTCTGGAGGCAAGTATATTATTTAATCCTTTATTTGCGTAAATAAGCTTTATTTGCATTTTAACTTCATTGGCTTCTTAGTACTTTAGTTTGTAGGAGCATTTTAATCTTGAGAATCATAAAGGTAGCCCCGATTGGCCATGGATTGTACAGGGGATCACGGCTGATTTTAAAAGTTGGTTTAGTGGCCGAAAAAATATAATGAAGAAACATTTTGACGACATGGAGGGCTATCAAAATGAACAAGTGGCAAGGCAAAACCCCCCAAAATCCATGGAGCAGGAAGATTGGGATAAAATGATTAATCAATTTTGTACTGAGGAGTACATGAAGCGCTCAACCGCCAATAAGAAAAATAGATCAAAGCTTAAATATCCAAGTCTACATTGGAGTCGCTCTTACGCGCAAGGGCAGAATCAACAGGTAAGAAAACATATTAAATATCCGAAGATGGTAACTAACATTTATTTCAAGTATTTCAAAAAATATTTTTGGTGTTTGCAAGGGCGAGGAAACAGGCTACATTGACTACTGGGCGAAAATGCATACTACAAAAGGTGATTGGATTCGGAGGCTGGAGAGGATTGGGTAAGCTAAAAACTGTTATTTGATTGATTAGTTATTATACCCAAGTATTATTGACCAAGTGGAACTAAATATTAGATAAAAAATTAGATGTGTTGATTCGGCTCGTTTTGACCCATTTGAACTAAAAATTGGATATATCAACTCTATTTGACCCGAACAAACTATAATGGTCTTTTTTATCAATCTTTTTGTTTATAAGGGTCAAAATGGGCCCGAACATACTTAATACACTTGAAATACCCAACTTTTACTTTAAATGGGTCAAAATGACCCGGGAGAACTTTAATAGACAAGAAGTTATATGTGTTATGTATATTTAAGTGGGTTGGGCTTGTTTTGACCCATTTGGACTAAAAATTAGATATGTCAAGTCTATTTGACCCGAGTAAACTATAATGGTCTTTTTTATCAATCTTTTTGTTTATATGGGTCAAAATAGGACCGAACACACTTAATACACTTGAAATACCCAACTTTTACTTTAAACGGGTTAAAATGTGTGACATCCGGTAATTTTCCGTTACCAAACTCCGTTAGTTCCGTTAGGTCTTGCATACACTTGTCGTGAGCACACACTAGTTGTCGTTGAACGTTGGTGACTTAATAACAATTATCTATGATAAACAGATAATAACTTGATTAATAATGTGATTATTAAGTTGTGCTTATGTGCCTATGTGATTTTAAATATTATTTGTGAATTTCACCTTGTTACGTGCCAACGTGTTATCTTTATTTCGTGTATTTTGTGGCTAGTGAAAATTATGCATGATTATTATTGTTAGTTTATAATGTTAGTATTTTGTAGTTAAAACCTTTTAAAAAGTGTTAAAAGAGCAAGTTTTTATAAAATGTGATCAAGGAGGGATTAATTTGTAAAAACTACAAAACTTAAATATGGTAAAAACCCAACCCTAGCCTCCCCACAACCCCTTCGGCCGCAACAACACCTAAACACACACACAACTTGCGATTTTGATCAAGAACAAGCAATTGAGCATCAATTTTGATTGGTTCCAAGGATTGCAACATGTTAACAATTTCAATTCTTAGCCACTACGCGATTCAAGGTTATATTTTTATGGGTTTTTCATGGTTTTTGAAGGGTGGTCGAACCCTAGTTCGATTTTTGTTCAAGATGTCGAATTTTGATTGGTTTGTTGATTGTATGATGTTAGTTAGATAGTATTGATGATAGTTTATGTGTATTATACAAGAAATTCGTGATCTTGATGCGTGGATCATACCTTACTAATAATAGTAACTTTTATGCATGAACTTGATGATTTGATGATGGATTGATGATGTTATGTTGTTGTATTAATGTTGGAATTATGATTATTATGCAAGAAATCCATGAATTGATCATGTAGTTCATACCTTACTATAAGTAGAAACTTTTGGATATGAGATTTGTGAATTATGATGATTTGATAATGTTGGTCGTGTCTAGATGATAGCATGGACTTGATTAGGCATGATGTTGATGAATTCATGAATGAATTGGGTGCTAGATTGATTTTGGGATATTACTTTCCCGAAAGGAAAACTTTAATTTTGAAGATCATTGGATATTGTTAATTGAGCATGTTCATGATGTTAGGGTTATGCTAGAATGTTTATTGATGGTGTCTAATGTGGTGGAATGTGTTAATTTGGTTGTATGGATATTTGATTGATCATTTAGGAAATTAAGACTTTTATGGTTTATACATGATGATGGCTTATGATAGGAGATTATAGAATCATGTTTGGAAATGTAATAGGTCATTGTTGGGTATGTTGGTTGGCATGAATCTTGTTGAATAATGTGATGATGATCGTCATACACGCGTGCGGATCTGAGGCCCCTACTTAGTAGGATTGGCGGGGTTTAGGGTGTGAAGTCGTGAGTGGCTTCACATGGCATGTTGTGTATGATTAGACTTTATGTATGATGTACTAGTTGTGATTTAATTATAATTATGTTGAGCATGTTGACTACTTGAGATTCGCATGAGTTGTATGATAATCTAAGTTGTATGATGATCTTGGTAGAACAAGTGATTGATGAAGTGATATACATGAACAACTTGTATGACAACCATGTATGCTGAGTTGCTATGCTTGATTAAAAGGGATTTCAATTAATATGTCACCAACGGGTCAAACGGGTCAACTGGGTCAAATGTGTCTTGTTTTTCCAAAACCTTGAGTCAATGTGTTTATTGAGCACTTAGGGTTGTTAATGATTCTGTGTAGACGTACTCATGTACTCGTGTGTTCTAGGTAACCCCTGAAGGTTGTCTTTCCCCTCTCTCTCAAATTAGCTTTAATATCATTTATGTGCACACCAGGTGAGTTCATGCCCCACTTTATTTACACTCTCTTTTGGGGGAGATAGCATACTCGTTTTGAAACGCTTTATTGATTATAAGTTGTGTATAGTGTAATGTAGTGTGATATACTATGAAAGTCCTCACACTTTCGGATCATTAATATTGGAACTAGCGGGAAATCTTGGGTAGTACTACTGGGTTTGACAAGCCCCACTTGTGCGACTCGAGGTCAAACGAGTGCCATATTGTCCTAACATATGGTGTCACGACCTAGTAAGTCGTGACGGGAGGCAATCAAACGAAATGTTGTCAGCTTCGATCGCGAAATCACTACGATTATTACTTGTGAATTTAGACTAGCTATCTAATTCAATGCACTCTTATGTTTTATAACTATTACTGTTATGTTTTACGCAAACTCTTGAACTCACCAACCATTGTGTTGACTCTTTTAGTATGCTATTCTCAGGTCGTGGTTAATAAAAAGCCTAGGAGCACTAATAGGACAACATTTTGGGTCAGCATTGTTGGGAACAATTGTGGTTTTTGCAATTGAAATAATTATGTATTTGTTTTGAACAATGATTGGCGCGTGTTTGCGCATTTTACATTGTGTTGCATTATTTTGGGTTGTCATATTTACTGAACGCTTCCGCATACTTTTAATGTTTTAAACTCTGATTTTGCTTGAATGTTTCATATAGAGTCGTTCTGAGTAACTAATGACTGAGATCCCGGTTTGTCACACACCTCATGGTAAAACCCCGTACGTGGATTTTGAGGGTGTGACAAAATGACCCGAGAGAACTTTAATAGACAAAAAGTTATATGTGTTATGTATATTTAAGTTGGTTTGGCTTGTTTTGACCCATTTGGACTAAAAATTAGATCTATCAAGTCTATTTAACTTGAACAAACTATAATGATCTTTTTTATTAATCTTTTGGTTTATATGGGTCAAAATGGGCCCGGACACACTTAATACACTTGAAATACCCAACTTTTACTTAAATGGGTCAAAATGACACGGGAGAACTTTAATAGATAAAAAGTTATATGTGTTACTTATATTTAAGTGGATTCGGCTTGTTTTAACCATTTGGACTAAAAATTGGATATATCAAGTGTATTTGACCGAACAAACTACAATGGTCTTTTTTATCAATCTTTTTGTTTATATGGGTCAAAATGGGCCCGAATGAACTTCAAATATTAAGGTTTTGTTTTCTTGTTTATCGAAGGACCAAATACTAGAAGAACATAACCGAATGAGAATCGTGGCCGAGGAACATGGAGAGCCGGTAGATGAGATTCAATGTCTTAGAAATGCGTTGGGACAAAGGCGCGGGTTTACAAGAGGTGTTGGGCGACAAGTTAAACAACCATCGTCTTTCGCTCATGCGAGCAACGGGTCGTCCTCCGCTAATGATGATCGTGTGAATCGATTAAAAGAAGAATTACAGAAATTGTGTGAGGAAGTTATCCAACTTAAGAAAAACCAAGCAGGAAATGAGAAGATGGTGACAAAGATGATGGTGATGATGAGTAGAGTGGCGTTTGTTTCATTTGTATAATACTATTGAACTTTATGTTAATTAAAAGGTTGTTTATATAATGTTTTAATGCTACTACTATTAAGTTTTTAGATGTATATCAATATTTAAATTCATGCTATATTGAATTAAATATAGAAATGAAAACAGCAGGTGGTTCCGGAGAGGAACCTGAAAAACAACAGAAATTGAAAAAATATAAATTTTTTTTGCAGAATCTATAGAGAGGACATGTCATCCCAATAGATAGTCTCTGCAATTCCCAGGTTACAACGAATTGCGCCGACTTGTCGTCGTAAAAAGTTGTCGCAAAATTTTTTTTTTTTTTTTTTTTTTTTAGAAAAAGTTATTGAGACTAACCTTTTGAGTCGACATGTCGTCTTTATAGATAACCTATAGCGACCATCGTTTATTGAGACGACATTTTCCACCAATAGCGACCGGTCTACAGAGAGAACGCTATAGGGAAGACATGTCATCTCTATAACCTATAGAGATGACTTTTTAGTGTTTTAGAGATGACTTTTGTCGTCTCTATAGGTTTATTTTGTTGTATTGAGCCTATTAGACCAACGGTGATCCTTTAGACCCAATTATAATTGATTAGGTCCAATGGTGGTCAATTAGTCCCTTGATACTCAATTAGGTCCAATTATAGTTTATTAGGCCTACTAAGGGTCAATTAGCCTCTCGTTATAGTTAATTAGACCCTATGGTGGTCAACTATGGTTTGTCCTAATGAAGGTCGGTTAGGCTCAATAATAATAACGACGACGACGACGACGTCAACAAATATGGCAAAACAAAATGCCTTGTTTTTTCAACATCTCCACCTTCTCACCACCACCACCGACTCCACCATTCTTCACCGTCTCCACCTTCGCTCCATCGTTCCTCCCTTGTTTCAAACCTCACTATCACTTATCACTTTCCCTAAATACAAGCCACCGGATGACAACACAAGTATCCAAATCATCCCTACTTAGGGTTCCCAATCTCCATGGATATCCCCTCCTAAGGTAAAATTCTTTCCAATTCCTCTTCATTTGTGTGTTTCCGTGTGTTTTTGTGAGTTAATGATTTGGATTTTGAGAGTTAGTTTGTATCCAGATAGAATAATTAGTTAGTTAGAACCTTTGAGTAGCATTGATTTGAAGTAATATTGATGACAATAACAAACTAACAATTAAGCAGATAAGGAGTGCTATACATTGATGTTAAGATGTGTTTGCAACCTAAGAGTTATGTGGATGAGGATCTTTAGGTCTCCTTGTTTTTAAAGAAAAATTGTTTAGCTTGTGAAGTTTACTACAAATGAAATCTTTATTGTGTTAACTTTGTCATAGAGAACATGGAATCATGGATTATGTTTTGTGTTTTAGGTGTTAATTTTGTATCCTAGCTTGTGAATAGGTAATGTTTATTTATGCTAACAAGTTTGTGTTTATTTAGAACAATAAAACAACTATGACAATAGATCAGAGTTGGATTAATATTAAAGATCGCAGGTCTCCAATTTTCTTAAGAAGTCTTGATGACTTTATGGAGCATGTTAACAACTACGTCAACAAATATGGCAAAACAAAATGCCTGTGTAGAAAATGTGCCAATGCACTTTACCAAGATTTTCCTTGTGTTCGTGCTCACATATATGACCATGGGTTTTCTACATTGTATATGGTATGGAAACATCACAGTGAGACGCCTAATAATTCGGATTCAGCAAAACAGTTTGCTAACATGACACCTACTGGAGTGAACCAAGGTGCAACAAGTGATGAGATGTTTGGTGCAATTGAAGATGTTGTCTTAGGGCATTCAGAAAACATAGGTGGAGCGAATCAAGGTGGTTTAGACCCGGATTTTGACACATTGTTTAACGAGCTGAATACCGAGTTATACCCTGGTTATAGTTGTATCTCTTCGCTAAACTTTATAGCAAAATTGATGCACATTAAAGTCATCAACAAATGGACAAATAGTTCGTTTGACCAGTTGTTAGAGTTTCTAAGAGTTGCATTTCCAAAAGACAATCACATTCCAGCATCTCACTATGAAGCGAAGAAGAAGCTAACCAAGATTGGGTTAGGATATGAATCTATTCATGTTTGCATCAATGACCGCGCTTTATTTTATAAAGAAAATGATAAATTTCAAAATTGTCCGGTTTGTAACGAGAGTAGATGAGTCGGCAAAAACACAAAAGGAAAGAAAGTACCACAAAAGGTGTTGCGCTACTTTCCGTTGACTGATCGACTTCGACGAAGGTATAGTTCTAGAATGACGGCTAAAGATATGATTTGGCATAATACCGGACACTCAAAAGATGGTAAGATGTGTCATCCAGTTGCCAGGAAGGCATGGTAAGATTTTGATAATAGATATCCTAAATTTGCCAAAGAATCAAGGAACATTCGTTTGGGTTTAGCAGCCGATGGCTTTAATCCCTTCGGTAACATGAGCCTCTCTTATAGTATGTGGCCAGTAGTATTGATGACATACAATACACCACCATGGTTATATATGAAAGAGTCTTCTTTCATGTCAACTTTGCTAATTCCTGGCCCTAAATCACCTGGAAAAGACATTGATGTTTTCTTAAGGCCTTTGGTGGATGAGTTGAATAAGTTGTTGATTGAGGGAGTACAAATCAGAGATGCACTAACCGACACGGTATCCAAGATGCATGCAGTATTATTGTGGACTATTCACGATTATCCTGCTAAAAGCATCATGTGTGGATGGAGTGGTCAAGGTTATCTAGCATGTGCTACTTATAACAAGGACACACTCTCGGAACGTGTAACCGGTAAGACAACATTTGTTGGTCATAGACGATTCTTGCCTAAAACTAATAAATGAAGGGAAAGTCTCTTGTTTAATGGGAAAAAAGAGTTAAGAAATCCACCCAAAAAATTAAGCGCCTCAAAAATATTAGAACAACTAGACAGACTCCCGAATCGTATTTCGGGGAAACATTCTACTCATGTAAGCATGAAAAGAAGTCGTGATGAATTGGACCAAAAAAAGCATCTTCTCGAGCTAGATTATTAGTCTTCTTTAGAACTAAAACACAATCTTGATGTTATGCACATCGAGAAAAGTATGTGTGAGAGCTTGTTGGGTACTTTGTTAATGAATGAAAAAACAAAAGACACAATCAAAGCAATGCAAGACTTGAAAGATTGGGGTATTCGACAGAGTTTATAGCTAAAGCACATACCAAACAAGGTTGTAAAACCATAAGCGTATTACTCTTTTAAATCCATTGATGAACAAAAGTTTTGTCGGTTCATCAGTGAGATTACCCGATGGTTTTGGATCGAACTTTAGAAATAAGGTGACTCCCAATTATTCGAATATAAGCGGGTTAAAGTCACATGATTGTTGCATCCTAACGCAACGATTGATACCAATAGGGGTGCCCGTTTCAAAAACAATTACCGAACTTTACATATCCTTTAAAAAAATTTATATGTGGAGGACATACGTAAGTTACAAAAGGGGGCAATTACTTTATTATGCAAGTTGGAATTGATATATCATGCAACATTTTTTCTTTATTTACCCGAGGAAGCTATTCGTGGTGGGCCTGTATATATGAGATGGATGTATCCTTTCGAAAGATACATGAAAAAATTGAAATCTTATGTCAGAAACAAAGCCAAGCCTGAAGGCTCAATAGCAGAATGTTATGTTGCTCATGAAACATTGACATTCTGCTTTATGTATCTTGAGGGAATGCATACCAAATTCAACTGCACCGATAGAAATGCAAATGATGGCATTCCAAAGATGAATTATTCTGTGTTTTTGTCACAATGCTGTCCACTACCCAAGAAGAACATCATTTCACTTACTCAAAAAATCACTTCATTGGTTTGCGCTGAACAATTGCGAAGAAGTTAAAGACTATATATCATAAGTTTTCTATTTTTTTTGTCATTTTTAGATATTATAATAAACTAACTTGAATATTTTATCCTTCCTATAGTGAATTTGAACATAAATTGCCAGAAAGCGAAGCAAAAGAAAATTTTCCCTTATGGTTCAATAATAAGTTCAGTAGGTCTCTAGACAATGAACTATTGTCACTTTCATATGGTCCCACAGGGTGCGTATATTTTTACACTGCTTGTATATTTAATGGTATTAGATTTGTCGTGCACGGTCGTGATGTTCGATGCACAACTCAAAACAACGGTGTTGTTACGGTAGGAGAAGATGGTACACGCTTTTATGGTCAACTAGAGGACATCCTAGAGTTAAAGTTTATAATGGATTACACGGTGGTACTATTTCGCTGTAAATGGTTGTACACTTCGTGTAAGGGCGTCATAACTAAAAAGAAAAATATTGTCGCTATTGACGTCACCCGTACGTCTTGGAATGACCAACCATACATTTTGGCCATACAATCTCAATAAGTGTTCTATCTGGAAGATCCTTCGAAAATAGTCGGCAATTGGAGAGTTGTGGAAGATGTTCACCGTCATAGACTTTGGGAACTGGAAATAGCGTAGGAGTTGGTGGTTTTCATTATGCTAGTTAGGATCAAGTTCCTGACCAGCATAAGGCAAACCTGTTTTATTTTCTAGAGACGAGTATTATATTTAATGTTTATTTGCATTTGAACTTCATTAACTTCTAATTGGATGTATTTTTGTCAAGAATGTTTTGATCTCGAGAGCCACAAAGCTAGCCCGCACTGGTCGTGGATCGTAGAAGGGATCACAACAGATTGTAAAAGTCGGTATACTGGCCTGAAAAACAACATGAAGACAAAGTTTATCAATCTTGGGGGTTATGAAAAGGAGCATATGGCAAGGCAAAATCCACCAGATGGAATAAGCCTAGAAAATTGGGAAAAAACTAATTGATCATGTTTCTACTGAAGAGTTTAAGAAGCGATCAACAGCCAAAGGTACCCAAGTTTTCATGGGAGTAGCTCTTACTCGCAAGGGCGATGTCAGTAAGTAAGCAAATATCATTGATATCCAAAGATGCTAATTAGTAGCTATTTCAGTTATCTTAAATGGTATTTTGTTGTTTACAAGGGAGAGGAAACCGGCTACATTAAACATTGAGGGAAAATGCATACTAAAGGTGGATGTTTGATCAAGGAATCTGAAGCTGATTGGGTAAGTACAATAAATAACCTGATTATGCTTTCAGTTGAATATTTTAATTTTATTAAAGTAGGCTCGGGTCAAACTAAACGTTAGATATTTAAGTGTATTTGACCTGTACTAACTATAAGGTAGTCTATTTTAAATGTTTTCATTAGATATTTTTTTGGCTGGGTTAGAGGTACCAACATTTGGCTATTGAAAATCAGGGGCGAACGATCACTGTATTGTGTGCATCTAGGCATCTAGGTATCCTAGGGCATCCATATATCAAGTTTATTTGACCCGAACCAATGATTATAATAGTCTTAAATAATCAAAATGACTAATAGACTAATAGTTGGATGTGTTAAGTGTATTAAAGTGTGTTCGGGTCATTTAGACCCATTTAAACTATGTCGGATATAATAAGCCTATTTGACCCGTACTAACTATAATTGATTTAAATCAAGTTTTTAGTTGAAATGGGTTTTATTTACCCAAACACACTTAATAGACTTAAAATATTCAACTTTTAGTCTAAATGGGTCAAAATGACTTGGATGAACTTTAATAGACTAATAGTTGGATGTATTAAGTGTATCAAAGTGTGTTTGGGTCATTTAGACCCATTTAAACTAAAAGTCAGATGAATTTAAACGATCTAGTTTTTAGTATAAATGGGTCAAAATGACCCGAACACACTTAATAGACTTAAAGTATTAATCTTTAGGCTAAATGGGTCACCCGGATGAATTATAGTATACTAATATATATGGAGTGTATCAAGGCTGGTTGGTTTCATTATATAGCGGTTTTGCTACCGTTTTAGTAAAATATTAAGGTATTAATGTTTTATTTTCTTATTTAATGAAGAAACTAATTCAAAAACAGTATAATCGAATGAAAAGTGTGGCCGAAGAAGGAGGAGAGCCCGTAGATGAGATGAAATGTCTGAAAAATGCGATGGGAGAAAGGCGCGGGTTTACTAAAGGTGTTGGTCGACAAGTTAAAAATCCACCGCCTTTCACTCATTCAAGCACTAGCGGGTCATCTTCCACTAATGGTGATTGTTTCGACCAATTGGAAGAAGAGTTAAAGAAGTTGCGAGAGGAGGTTTCCCAACTTAAAAAAAAGAAAAGGAAGAAACGAGGAAGACGAGGACGACGATGTTGGTGATGTGTAGAACAAGTATTAGTTTCATTTGTGTAAACAAGACTTTTGAATGTTGTTAGACAAACTTGTGTATTATGTCTATGTTTTTGAATGAATGTTTTATTTTGAATGTATGTGTTTTTGGGAACAAATGACATGAAAAACGGATCTTGAAATCAGGTTCGATATGGGTTCTGGAAATGAACCTGGAAAACAGCAGCTTCTGAAAAATCTACAATTTTAATGTAGAGTCTATAGGGACGACAAGTCATCCATATATTTGATCTTTATAGCCCAGACTTTATTAATAAAAATAAATATAAATTAAAATTATAATATCTATAAGGACGACTACTCGTGGCAACATATCGTCGCAATAGGTATTTTCTATTTTCTTTTTTCTTTATATTTGGTTTGGGAATATACTATAAACACTAAACTATTGCAACGACATGTAGTTGCTATAGAAAACCTATAGCAACAAATCTCTATTGCCAAGACAAAATTGACCTACAGCGACGGACCTATTGAAACGAACCATTAGCAACGACATATCGTCCCTAATATCAATAGCAACGACAAAGTTTACTTTTAGGTATGACATATATCGTTGCTATAGGTCTCTTTTTGGTGTAGTGTTCTACTCAAACACACAATCTAAAATAATGAAATTGAAGAACAAGAAACCCTAGAAACTCAACGATAAGAGAAACTCAATTGGCGAAAGAGGGAAAAATGAAGACCGCTAACAATCTTGACCATTTCATTTCCCGATCGCCGCCCCAAAGTTTTTGAGTCTTAGAGACGATCCGGGTCCTCTTCGGGTCCAAGCAGGATATCAACAAGGCTACCCAATCCTGCAAAAGTAAAGAAGGAAAAAAAACATAAAATATAAAATCAATCTAGAATACTTTTTTGGTTTAATAATTTTGGATTGTAAAATTGAAAATATTTTAATATTTTTAGCGGAGGATGAACAAAATTGTAAACAATTTATTCAAAGTTTGTGTTTATCCTTGTTATCAATTGGTTTTTGTTCTCTAACTGCCAACATACTACAATACCATTCTTTTGTAGTTTTGTGATGGCAATAAACCTACAATATATTCTTTAACTTGTAAAACTTTACAATAATACAACTAAAACAAAACAAAAACGGCACAATTCATCCCACTTCGAAATGACCGTACGTTGTGATTAATCATCCCAATATCCAACACTTTGAACGTATCACATACACTTTGAAACACCCTATAAATGGTGTCATCCTTCATGAGATCACACCAAGAACACTGAACACCATCCACTGCATGTGAGTTATTTTCTTGCAGAAGATGGGCTTCTGCAAGTATTTTTTGTTTGCAGTTTTATTTGTTTTGACACTGGATAATGGAGGCTTCTTGTTGCTCTCTAATGGAGGTGTTACAAGTTCTTTTGTTAGGAATGAAGAGAAAAGCATTGATATGCCTTTTGATAGTGATGTCTTTAGGGTTCCTCCTGGCTACAATGCCCCTCAACAGGTGATTCAGTTGTGTTTTTTATTTGTAACAAACTATGCAAGTATGAGAGATATCTTCTGATTTCTGAATATATCGATTGTTAAACACACATGAGTGTAAATAAATGGAGCCGATTCGAGCTTGAGTTCGTATCGTCTAATTTTAATAGAGGTTAAGCAGTTTCAAGCTTTATATTCAAAGCTAGAGCTTGACTCATAAACAAATTTTCAAACTTAGCTCGCGCTCGACTCATTTATTATTTGTTTACTTATTGTTAATCTTTATGGAATGCCAGTTATTACTTGTTTAAATATATTATTTAAATTTTTTAACGACAGTAATATTATTTATATTTAAATAATTACTTATTTAACTATAATTGTTTCTTTTTAATATGTAATATTTATAGTTATAAAATATCAACTATTATATATACAAATAATAGGCTCTATGCATAAAGCACGGTTTACACGTGTTTATTAAACAAGCTTATGTTTAGACTCAAGTTCATTTAAGCTTGCTCGATTTGAGATTTTAGAGCATTGGTCTCAAATGGCTCGCGGTTCGTTTACACTCAAAAACAGCTTTACCTTTTCACACTGAATATATAATAAAATAAAATGCAAAGCCCTTATGCGTATTATATAAGTTTTTAATGAACGCTTGCGTCAACATTTTTATTTATGTAAATGGCTTTGAAAGTTTAAATGTTAACCCTTTTGAATTTAGCTATATTTACACTTTATATTCTATACTTATCGATTTATTTTATATGACACACTCGCAATTTTTGTTTATTTTTGTTTGTCTCTTACAAATTAAAATTTTAATACTCTGTCGAGCCACAAATGTTATCAAAGCTGATTCACAATTTTTATTTTTTATTTTTTTCCTTTCCACATTTAACATATAATTTTTATAAAATCCATATTTGACGTTCTATTTTTATAAACGTTAATATATTTAAGTGTCTGTTTTTTTCCAGTTGTGATGTACTATTTTTATCAACGTTCTAGTATTATTTTTTTAACTGTTCCTTTTTGGTATTAAGTTTCAAATATTATCAATGCTCTCGCCGCAGCGCACGAGTTGTGACGGTTTCGATTTTTATATAAAGTTTTATTACGTTTTTCTTTCCTTCACCGTGCGAGTTCGCGACAACGTTAGTTCTTTGGCCCGTCGTAGCAAGGAGGGTCTTGATGCTAGTTGTTTGACGTTTAAAAAACATAACCTTACGACCAACAATGACGAGTTTAGAATTTTTACAAGTGGATGTCCAAAGTGAGATAGGTAATTAAAAAGGATCTGATTTTTCACTTTGTCGGATCCGACATGCATAAATCATATACCGCATACACAATAACCAAACATAGAAACTAAAAAGTTTCACTCTCAAGTGCACCTTTTAAAAACACATGATATGGTATTATGACTGTTTTCATATTTTAAGGTTCATATAACACAAGGAGATCATGTGGGAAAAGCAATGATAGTGTCATGGGTCACGGTGGATGAACCAGGTTCAAGCAGAGTTCTTTATTGGGCTGAAGATAGCACCCAAAGGAGTCAAGCTACAGGTCAAATCACCACTTACAAGTACTACAATTACACCTCTGGTTACATACATCATTGCACCCTCCAAAACTTAGAGGTCAATCTTCAACCCCCTTTAGTTTTCCAATTCATTATGTAAAAGATTAGTATACTTATTATAACTTTTTCTAATAACCACTTCTAGTCAAATTTTGAAAGAGCGAACGAATAGAAGGTTCTTGTATTAGGACCGAACCCAAGGGAACATTTTTAAAAACATGTTTGATCCTTTCACTAGTGAACTCTAGGGAATCTCAAAGCCAGTCACATAATATTCGAATCTTGTGAATTTTTTACCGTTGGTAGAATCTTTTTAACATGGAGTTCTCACTCATACAAGTGAACTTGTTTAGTATGTATGCAATGCGCACAAAAGAACTCCACGAGTTTGCTTGCCACACCAACAAACTCAAACATTTCAATGTCAAATCTCCCTTGAGTTTGCTCCAAGTACAAGCAAACCGCCTATTTGTTAAAATGCCTAGAAATTCTTACCAAAATTCTTAACCACATGGAAATTCAACAAGGTCATTACTAGTACCGATAGATATCACACTGTCCAAAAATGAAAAAGTAACTATATTAGTAAAAATATGAAAATACTTAAGTAACAATATTTTTGTTATTTGTTTATTAACATGTTCTTAATATTTGACTGGCAGTTTAGTACCAAATACTATTATCAGGTTGGGATCGATCATACATCAAGGAAATTTTGGTTTGTAACCCCTCCGCCAGTCGGTCCTGACGTGCCTTACACTTTTGGAATCATCGGTATGTCGTAATTATGTTTTTGTTCGTTTGTCATAATATGCAACTTGTTTAATGAAGTTGACTTCGTGCAGGGGATCTTGGTCAAACATACGATTCCAATATCACACTTACACATTATGAAATGAACCCGGTCAAAGGGGAGACAGTGTTGTATGTTGGTGATTTATCTTATGCCGATCACTACCTATATAATGATAATCGGAGGTGGGATAGTTGGGCAAGGTTCGTTGAAAGAAGTGTTGCGTATCAACCTTGGATTTGGACTGCCGGAAACCATGAACTTGATTATAGTCCTGACATTGTAAGTAGACAACATAAAATAACTACCTTACCCGTCTTAAAGTTGATTGATAATAGGTATTGGTTATATAGACAAGTCATATAATGGATGAAAAACCTAGGGCTTATAGCACAATGATATATGGTGTGTACATTATGATGTTGTTATTCAAAATGTTAAGAGTTGGAGTTCTATGATTAACAACGGTGTATAATTAATAGTAGATAAGTGTGTTTTTATCGTATTAAAAATAAATAATAATAGATGAAAACGGCTAATTTTTATAGGTGAAAACGGGTAAACAATTTTTGTATTATAAGTTTATTATGAATAGTTAATGTGTACATTAAATGTATTAAAAATATACCTTAAATGATTTTTAGTTTGCTTACCTCTTTCTTTTTTCCTCCCACCTTTTGATTTTCGTTTAATATGTTTGAAATAAAGTTGATCCAAATCAATCAAAGAAACATAATCAAGATCTGTAGCGTCATAACATGTTAAATCATGTCATCTTCTTAACGATCCGTTGTTTAATATAGGGTGAAAACAAACCATTTAAGCCTTTTCTCCACCGATATAATGTCCCTTTTGAGGCATCTGGGAGCACCGAACCCCTTTGGTACTCAATAAAAAGAGCTTCGGCGTATATCATTGTATTGTCTTCCTATTCCGCTTATGGTAAGACTTAAAACTAGTTGTTTTTATTTGAATAACTATTTTATAATAAAAACTATAACAAGTGACATAAAACTATAACAACTAAATTTCAATTAAACTGATGTAGGAACATACACTCCTCAATATATGTGGCTCATAGAGGAGTTACCAAAGGTTAATAGAAGTGAAACACCATGGTTGATTGTTCTTATGCACTCTCCATGGTACAATAGCAATACGTACCATTACATGGAAGGGGAGACGATGCGAGTTATGTTCGAGCCATGGTTTGTTCAGTACAAGGTTGATGTTGTGTTTGCTGGTCATGTTCATGCCTATGAACGATCGGTAAGTGGTACCGTCTAATATCTATTAGATTTATCTAATGTTGATTTTTAAGGGTGTTTGAAATCGTCTATATGAATAGTTAAAGTGTTTGAATAAATATAAATGTTTTATACTTTTCTTTTTTGTTTCAAAACAAAACAAGATATTTCAATAAATGATTTGATATCATTCACTTTCTAAACGAGTGTTTTACTCTTTGAACGAAATAATATGAAAATCCCAAACAACCTTTCTGATGTTCTCATTTTGTGTTACGAGACAAATTGTATGGTATAATATAACATATTATAGAGTATATTTCTGCAAGACAGGTAAATATAAGAAAAAAGTATAAGTTCGTAAGAGAGACAAATAAAAAACAAAGTTAAACCAATGTAGGCTTTTTCTAAAACCTAATAATTTAGTTAACTTTTTTAAATTTTTATTGTTGGAGGCTTCGAGCAAATGCCATAAACAGTCGCTCGGTATCTTAAACATCCATAAATTCATAATGAAACTGGGACAACTTTGTAATTTCTCACCTTTGTTTGTCAAATGATTACACACAGGAGCGAATATCCAACATTGCTTATAACATTGTGAATGGGAAATGCACTCCTGTCTTTGACCAAAATGCCCCTGTGTACATCACCATTGGAGATGGAGGCAACATTGAGGGCTTAGCAACCGAGTAAGATTATGCTATGCCTAAATGAAAAATTGGATATTATTTGTTTCATTTGTTTCATTCTTCATTTCTTTATCCATTTTAAAATTATTTAAGCACACCCAAAAAATTAAAGTTAGACATGATTCTACAATCCATTCTTGACACCGTCTAGTCTTAGTCTTGTGTGTGATTTGTTTGGGTGGAACGCTATCTAGTAACGTAAATTTCTGACATGTCACGGACTTAACACTAAAGTAGTTTAATTAATTGACTTCAATTTAGACAGATTGGTTAGATTTGAGTCGAGTGTGAAAACGTGTTGGTTGACCCATTTTACCTGTTTATTTCTGTAGTTTTTTTATAATAATATTCCTTTTCGCTATTAAAGCTGATTGGATATTTTATTTAAAAGTTTATTAGATGATACCCATTTAAACTGAATATTAGAATATTAATATAAAAAATGTAAAATAAAATTTTAGAGCTTAACCAGTCATAGTATTGTCAAGTAGTAAACTAAATACATGTATCGTGCCCGGATTAAGGTGTACGAGATAATTTTTGGGTTGTGTCGTGTTTGAGTTCGTATGTGCTCCAGCCTATCAACGTGTAAACACGATCAGTCTGGCACTGCTACAACACTATTCATGTGTGGATCACTTACTTGATTTACGCTTATCAAACTTACTTGATTTACATTTATCAAGAAGCTATACATAGAAATATATTCTCATGCATTCCTTTTGTATTTGCAGGATGACAGAGCCACAACCAAATTATTCGGCATTTAGAGAAGCGAGTTTTGGTCATGCCACAATGGAGATAAAAAACCGAACACATGCCTACTATAGTTGGCACCGTAATACCGATGGATATGCTGTTAAATCAGATTCATTATTGTTTTATAACAGATACTGGTACCCAAAAAATGATTCGACTATTGAAACTTAAACGATAAAATCATGCTTTTAGATGTTTCGTCAAACAGACAAATAAGTTTCACGGTGTTTGATACATGAATCTGTAGCCACGTACATTTGTTGTAAACTTGTAATAATTCAATTAATTTGTTCGTTTCTCCTATTCTTTTGTTATATATCAACTAGTGGATGCTCGTGCGCGTTGCGACGCAAATATCACGTTAAATGTAAAAAGAATACATAACAATAAACGGGCGTCAAACACCTTTAAACGATCTTCATGTACTCAAACTTACTTAAATTCACCTGCATGTTGCGGCATAGTACGTGTACAATTGCAATCCGTTTGGAGTGAAATTGAAACAACATATAAAACTTTTAGAGGTAAATTAATGTTTTTAATCTTTTTGAGAAAAATAGTTACTTTAGTCAAACCTTAGAAAGCAAAGCTGAAATTAACTCTAAATTAAATTAAGCATACTATAGCAGTACATTTGAAAATTATTAGAACAATATAGTTTAAAGGTTAAGAAAAAGAAAATACGTCTAAGCATTTTAGTAATTAAAAAGGTAAAAAAAGGGAAAGACGGCATATGTCTCTTTTGATCACATATAAGAGAGTATTTGATTAGTAGGATGATTGAAGTACAATGAAAAATGCACGAATTTACAGCAATTCCGTGAACACCTGTTTGCAGGTAGCAACATTTGAGTTTCACCAACAATAGATTTGCAACTTAAGAACTATAGGAATCAATATCAGATTCTCTTCTAAGCAATCTTGCCTCTTAAATTGATTCTGATATAGCCACAACCATAAGACATGCATCCTCAAGCTAGTTTTAGCCCACTCATTGTCCATCCAACAATTCATACAGATATTGCACTGCAAATATTCATCCATCTTCAATAAAGCCTAAAACCGTCGTTAAGAACAGTCACAGTGGGAAAAAATCATCATTAAAAATAAGTAGAAAAGGACTAACAATGTTATAACATTAGTTAATTAAACACTGAATGGGCACTAATACGGGAAAAAAACATCATAAAAAGGATTACAAAAGGACTTACACTGTTCCAGTGACTAATTACATGCTGAATAGGATCGTTAAATATTAATTTCTATAGCATCAGTTAAACTTACTCCTTTATCGGTTATGCTAATTTTGGCCCATGCTACTTTGTTCCAACCCTCGAAGTTACTGTCACTAATTCTACCTGCTCTGTAGAGGGTTGTTTTTAGATCTTTATTTATAGCTACATCACATAAATGGTAATACTTTAATAATAAAAACATAATGAAAAAACTATATACAAAGTAGAGGAATTAAAAACAACAGTAAGAAATCACATAGTCAGAAAGAATAAAGATTTAGATGAAGTTCTAATTTGGTCACATTTGTGGATGTTTTTGTTTATGGAGAATTAGATTAGCAAAGTTGGACATCCACTCAGAGTCATGACATATATCTAGTTGTAAAACATGAGATTAAACATCAACATTGTAGAAAAATAACAAAGTAAATGACATCTAATATACGTATACATGTTTCATAGAAATATTGATGAATCAAAGGCATAAAAAGACAAAATATGAAAGGCAAAAGAAGAACTTTAACTTAGCTCAATGATATACTAATTAATAGAATATTTTACCGATTTACCTTGCTTTTATGCGGGTGCAGATGAAACAAGATAGCATCCTTCAAACACGTTTTGTAACTGTGAACAAAATAATGACAATATAGTGATAAAAAAAGAAAGAATCAGAATAGTTTAAACCAATAGTTCAAAGAAAATAAATCAACCCAAATTGGAACAAAGTCCACAAATCAATGCAATATATGCATATCCAGAATAGCTATGTGAAATTTAAAACCTCTACCGTAAACAAAAAATTATAGACAATTGAAAAAAATTCATCAAAAATCTTTGACTCTTTTTCATCAAAATGATCTATCTACCTAGAACTTATGTGGGAGCAGATGAAGCAGGACACCCTTCGAACACATTACATAAAATCGTTATAAACATGTATCAAAGGAATAACAAATAAATGTTCGTACTACACAACCATATGAGTATGAAAGGAAAATGAAAAGAAATGTTATTTTAACCTTTCAATAAAACTTCTACAAACTGAAACATTTCATAAACAAGTTGTGACTATTATGTTAATTTACTAAGTCTATTAACCCTATTATCAACTTCTAACTTGAGTAATATATACTTCATTCAACATTTTTTTCATCAATTAAATAATAAATTGCATCCGTTGTTACCTAAATTCATGAAGGGCAAAAATAGAAGAACGTGCATTCATCCTTGATCCTATAAGCATATTCTAGGAAAAACATAGACTAACGAAATAGAGGAAGGGTGGGGCCAATGGTTAGAAGCCTTGGAGCTACAACGTCTTCATCCTCATTGTATTCTTCGCTGGTGGGTTCCTTGTGGAACATCAACATATTCTTAACCGGTCCCTAATTTTAACGATGACTCATATAAGTTTCTATTTAAGCCAAGATAACTTAAAGATAATATAAATCTGCTCAAATCTGAATCGACCATATTTTAAAGCTTCATATGACGTCCTGGTGAGTACCTGGTGGAAACGACAACACCTGTCGGTACCCATATACATCATTGAAAACCACCACAACCACTCGCCACGCTAGAAAATCAAACCAATGCGAAGTTGTCACCAAGATTAAGATTTGTGATTGCATCATTTAACTCAAAGATGCTTGTTATCTTGGAACCCAAGTTTTGCGTGCAAATTAGTAATAATTAACCAAATACACTAACGAAAGAAACAACATTTAAAATTACTAGCACCTGCAATATGAACATACAAACATATAAATAAAATAACTACAAATGAGATTTCATCATGTCAAGATAGAATCAACAAAGAATAAATATAAAGCAATAACACTTAGTTAACACATAATGAAATTATAGCTATAAATATTTTAGTTAAATGAAAAATATAAATAATAAATGTTTCATTACACTCATGCTTCAAGAAATAAGAAACTAAGTTTAAATCTTTGGGCAAAAATCATATAGATGAACTCGAACCGATGAAACGTAGGAACCAAAGGAACTCATGAATTCAAACTGATGGCTTCATGTGAAAAAATAAGAAGAATGAAATGTAATCACCCATTAGCTTTGCAAACTATCATGTAAAATATATCGTATAGTTTATTACACCAATCAAAGTCTTTATGCAATGTACTATGATTGAACCAGTGTAGTTTCTCACTAATTGATGTGCCGTTATCTATTAAATGTAATAGGATTGAATAAGTACATGATAATTGAAGAACACGAATCTAGTACATACATAATAGCCTAACGATAGACTACAAGTATCTTGATTTTGGTCCTTTAAAATGTTTTTGAAGCTGATAGAAACATCTTTCAGGACGGATCATCAGTCACATTTATGCATCCCATATAAAAATTTGAGAATTTTATTAATAATTTTCAACTTCCTTTTCATTATAGTAAAGCATGTTTATGAATGATCATCTAAATTAAGTCTATCTACAATGCCTTTCTTAAATAAGTTGACTTTAATTTCAAAAGCCAATACAATACTACTACATTAAACTCCCAAAATCTCAAATACAAAAGTAGAGATACGCAAACACATACACACCAATAACTCTTACCTTTCCACAAAGACTTGAAAGTCATTCCACTTACAGTTATACAGAACAACCTGACATCTAGGTTTTTAACTTTCAAGTAGATCGGTGGTGAGAAAACAAACAGATACAAGTAAATTGCATCATTAATGATTTTAAAAATAAATTGCATAATATACCTAAGAGTTCATGAAGAACAGAGTCGTAGGTGCTGTTTGTTTTTTCTGTAGCAAAATGTCTACAGTCTGCGGACCACATCTGGGGACATCTGCAGCAGAAAAGGTGGACCAAACGTTTGCAGTCTGCAAGAAAAAGACTGTTTGTTTTTTAACATCTGCGGACTGCAAAAATAATCTGTAATTAAAATCCATTTATGAAACAGAAACTCAAATAACCATATAATCACTCATTCGAAAAGAACATGTACACAGCTAATTAGCAACAAAACTCACGTTCATAAAAAATATTAAATAAATAAATAAATAAATAAAAACTCAAGTTAAGAACCCAAGAATTGGAAACAATTCTCCATTGTTCTTCTTTTCTGAACTCCCTGTTCCTTCACCCTGTAATCGGAAAATCCCCAAACAAGAGCAATGGTCAACATTATCAGTAAAACAAAATCAATTGCATGTCTTATGCAAATCATTGATGGCGAAATTACCATTATCTGCGGATGAGAATAAGCAAAACCCTAGGGTTTAAAGGATTCTGCAAGAAGCACGAGAGAGAAGTAATGGATATCATCCGCCTCTGGTGGTGGTTTCGGTGACTTATCCGCCGCAGATGGTGCACCACATGCGGTATAACGCGGCGGTGCAGCACAGAGGAACGCGGCGGTGCAGCAGCAGAGGATGGGAGGGCTGCTGCGACGGAAGGGCTTCGACGGGGCCGACGGTGGTTGCGACGGTGGCTGCGGGGCGGCGGTGGCGGGTGGTCCGACGGTGGATGCTGGAATATGGTGAGGGGGAAGGAAGAGGGTAGAAGGAGGAGGGTAGAAGAGGTTAGAAGTGAATAGCTTACGTCTTCTTCACGCAGACCTCGGGAAGACCCTAGAAGACATTTTTTAATGAAAAATCTTCTAAAAAACAAACAATCTGCAGACCTCAATGTCTGCGCGTGGTCTACGCGGTGCAGACAAAAGAGGTCAGGAAGTGCTTCTCAGAAAAAACAAACACCCCCGTAGTGGGATTCATTCAAGCTCTAGAACAACATTCAAGTAACGACTCCTACATCTGTTCAAATCACCATAGTTAGAAGATTCAAAGGAAGTCGTCACATATCCATCCTCATATCCTACACCAGAAAAGCAAACAGAAAAATGGAGGGTGAGATCTGACCTTATATACCGTCGATCTGCTTCTTAATCGCTGCATACCACCGCATGCAAACTTTGTTGTAGTGGATTGAAGCATAGATAGTACCTGAAATCTTGTTCAACCATCTGTCCTCGTTAGAACCCTAATCCCGCACACTGGATAAGCCGGTCGAAGGAGGCTTCAAATGTCAGGGAAAAGGAGAGAGCTAAGGAGACTAAGGAAGCATGATTGAATTGCTCATCAAATGGTGCCTTTAATTGCATCCTGTTGTTGTAGAGATGAATCGTCGAGAAGGTGTAGAAAACGCCGGTGAGTGTGATCGAGGAGACCTAAAGGCACGTCTTACAAAAGTGATCGAAATTACTATTTTGCCCGAAGTATTTGTATTATATAGTAGTAAAGATAAAGATAGTAAAGATAAAAATAATATAAGTTCTTTAAAATTAAATTTTTTTATAGTTTTTTATTATTAAAATCTCTATACTAATAAATAAAAATAAATCTGGACACTTGTCAGCATTCTAAGCTATCAAATAATTGGTTTTTCTTCTTTTCTATCCTTTTAATTATGAATGCTATAATAACTATTCATTAATTAATAACTATCCATAATTAAAATTTCAAATATGTTAATTTTAAATTTTCAAATGGGTTTGTTTAACCATGTAACAGTAAATTTATTTAGTCTGTGTATTACACGGGATTGTAACCTAGTTAAAGCTATAAAGATAGACAAAATTTATAATTATGTGCAGCGAAATAAAATCTATACATAGTAGGGTACAAATAAGACATATCATAGATAATCTTAGAGTAAACAAAGAAGACTATAATATAAAATCTTTGACAAAGTTACATAAAAGTTTACTCTACACAAAATAAAGAAATAAAAAATAACACTAGTGTAATTCTCATAATAGATATTTTTTCGTTACCTTAAATTATATTAAACACCAACTTTAGTTTTTATTAAACACCAATTTTAGTTTGTGAAGGAGTTTACTGTAGCTAAGTGTACATCTTATTCAACGTGTGATACAAGGCTTCGGTTCTTTATGCTTTTTTGAGGTGGTTTCTTGCTTTTTTGAGGCGTTTTTTCTTGGAGTGTACAACTTGGCACAAGACTTTTTTTGGGGCGGTTCTTTGATTTTTCGGGGCTTCTTTTAGGGTAGTTTGTAAAATATTTTTTAATTACTAATATTTTTCCAATTTTGCTATTCCTTTGTATGGTCTACGACAAAGTGAGGTGATACCACCGCACTCATGGGCGCGTAACACAAACGAAAACGACAAAATTCCCGACGATACACGTGGGAAAAAAAACTAGTTTATGTCATTTAACATATGACAATCTAATTAATCAAACTACAAGAAATAATAATACTACATACCTTGTCGATAAACATACATGTGGCTGGTCAAGGGGTAGATGGCCCCCTCCCTCTCTATTCACGTCACGCGACATGTTATATCCTCGAAAGAACAATTAATGATCATTCACAAGAATGAGTTCAAGTAAGTCGTCTGCGAATTACATGAATTATTATATATTATATTATATTATATTATATTATATTAAACTCTTTTTTTGTCGGTGGCTACGGTAGCTACCGACCATTGGTCCGCGTGTCAACTGTTGAGTGGTCCACGTCTCATATTTCTTTTTCAAGCCTTTTTTCTCTCCACGTGACTCCACCTCTCCGTTGAAAGCACTTGGCGTTCTCTCTCCACATAACTTCATCTACTCCGGTGACCCTACCGGCGGGATAACGACGTTCTTCAAGGTGGAATGTCCTCCGGCAGGATCAGAGTGGCGATGCACCATAACGATGATGATCTAAAAGCTTGCATACAAGATCTGAAAACCCACAAGTGAGGTGTTGGCTGGAGACAAAGGAGGCAAGTGATGGTGGTTGTGGTTATAGTTGTTTCATGGTGCTTGCTGGTTTTTGTCACTGGAGATAATATAATAGACGATGATGGCATATATCACTACCTTAGGGTTGAAGGTCGTAGACTGTCGTTGCGCTTCCAAGCACCACAGCCGACTGCCGTAGCGCTACCTACCACCATCGCTGTCCTTCTTTTTCTGATCAGAGATAAAGGAGAGATATTAAGAGAGAGAGAGAGAGAGGGAAAATAACTTTCCTATAGGCATTTGAGTGGAAAGAGAAAGATGTATTGAGTGTTATATCAACTTTTTTAAATTTTGCTTCAGTTTCCAATGCTAGATTATGTACACATAAATTGATTGAATATGTACTTTATTTTACTTCTTATAATTACTTTCATTTTAAACTAAAAATACGTTTATATTTTATTCATTAAATATTTTGAGTCTTGTATATCTTTATGCATTAAGCATCCTTCGTTATTCCAATTATACATGCCACAATTCTTTGTATATACATTTCAAAAGTTTGGTCGAATTAAAATAAAAATTTTAAACTAAATATAAGAAAATTAACATTTGCATTAATATTGTTAATGTTTACTAATGTTTAAATGGTGTGTTTTAAAACTATTTCGTTTTATACGTTGACTCTATCGTTATTTAAAAGATGTTCTTTGTTCTAGACTTAATTACACTGTTGGTTCCTGTGGTTAGGCCTGATTTTACTTTTGGTTTCTAACTCTCTGAAATTACAAGTTGGTCCAAAACTTTACACAAACGTAACAACGATGGTCCCTAAAACGGATGTCCATTAAGTTTTTCAGTTAATATTCTAAAAATGACTAAAATACCCTTGTATCATTGTCTTCTCCAATTGATTCTGGCAGCCCTCTAACTCCGGCGGCCTACCACTACAACGAAACCCACCATCTCCAGTGATGGAGACGGTTATGGCGATGGTGGTGATGGCGATGGTAACGACAGAAGTTGAGTAGATCTGAATCGCATTACACAACTATCAGATTTAATGCAGAGATAGAGGTGGAGGGTCGCTGAAGGTGGAGGGTCGATGATGAACGTGGAGGTCGTTGGAGGTGGTTGAAGGTGGTGATGGTTGAAGGTTTAAGGTGGTGGTGGTTGAAGGTTGATGATGGTGGTGATTGAAGGTTGAGTGTGGTGGTGGTGGTGGTGGTTGAAGGTGGTGCTGATTGAAGGTTGAAGGTGGTGGTGGTTGAAGGTTGAAGATGATGGTGGTTGAAGGTTGAGGGTGGTGGTGGTGGTTGTGGTTGAAGGTGGTGCTGGTGGTGACAGTGGTTGAAGGTGGTGGGAGTGGTGGTTGATGGAGAAGAAGAAAGGTGAAAGGGGGTATTTTTATCATTTCACACGCATTTTAACAGCAATAATCAACGTCCATTCGTTTCAGAGACCATCGTTGTTACGTTTGTGCAAAGTTTTGGACCAACCTTGTAATTTCAGAGAGTTACACAGGGACCTTCAGAGAGTTACACAGGGACCACCCGTGTAACTAAGTCTTTTATCTATAGAAACTCACAAATCACACTTCCCTAAAAAAACACAAACCTAAAAGAAACCCACAGTAACGCGCGGTCTCAAATTTTAGTATATATTAATCATGGTCGGTTGTTTTTAATACTCTATGTTATATCTTATATTTTCCATTTGTTGTTAGTTTGTGGATTTGGTTTGGTCGTTAGGTACATTGCCTTCAATGTTCAAGGTCTCCTCTTCGATCCTTTGCTCATCCGTTTTTTACAACTTCTTTGTTTTTTAATAATGTGGGTTGGTTTGCTGGGCCTGGCCTGCATGAATAAACCTAAACTACGATTATAGATGTTTTCGATGATGATGTTTCCTCGCGCTCTACGGCTGTCATCCTTTTCAAAATCATCGGTTGAACGATGTTAGAAATTGAGAGGATGAAACACGAATAAAGATGACGAGTCGGTCGAATGGGGTTACCCACCATTGATTAAACTTGAATGATTAGGTTGATTGGTGTTCGCCGACCATAATTAGAGAGAAGGAATATCATAATCTTGGACGAGAAAGATAATCACTATGTTACAAAAAGTCTCGCGACAACAAGCGTGGTTTAAATTCTAGTTATTGTTAAATATGATTGAAATTGACTTGATAATATAGATTTGCATTTGAATGATAACGAAATTAAAGTTTACATACTAGATGATTAAAATAGTGTATTAAATACAATGAATCAGTGATAAATTTTACAAGGACTAAATTTTCATTGTGTTAAAGTGAAGGGTAAAACAATGTAATCACACCGTCACCGAAGATCGATGAACAAAATGTCACATGGTCGTTGTCAACGCCAATTTCAAACTCACAACCTGTGAATTTTTGATTTGTTCGCTATCCAAAACACTCCAGATTGCAGATTTGATTTGAGCTACAACGAAATCTTCGATTTGTGCATTCGATTTCTATACAAAACTGTAATTTGTAGCTCTGATATGAAGGATTCTTCGGCGTCGTAGAGATGACGGATCAGACGATCGAGCAATGCTCGTCTGAAATTGAAGATCATGATGACAATCAGAAGGATAAGAAGAAGGATGTTACTGAAGATCCAGAAACCTTTAGTTGTATGCTTCAACCCTGTCCCGCTGATTCCGATCCGAATTACATCGGAATTCGTCGCCTTCTTCTCTTTCGCAAGGCTCAATCAGGCGTTCTTCGACGGAAGGTACTCTGATTAGTCGTTGATTTCATGTTTTGAACCTCACCGGAGGATGTGATTATGTAGATGAGTGTCGTAAGTTTGTATTGCGAATAGAAGTAACTAATTTGGTAAATAGTTTGGTGAAACAGTAGATTAATGCTTTGTTTGATGATATTGAATTTTGATGTTGATGTCTGTTGTGTTTAGGATTGGAGATGCAATGGGAAAGGATATGTAGCGTATCGTAATTTCATCAACAGGCCGGATAATTGGTTAAATTCGCAAATACCTAGTCGCACTAGCACTCCTGGAACCAGGTGGCCGAAGTTTTTACTTGCTTCTGTCATTTTTTTATTGTTATTGTTGATTTGTTTGATAATAAGATGCACAATGCAAATATGGTTTAAGCTCCAATAGGAACAGCTAATGTTCATCAGTGAGCATAATGTGGTTGGATTAGATGTTGTGCCATTGTTAGTTTGCTCACTAGTTAGACTTACAAACAAACAAACAATGTACCTGGTATAATCCCACTTGTAACAGAGCTAATTCATAGGGTTTGTGGAGAGTGAGATGGGGACATAACTTACTTCTATCCTAGGAGATAGAGAGGCTGCTCCTGTTGAGCCCCCAGACTCCAAAAGTGTTTTTTTGCTCGCTAATTAGAATATTGTTTGAAAAAATTCAAGTGGATTATCATGAATTTGCATTGATTGCTAGAGTTATATATTAGAGTGTAGTTGAAATCAGGCTAATTTACTGGTTGGTGAATCAGTGGGCGATGGATATCTTCTCCAAGTCAACTCTCCCTTGCACTTGAGGTGGAAAGCTGGGCTGGTAGCAGGGCATGTTTTACTATTTTCATCATGCTAAATACATATATATTGGGATAATTAGGGGTTGTTTGGGATCAGTTATTAAAATTGGTTATAGGCTTATTGCTTTCTAATACAAGAAGTTTGAGGGCATTTGTAATTGCTTATCCAAAATGCTGATCTGATAAATGGTTAGTGAAATAAGTTGTTTTAAATAATCAATTAAAATATGCTTTTCTAAACTACATCTATAAAGGGTTAATACCATAAAGAAAAAACCAACAAACTTTCCCATTTTGCACAAAATGTTTCCTCAAAGGAATTTGACATGCTAACATCCTTGAAGTTATTAAATTCATATGAACTTGTGAAATTAATGGTTGTGGTTACTAGCACACTCATGACATTTGTGGACACCACGTAGGCACTTTTTGTTTATGTGGATGGCACATAGATTCTTTTTGCGAACTTGGATGATTTTGTTATTGGTGGTGTTCTAAGAAATGTTAGTTTGTAAGGGTCAGCAAATAAACATCCAACGTGGTATCCATGCCAACAAAAAATGCCTAAATGCCATCCACGTATGTGGTGACTGTACAAGTAACCAAGGTCTACCATTAATTTATAGATTTGTAAAAAAATTACAAGTTCACGGACTTTAATATGTCAAAATTCAGTTTAGGAACTTTTACGAGCAAAATGAGAAACAATGGTTTTTTATGGTATAAACCCTATTTCAAAAAGCAATAAGTACATAATCAGTTTTAGCAAGCAACCCCACGCAGTCTTATTGATGTGTTTTTTATGAAATATTTGATATTTTTACAGGATATACGTGAAAGTCAAACACTAAGTCATGCTGTTAGTTTTGGGACAACACTAAGTCATGCCGTTAGCCTTACAAGTTCAAGTGATTTTGAACACCCACGTCGAAAGGCTGAACCTGCGTATTCATTTGTGGGAATGCATTGCATATTCGATGAATGCAAATCTATGGGTAATCTTCAGATTTACTTTTTTATGGAAATTTAATATTTAATTTTCTTTTTCTTATCTATTCAGTGAGTGTTGTAATTTTATTTGCAGTTACTGTTATCAAATTTGGGCATATGTCTTCTGATATACTCGCCTACGGAGCAACAGATGGAACAATAACAGTTTGCACTGTTTCTGAACCACCTTCAATCATGAAGAAATTGACTGGACACTCAAAAGACGTCACAGGTTGGATCAACTGGTACTGACCCTTGAGTCTTCCTGATAATGTCTTTTAATGCATTTTAGTTTAATGTTTTCTGTTGCCAAATATCCTTGTGATCCTATTTTGTTGATCATGTTTTTAGTTAGCGCAAACTGCATGAAATTGAATTGAACTTTACACTTTTTGCTGATTTAGGAACCGTCAGTTAGGTGCAAAATAGGTATCAATGTACGATTTATTACCAGTTTTAGCAACCCAACTAGATTTTAACTTATTTTATCTGTAATTGCTGATGTGACATTGCTTGTTGCTGTGTCAACTGCCACATGAGATGCCACAAATGCAAAAAAAAAAAAAAAAAAAAAAAAAAAAAAAAAAAGAAAAAGAAAAAAACTAAATATTTATTTGTTTTAAAAAACATCTTTTTTTTGAATGTTTAGTAAAAATTACATGAATTGTCATGTGGCATATACATTAACACTAAATGGACAAATAAAATGTCACTTCAAGATTTTTTTGAAAATTCCGCAAAAAAATGACGTTCTCCAGGTTGAACATATCCTTCATGGCTACATTTTATGATAAAATGTAACATGGTTTCTAAAGATGGTGATACATTGCAAGTATGTTTCTATCTTGTGCCTAAGTGATTGCTAAAATGGGGATTAAAGTTTGTTTCATTTTAATTGATTTTATCTGTAAATTGCTGGTTGATGACACGTCAAGCAGATATGCATTTTTTGCCTTGAAATTCTTTTAAAATAAGTTTTTTTTTGTCTGAAAAATGGTTTTCCTTATAATATATTAATACTTACAAATAACTGTCAAAGATTACATCACATGGCGTGTCGCATAGACGCATATACAAACACATTAAAATGACAAGTAAGATGCCATGTTAAATATATATATTTTTTTGAAAAATCAGCAAAAAATGGCCTGTTGCTGATTGAACAGGTCATTTGTTGCTACAATCAATTATAAAATATAGTTAGCTTCTAAAATTTTTGATCAATGTCCTTTGGTTTCTGTTTTGCACCTATCTTACCGTTGGCTGCTAAAATCAGGAAACAAGTGTAAAGTTTGTTTCTACTTCAAGCGGTTTGCCCTTTTAATAATAATTATATACTTCTATTGGGAATTTAGGATGCCAGTTTGCAGAAACCTTGCACTAGGACAATCCTTTATTTTCTTAGTAGTAGAATACTTTGATTATGTAGTCAATTTCTGGCATGTCCTTGTGTATAGCTACAGTTGATCCTTATCATAGAGAACAACAATCCTGGTTTAGGGCAGATAAATGATTAATAAAACTTTTGTTTACTGGAAACTTAAATATATTAAATGAATTTAGAACAAGACAACATGATAACAAATGATTTTGTAATGCTATATGCTTATCATCGAATAAAGTTCATGATGTGAAAGTATGCACATAGTTGGAGGACATCATTATATTATAATACCTTTAATGAAACATAAAACTTGCAAGGACTTCCAATAAAGCACTATGGAGCAATCATGCCTTATTATGTCTTGAAATGTAATAAGATATTATTACCTACACCTTTTATCAATTATGAATGCATGATCTTTTGAGAGTAAATGCACCTTTATGTCAAAATATGATACATTAACTAAAAGAGGACAGACAAAGGACTTGTAACCTAGCGTTCCCAAGGTGTGTAGTAAAGGTGTCCCTCCCCAAGTGGTTGAGGGTTCTAGTCCCGTGGTGGACATCAATGTAGATTTTGGAGTAGATTTAGAGGGCATGTGAGTTTTCCGTTCTTAAAAAGACGGAAAATGATACTTAATAATTTATTGATTTCTCTTATACATCCAATCCTTTTTTCAGATTTCGACTTCTCACTAAATAACCAATACATTGCGTCATCTTCGCTGGATAAAACTGTGAGGGTATGGGATATTCCAAATGGTCTTTGCATTCGAGTAATATATGGAGTTACCTCCCAGCTTTGTATTCGATTTCATCCTGTAAGTGTAAATCAACATTATATAGTTTCAATGTAGTTATAATATAGGGAAAATTACATAAACACCAATATACTTTTTTGTTTGTCCTGCATTAGTCATTTTACTTTGGAAAATCCTGCTTTGGGTCATTAAGAGAGAGATTTTTGCTCCATATCAGGTCATTTTTTAACATGACGCCGTTCCACTTATTTTCTCATACTTTTTGTTCCACTTTGGTCATTTGTCTCAACTGTTCATCAGGTTATGGAATGACTTTAGTGGAATAAAAAGCCATCTTTTAGTGACCCTAGTGGTATTTTAGACTTTTAATAAAAAAAAGTTCAGGTAAATTTGCAAAATTTTAAACTACATAATGTGTTACATTGACTGTCTTTTAACTTTTACAATATGTACCATTGTTTTTGGTTCAAAATACACTTCAAATATTCATTCGAAAGTGTTAATTGGATCTCATCTTAGGATCATGGATAGTTGATACAATTAGTTTCCCACTTTTAAGGAAAGATATGATTGGCCATACACTACTTCTAATCTATGTACACTAATTGCAGGTGAATAATAATTTTCTTACAGTTGGAAATGCAAACAGAGAAGTCTCGGTAATAATGCAAATCTTTTGCTTCTTTATAATTTTATAGGGAGTCTTCTAAATTAAAAGTTGCATGGTCCATGTATAATAAATATCAAAAGGTAGATTGAAAGAATCAAAACTTTGATTAATTGAGATACAACTGAGCCATATTTATAGGCTAGGTAACTTGGGTTCCAAGTTATTGTAAGTTGTAACTAGAGTAGGAAGCTAATTAAATAATAAAGGAAATTAATTAATAGTAATCATATCCTAATGATGGTCTGATAATGTATTTCCTATTTCAGGTATTTAATTTTAGTACAGGAAGATTAATAAGTAAGATAGTTGTTGACGGCGAGGTTCCTGCCCTTGATTATGACCATACAGGCCAGTTTATTTTCTGCGGGGATACGAAGGTCAGCCTTTTTCCAAGTCAGCAAGTCAACTTTACCCTGATTGGTCCCGTTACTTTAACACCTTGACTTAGAGGTGGCAATTTTGATGGGTCCATTTAGGTTGTGTTTTATCTCATACGGGTCAAATAAATAAGATTTGGTAAAGAGGAACAGGCCAAATGGGTTGAAAGTTGCCCAAAGTCTATTTTTGATGCATACAACCTCCTGAGGTATTTTTATTCAAAGAGTGAAATTGCTATTGTAGTAATATTAATACCATTATGATATTATCAGCACATTAACTATTGATAAAATAAGATATGTGGAGGCATAGCAAACCTTTTACATTAAGATCTCCCATATGTCGAAACTACTTTATAGGCAATGGAAAGTATTTATTTGGCTTCATTTATATGAATTTTGGCCAAACATAAATGCCTCCGTATTCCTTTAAAAATACAAAAAAACACCATGATGAGGTGCAACATGTTATTGGTTAACGTCTTTTCAAAAACTTTGGGTATTCTCATCATCTGGCATGTCTTAGGCCTGAAAGGTATATCTAAATCAGATACATATGGTGGCCTTGATGAAAGAAGTCAAATACTTGGTGGCATTCACATACATTATCCCTATAGAAAAACTAGACTAAAAGTGAGTCACCTCAACCCATCCCCATTTCAACTCATACAAAAATTGACATGATTCAACCCGAATTGACCCGTTCCACACCCCTCTCCCCCCAAAAAAAAACCCCACTCTAACATGTTAATTATGATTTCTTAGGGATCTATATATTCAGTTAAAGTAAATTCTCATCAAGGTACCTTATCACGGACCCACCGAACAAGAAGTATCGGTAAACATAAATCGGAATTCACTACCATACAATATAGAACATTCTCTCTTATGACACAAGGTCCTGTGTTGCTATCTCTTACTCGGGATGGAAATTTGTCTTTCTTCAGGTATCCGTTTGAATTTAAATTAATAAAAGGCCGCCGTTGGTCTCACAGTATGTTTTTATTGATTAGAAATTCTTTTTGTGTAGTGTTTCTCCAGAGTTACAAGGGTATCTAACTCTTCGGTGCTCTCTTCAACTGGCCCCACGGCTTCACAGTATTCGTGCTTCTTTTTGCCCATTGCTTTCCCTTGAAAAAGGAGAATATATAGGTTTATATCCATAACTCTCCTATTCATTTCACTGCATTAGAGTATCTTTTGTATTTCAATAATTCAGAAGTATTTTCTCTCACTGTTTCCATTAATTTGCTATTAGACTCACTATTTAAGGATAGTTAGTTGCATTGTAACTTTAGTATTTTGATAGAACCCAAAAGTCGGCTTGATTAACTTCAAACAAAAAATACAGATAGAGCCCTGTTCGAGAAGGGTGATCTCCAATTACAAGGTTTAGAAACCCTACTTTTGATAAACAAAAACAAAGACCCCTAACACCTCTATCCGATTACTATTAAATAAGACTACTAACAAGAAAACTAATTACTAAAATAACTGCACTAAACTGACCCACTCAGCCACTAATCTAACCCATGTGCTCATTTGGAATAACCCACAAAAAATAGGTCTCCCTGGATCCAACTCTAGTAAGTAGGGTACGTATCAATACTTCCCGCCCGGAGAAACGACTTGACCTCAAGTCGGGAGGAAGGAAATTGACCGGCTAAGTCCCTACGATTCAAATCGGCTTGTACATCCTTATTCTTAACATGATGAAACTCCTTCCAAGGATCCATACTTTTTTGTTTTCCAATATTTATAGCTTTCGATGACAATGATACATCTATTTGTCCATTCTCATGTTGTAGCAAACCATCTTTGTCATTTACATCCACATACATCATCTCTCTGTGGTGCTCTTTTGATTCCTTATCCTTTTGATACAACCACTTCTTATTTTCAAAGCACTCCAATATATCATCTCTATGATGCTTGTTGATGTAACACGTTTCCCAACTAAGTTCTTTGATTTTTGGTGGAAAAACAGAGAGTGAGCTCTCTTCTACAAGGGTGAAGGGCCTGGAGGCTAGGATGTCATTTTGTGTGTCGACATGGTTATTGATGTAGTCAAAATGGGTAGTTTCGGTGGCGGTGGTTGCTGTGTCGGTAGTTTCGGTGATGGAAGATGGTTGCTTTGGCAGCGGCGGCGGTCCCGGTAGTTTTGGCGGTGGCGGCGGTGAAGATGGTAATTTTGGCGGCAATGGTGGCGTAGTCGGTAGTCCCAGTGGTGGATTCGGTAATTTTGGCAGCGATGGTGACATAGCCGGTAGTTCCGGTGGTGGCGGTTCTGCTGCGGGACCTTCTGTGAGCACCTGACCATTGATTTCTTCAATATCTTCACTCAAAGATGCAAGAATAACATCTAATTTTGCTGCAATGGTTGCTAATTCATCTAACAAATTCCGGGTTGGAGGTGCCATTCGATTTCCCAGCAACGGAACCAAATGATAGAACCCAAAAGTCGGCTTGATTAACTTCAAACAAAAAATACAGATAGAGCCCTGTTCGAGAAGGGTGATCTCCAATTACAAGGTTTAGAAACCCTACTTTTAATAAACAAAAACAAAGACCCCTAACACCTCTATCCGATTACTATTAAATAGGACTACTACAAGGAAACTAATTACTAAAAGAACTGCACTAAACTGACCCACTCAGCCACTAATTTGACCCATGTGCTCATTTGGAATAACCCACAGAAAATAGGTCTCCCTGGATCCAACTCCAATAAGTAGGGTACGTATCATATTTCCATATTTAAGAAGTCATATCGCTAGAAGTAACTATGAGATTACACACATCACAACAAAACACCTGACTCATACATTTTAGTTTGAACAGAGAAATTATTACCCATATTATAACCTTATACTGCAGTTACTATGATTTTTCACCGTAGCTGAGAGGGATGACCTCCACAAATAAGCACAAACCTTCCTCCCAAAATTTCTAATCTTCTATATATAATAAACAAGTAAATGAGGACGCCACTTGTCACAATTCTATGAGTCCTCATTTACTTTTCCCGCTTCTCTTTCTTCTTCTACTAAATAAGTTTGTTTTTCGCTTCTTTTCTTATTTTAGAAATCTTTATTACTACCATTTACTCTTCCAGTTCTCTTTCTTCATCTAATAATTTGTTCTATAGTCTGATCACTTTGATCATAAAGCAGATGAGAAGGCAATGATTGTAATTCATGGTGTGGAAGAGACATAATGTCTTAGCACCATCCTTGAAATATGATCGAAGGGCCAAAAAGTGGTTAATTTGGTTCTTGATTGTTTTATGGTTTTCATTTGAACCTTCTTTCCAATCCTTCAATATCCAAAATTTCCTGTTTCCAGCATGTTGTGTGACTGTGTGAGAGAGAGAGGGAGAGAGAGTATATGTTGATTTGAAGGTTTACTGATACAAGTTTTTATGTTGATTTTGAAGTAATTGGAAGTGAAGATGCAGCTGTTTATTTCTATGACTTAACTCGGCCCAAGAATACATGCGCCGTCAACAAGCTACAGGTTTGTTCCTTCTCTGTCCTAAACAAAAATGTGCTACTTCAAAACCTTAAAAAAAACTCATTCTGTCCCATAAAATTATATCATTCTCTAGCATTATCTATGTGCCCATGATCTTTGTTATGACCAAATTAATGGTATTGACCCGGGTTCACATTTCTTGGTCTGTTTTGAATGGTCTTTTGTATATTTGAACAGTGATGGAACATTTTACTTACAAAATGTTCCATCTCAAACGTCGCAATTTACACTGGATGCTAAGTACAAAACTCAGCACATGATAATACAACCAACATCCATTAAATCAAAGACAAAATAATATTTATTCATGGAATAATGTATGTTGAGGCATGCATGTATTCAACTTTATAATTAAGGCCACCCAATAGGCAAACTACTTTATATGCCAGATAAAAATCTGGTTTTATTTGAAAAAATATGAACACTTTTTTTCATCCGACATATTAGTATAAAATGAAACCAGATACAAACTTGGGCGACCGCAATATAATACATTATCCCGAAACTCATCAGATTTGTTGTAATGTTAGATTCTGAAATATTTTTTTTTCTGATTTTTCAAATGGATAATCTTTTTATGTTTTTCCTTCTTTTTTGGTTTCATTATTGATGCAGGGACATGGATATCCAGTGATTGCAGTTGCATGGAACCATGGTGAGAACCTATTAGCATCCTCTGATTTTGGTGGCACTGTAATTGTGTGGAAAAGAGAAAAAACAAAGCAAAAAAGGTAAATTGTAGATCCTTTTAGAAATCAACTTTATATATACATATAGAGAGAGAAAGGTGTTCGTTTCAAAACCAATATTCACCGCAAGAATTGTAATATCTCTAGAAAGAGTAGTGAAAAATGAATATTACTGTCGGAACGTTTGTGTAACCGACATTCATATGATAGTTTTCAGAGACGGTTTTTGACAGTTTTCATGTTTAACTAAAGTTACAACCGTTTGAAGTCTTTTTATAGAAACTTTTCAAACGAATAGAGTATTCCGAGTATGTTACATTCAAACTTTTATAATGTTTGATTTTTTCCTTAAGTAGGTTCCAGTCACTTGCTAAAACTGGGAACATTGGCTTTTATTTTCTTCATAAATCATCAAGATCTTCTACCTCAAAACCAACTATGCAAAAGCATTAAAATAGCAATGCGTTTTTGTAAAAATAGCAATTTTTATTTTTTTTTCCTTTGTTTAGCAAATTATTTGTAGTTTTCTGTGGGATCTTTTTTGTGTTTGTTTTGTAGTAATAATAACAAGTGTTTCTCATTTGAGTGAAAGTAAAAAATCACATAAAAAGACGAAACTCACGTATTTTGTATAAATTTGTTAAAAAGAATGACATTCCAATCAAATTCTAGAAATAATAAAGGATACCAAAAAAAAAAAACTTGTGTAGTGGTAAGTCTGAAGTCCTCAAGCTCGAATTTATCTTTTACTGGATTTTACTTTTATCCCGCTTAAAGAGTATCTACATAGAACAAACTACATTATACATGATATCGTTGCTAGTATGGCTCTTATTGCTTATTATGGCGCTTATCCAACGATAAGGCCAAACTTTTACAAGCATTTTTCCGAGGGTAGAACTAAACTTCAAGGGAATGTGGCTTTTCTCAAAAAAAACGGAAGGCTCTTCGCATTAAGTTTTAGATGTTTGTTGTTTTCCAAACCTCCGTGTAATATCATTACTCGTTGACTTTATCCGTAGAGTAACAATTTCGGTTGGACTTTCTTTCCAAATCCAGTACACCAAAGCAGCAAGAACTAACTGGTTTGTTATACCTAATATTTGATTTTAACGTTTGAACCAATGTATGGTGTGTAAACGCAAGATGAGTTGTACACCATGAAAAACGACATTGTTGAGGGTAACAATAGCTTATTGAAAATCATGAAACATTAATTTTGATAATGTTAAACATAAGTAGTATGTGGGATAAATTACTGAATAGAAGATAATCCTATGTTATATATAAGTTCTTACACACAAGTAATTAAGTAGGCTTATTATTTAAAATCAAGTTACTAAGTATACACATATTACAAAATTATATGAAGTTATCAGTTATACCAAATTATCATGATATGTTGAAGAAATCAATATAAAAGCGTGCTTCAGATGATCTTTAATTAGAGATTGATATGAACATTGATAAGAAGTCAACACGTCAAAAGGCACAATTGAATGATGATAATCATGTTTTAATAACGAAGTCAACACGAACCTGACATACAAAATTAAAACAACGAACGACAATGATAATATGATAGTAATGAGAAGAAAAAAAATTATTTTCTAAAATACTTCTAATATCTATAAAAATATAACCTTTTATAAAAAATTCATTTCCTTCGAACATTTTGTAAACCAATGATAAATTTCTTACAAATTAAAAATCTTTATAAATAAATATCAAAGTACTGAATTTAATAAAGTCAAAAAATTTTCTAAATATTTGTAAAGAATATTATAAAATAATTTTATAGAAAAGTCAATATTTTAATATAATTTAGATAACTTAGCAAAAGGTTTATAAGATTCAAATGATTATATGATGCTGTCCAGTATTAAAATTTGGCTTTCAAATTTGAATTTGAATTTGAATATTAATATGTAGGTGAATCTTCTAAAAAAAGGTATATCCTAATATTTTTCCATATGGAGCCACTAAACCAAGAACAAGAAACGCTCCCCCAAATCCACCTACCTCGTGCTTCACTTATAGAAGATGCCGATACCAAGATGTTCTCGGCTTTAAGGTGATTAGCGAAATCAACCTAAGGAATTAAGGTGTTCATGTGATTTCACATGTGACCTAGCATCATATAATCTTTATACTGGTGTGGATAATCTTTAGTCAATCATCCACAAAGATTAATAAGTTTTAAGGTAAATGTGTTATATTCTCGCTGATAGCGGAAACAAAAAGATGCGACAGACAATATCGTCATAATACATTAGGGTTTTAATAAAATCATTAGATGCATTATCAGTCAATGGACCATGATGTCGCCCGAAGCATAAGTAACTTGTTTCAAGAGTAGCATTACTATGACAAAATGTCAAACAAACACAAACAAATCTTAAAAGTCCCAAATCAGGATAACAATGAAAAACACACTCAACCATGTACAAACCAAACCAAACACATAACTCACAAAACAAACGAACCACCAAACATAAACCATAATATTGTCTAATTTTCTATTGCCTAACATCGGGCATTCTCGTCCACCAGTCTCTCAATCCAAGTCAGTTTCAAGTATTATTACTTGAAAAGACACGCTTTAAAAAGTCAACACACATCAATGAGTTCATAGACTTATATAGGCAAAATAAGTTGCCGTATAAGTCAAATACAACAATTGTGTGTGAATAAGTACATATGTAGCCAAAGATACCTATATATGTTCATGACCAAAAAAAAACCTAATGACGCACATGCCCCAAGTAAAAGCACAAGTCAATCGGATTATATTCACCCAAGTGCTCGTCATGACCAAGTTAGTCTTAGCTAGCATACTGATAACGAAGGTGAGGGTGCTAACCTATAAGTACTAACAATACATCTCCACGACTTCCAAACCGGAGTTAAATAGTCATGAAATAGAACACGGGGACTTAAGAACATGAACACACCTCATGAAAAACATCCACACCGTCAGTCCAAAATAAGTAAAAACCATGGCACAGTCTAAAAACAGTCGAGCACACTTCCCCCAAGCAAAATATATAAGAAAAGGAGCCATGAAACTCAGCTGAGATAGCAGTACGACATAAAGGCCCAAAAAGTCCTAAAAGTCAGAGAACAACTATATTATCAAAACAAAGTTAGATTACTAAAGGATCAGACTAATTCAATTGCTTATAATCCACATTGTCAAGTATTTAATTTTCAACCATGTACTTAATTATTAAATTACGTTGTTCATTAGATGTTTAGGTTCAATGTCTCGTCTTTATTGTTCTCAGTGTCGAGTCTTTATGCTTGTATATCAATTCACATTCTTATGTTAACTAATGTTCATTAACGTACATGTCTTAAGTTAATGCTCAAAGATTACTTAACTTCTGGTTTCTAATCATTAAATGTCTTATGTTCGATTATTATTCAAGTTTATTAACATATTATTGTTGTTTATATATTAGTCTTGAAGTTTACGTTTTTAGTGAAACATTTCACCTTGTAGAGCTGCGCACGCACTGAATTTACGTAGGTTGCGCTTGGAGGTCAAAACGATACAGAAACGTTGCAAAATTGATTTCATTAGAAATCTAAGATTCTAAACCAACTCCAAAAAAAGAATCAACTCAAACGGCCTAAATATGTGAAAGCTATGACCTTGTGAACACAGAATAACATTCTGCCCATAATTTTCAGCTTAGAACTTAGAGTTTGTTTTGATTATTTAGAGGATCAAATGTTATCGGATTAAGATGAGACCACTTGGATTAGTTATGTATTCTCAGAACTTACATTTAGACATTTAATTTGACTTATTTTAAATTTTTATGGTTAAATTATGACCAAGTTGACTTAAGTTTTCTATCATCTTTCTGTCCCATTCAGAGTTGACTTAAGTTTTCTATCAACTTACATTTAGAATCAAGTTTTTTGACTTTGTTTGACTTGGGTCTCTATCCATAACCATATTTTATGTTCATTTTAAGCTATTTAAAATTAAATCAATATTCAACTTTAAAATTAGTTGTATCTCATTAAACAATATCTATGTCATTGATTTGTGTTCTAGGTCGTTTTAACATCAAGAGTCAAACTTTATCGCGTCATGTCACGTTACTTTAGATGTTTAATTTAAGTTTTTTCCAAGGTTTGCCATAAGGACCATCGAACATAGATTAATACGGAGTACAATTACGAAAGCAAAACAAACTAACTAGGGTTTTACCGAGCCTTTGACGATCCAAACACCATGTTGCAAAATTCTTCCCAACCAATCCCATAAATAAAGAATACATCATTACTATAAGATTAAAATAAGAAAGAACTCAAGAACAAGAACAACCGAATCTCTAAACATCAAAGCAAAACGAATAAAGATTAACGGAACGTGTTGATGATCAAAATCAATGCTTGATCACCTAAACTTGCTCAAAATCGATGAATATGGAGAAGATGATGATCGATGTTAATGAAGTAGGGAGTGTGGTGGCTAGGGTTTTGCACTAGAGAGAATTGAGAGAAATAGTAAAGTATAGATTGAAAGAAAACACGGAGTACCCTTATTTTTCTAGGCCAAAAAGAGGCAAGGGGCGAAGGCCCCGGGCCTTTAGCCGATGTCATGCATTTCTGTATCATGTCTGGTCCGGATTTCGTGTTTTTTAATGTATTTGCATTTTTACGAGCTTTTATAGCTATCAGACGACATATAAATCTTAAATTTTTAATTTTTTTAATTATATCTTAATTAGCATACTTTAGGTAAAGCCTACCATAGTGTGAATTTCGTTGCATTTTTAATGTAAATCTTCGTGATTTTAAGATTTACAAGTTCTTAGTCAAATTTACGGCACAAACCATCGTGTTAAGACCAATTGGTAAACCTACCAATTGTCACCATGTCTAATGTCCAGTTCTTGTATTTTAAACCCGTATCATACATTCGTATGTAGAGTACGTATCTACACACATCCAAGTCTCTAATCATAGTTCGGGTCAAGTAATTGTCAACTTTCAGGTCAAAGTCAATATTATGGTGAAGGACAATGTCAAAGTCAATATTATGGTGAAGGTCAATGTCAAAGTCAACATAAGGTCAAAGTCAACGCACCTGTTTGGTGATGGAAACCACTAAATGTTTCGTTATTTAACTTTTCTCACAAGTGGACTTCTTGTGGGGGTTTTAGATTTGATATATAACATGTTTTTACCATTCTTCCGTTGCATATAATTTTAAAAGGGAAGCGTGAAAGTTAACATGCTTCATTTCTTTCAATTTTGTAGTATGAAAAAATGCAATAGATAGTGAAAATTGTTGTTTTAAATTATTAACAATTAAAGTAGTACTAAAGGAGATAAATATATTTTTAAAAGATAGAAAATATTGACAGTGTGGTCAAGAAATGGGGGTCTCCTCTTGCGGTGTCATCACCCCTGCAAGGAATCATTCTTGCGATGCTGCCTATTGTGGTGTAATGTTGAGGTGTGGTGCTAGTGCCATGTAGTACCCGCAACCTTGCATGGGATGTATAGCAAATGGTCTCATGCCGTGCTCAACTACACATGTTAGGTCACATGTTAGCCCAGAATGATATATCACACATGAGAAGACACATGAATCTTTTGAATAATAAACACCACACCATTAACCTTTTTTATACTATACCCAAGACTATTAATTAGGCTATAACTCCTATTATCTATTCCTATTAATACGTTTGGTCGGTGGTTTTCTTTTTGTGCTTTTATAGGGTTTGTTTTGGGTGTGGGTTCAAGGTTTGGGGTTGGGGTTTTTGTTGTGGGTTTTTGGTGTTTGGACACGTGTCTTTGACGTGTGTTCCGATTATATTGGTTTATAAGGGTCGTTGGCGTTGTCTTTCTGCGTCCCTATTAAGGTTTGGGTTTTCCTTTTGTTTGTTCTTTTCGGGCTTTAATTTTCATTGGTTTTGTATTTTGGATTCTGTCGCCTTCTTGCGGCTTTGATTTTCGTCTGTTTTGTGTATGGTGTTGGGCTTTGATTTAGTTTTTGGGTTCTGCATGTTATGGTGAGTTATGGATTTGGGGTTTTAATGTGTTTTACTTTGTGTATTTTGCTGCTTCACTTTGATTTCCATTTTCGTTTTGGGGTGAGAACCTTCATTGATGTTGTTCCGGGGTTGAGTATTTAAGATGTTGTCTACGATCATTTTATTGGGTGTTTTTTTTGTTCTGAATCTATGATATAGAATATGTTATCATTCAGAGAGTTGCATGTTCTAAGACCTAAGCTTTTTGGCAGGTTGCTGCAGGTTTAGGTTTCTCTTTGCGTTGCTGTTTAGGTGTGTTAAACGGTTACAGTAGGGGCTAAAGGTTATAGAAGTTCTGTGTGTGTGTTGTGAAGGGTGTCTGTTTTGAATTCAAGTTGTGTGTGTTGTGTAAAGAGGATGATTAAGTTGTTAGAGTTTGCATATGAATTATAATAACTAGAGAATGGGTTACATGAGGTGCTTTTTTGGATAAACTAGAGACTAGTGGTCCTTTTGATCATGTATCGGTATCTCATATGGTTGGAAGAACTTTTTAAAGTTGAAGTTTAGAAAAAGAAAATACTTATTTTTTTAATGTAACTTTTATAAAAGAAATAATGGCATATATAAAAGTCACTGATGTTTATAATAAGTGAGAAAATTTTAAATCAATAAAAGGAGATATTCCTATAACAAAATTTATTTTACAATCTGATTTTAACTAGATTTAAATATATAAGTTAACTATTGATTCTCACTTTTAGTCAAATTGTAATGTAAAATATTCATAGTAGGAAAATATATTTTAAATACTAAATTAATTGAATCTTCAATCTATCAGCTCATCAAAAATTTCATCATATATTACTTTATTGCTCTGATGTTCGAAATCACTATTATGGTTTCTGGGTCACCTTTCTTGGATGTTTAGTGAGTAAAAACTGCCTAACCTTCTTCTTCTTTTATAGATCATGCTACCTTCCTTTTTAAAATAGATCTTACTACAGCGTATGTTTTACTTGAAGAAAGAAAAATGATTATAAATTTTGAATGATTACTTATTAGATAATTAGTTGTAATCAAACAGACTGTACAAGATGGTTTTCGGATGTGATTTTGTTTCATGAATTTCTATTAATCCAACTAATATGTTGTTTGAGTGGTTGGCAAATTCTGATTAATTACAAAACTACATTTCTATGACAATGAGTCTCGTGTGATGAGAGTAACGGTCTTTTAATTAGGTTAAGAGAATGGGTAACATGGTGATTTCATTTGACCCTTTTGGTGTTTAGTTTTCTTGCAGCAACTAATATCATACTATTGACGTTCATTGATGTCACACCCTCAAAATCCACCGGCGGGGTTCTACCACGAGGCGCGTGACAAACCAGGATCTCAGACACAGTTATATCAAACAACACTATATGCGTTTTCAAAATAAGCGTTTGAACGTAAATCAAAGTAAAAGATAGTTTTCAATGTAATCAATGCGGAAGCGTAAATGTTTGTGAAACCATGAGTAATAAATGCGCAAAACAAGGCGCCCAATGAAAGTAGTAAATGTAAATGAGCTTGCTTTCAAATGATAAAGATGATGCATGAGCCTCAGATATGCAGCCCTAGCCTTAAGCATGCTAGCGACCTGAGAGGACATGCTAGAGTGTGTCAACACAAGGTTGGTGAGTTCACAGGTTTAAATCATTAAATATGTTTGAGCGTTTGCCTGGTAAAAGTAAACAAAGGTATACCATAGGTAGCTAGCCTATATATCGAGTTACTTAGCGTTTCGAACCGAAGCTGACTGTTTATGAGTTGTTTTGCCTTTCGCCATGCTTTTCACAAAACAATAGCAAATGTCTAGGTCAATTAAACACCCGTTCGACCTCCAGTCGAGTTAGCGCGACTAACGCGGGTGGGGTTTGTCAAACCAAGTAGTACTACCCAAAATTACCTTGCTATTTCGTTATTAATGGTTCGAGTGTGTAAGGACTTGTGTGATAATGTTTGCACTACAGTAACAAACGATATACCAATAATACCAAAACCAGATAAAAATCGTTTGCATGCTTCTCCCCCAAAAAGAAAAGTAAGTAAAAGTGGGGCCGTGAAGACTCACCTTATATGCGTATGAATACATGAAGTGTAAAAGCTGGAAGCTAATCATTACCTAACAAATATAGGTCCATGAGTGTATGTACATAATGGTCAATATGAACCCCGTTGTATCCAAACAACGTAATTGTTAGCGTGTTCGAGAAATGTTCGACAAGTTTAACTTTTTGACAAAAGTTGACTTTTGTTTACCAAAGTTGACCGGACTGACCCGACGACCCGTTGGTGACTCAAATAAGTAAACCATGTTTAGTCATGCTCAAATAGCTCAAATAATGATTCACATTAAGTTTCATGTAGAAAATCTATTTTTGGAATAGTATAACATCGTTACACATGTGCAACCCGTTTAAAGATTATGAATAATACCACAACAACCATCTCAATTATACATGTAACACATCCAACAATCATCCATAACATATTAACATAACCTAGATTCTTCATCATGCCCATAGTTTCCTAATTTAAAACATAAGCACACAAGTTTCACAAATTCACCCAAAGTCTCCTAACATACTCCTATGATCATTCCAACATCAATCACATCACCATAATATGTTCTACATATATCATACTCATCATTCATCACATCAAGTCACAAAAGTTTCCATAAATAGCAAGCATGTTCATACGATGTGTTTTTTCACCATTTAGATATTCCTAATCCTTTCTTATGCTCTAAACGTCATATAATAATCATCACATATCATCAAACATGCATAAATGATCATTAATTAAACCAACTTACCCAAAAAGTTTTCTTTAATGGAAAGTACTCAAAAATCGAGCCAAAATCAAATGTTCAAAACATGATTTTTCATCCATTAGCATCAACTAACATCCTAGAACCATCAATTCAATCCAATTTCATCTAATTCATACAATTTCTACAAAAGCCCAAAATTAAAATTTTCATTATAAGTAAGTCTTGGTTTTTGATCAAAACAACATAATTTCACAAAATCAATCCGTACAAACATCATTATATTGAATACTAACACATAATCAATCATAAATTTCAATCAATTTCAAGTTTTGACTCGAGTTTGGATTTCTAGGGTTCATGTTCATCATGATAATCAAAGAACATGAAATCAAACATAAAAACTTACTTGAAATACTTAGATGATGATCCCTAGTACGCGCTTGATGTAAGAAACGATAAAAATCACCACCAATAAGCAAGAACAAGATCAAAGAAAGACTCCTTAGTGTGTGTGTGTGTGATTTTCTGCAAAAGTAATGAAGGGAAAGGGGAAGGGGATGGCCAAATGGTGATTAGGGTTTAGGGGTTGGGTTTTATAATTTTGTTTTACAAGAAAGACCCCCGTCTTTTATAAAAATAGTTTTAGCGCTACACTATTGAAATTTTTCTACACCGAAACCTCCAAATGCTCATATAATATCAAACAAACATTAATAAATTTAAATAATTTTCATTTTTCTAGTTCAAAGGCATATTTATAATAATTAGGCGTTAAAAGCCGAAAATGCGTGAAAACGTATAAATGCCAGAAAATTCCCAATTTTCACAACCAAGCTATACACTTAATCATATAATCATATAACACATATTTTCACACCAATTATGATTGTTTGAAAACTATTTTGACAAGTCACCAACGTTCGTGGACAGACGCGCGTGCGATTCGGCAATTCACCGAATTGTCGTTACGTGAAAGGTCCGTGAATGTTTGTGCAATAAATTATGCATTTAAGTAAACAATATTAAATGCATGAATGTATGATTGGAAAACCATGATTGTGATGATCGGAAAGTGATCCGAAAATGCCGGGTGTCATATCATCCCCATGTTGAAAGAAATTTCGTCCCAAAATTTAGCTAACTCCGGTAAAAGACGGACGAAAATTTCCTGGTTGTCACATCATCCCCTTGTTGAAGGAATTTCGCCCCGAAATTCTCAACCGGTACCATTGGCGCTTTACGGCGCATCTTTGAGTAACTCTGGATATTTTTCTTTTATATGATTCTCGCGTTCCAAGTAAACTCTGCTCCACACTTAGAGTTCAAACTCACTTTAATGATAGGGGTAAAATTTTGCTTGAGTATTTTTGACCACTTGGTCCATTATTTCAATAGGTTCCTCAACCAGACATAGTTGTTTATTCACATGAATCTCGTTTAATTGAGCGACGTGTGTCTCAACGGACAGGCATTTCTTCAGGTTTGAAACATGTAACACATCATACACTCTGTTGAGTTCTGTAGGCGAATTGAGTTGTTAATCTATTGGACCATCCATTTTGAACAATCTCAAAAGATCCAATGACTTTCCTCGTTTTGTTTCCAAAACAAATTGCACTTTTCCAAGGTGACACTTTTAGAAGTACCTTGTTATGGTTTTGGTATTTGATGGATTTTTTTGGCGTTAGACCATGTAAATCCTTTATCAGTCACATGCTGCTGCTCTGGGGTTACGAATTTGAACTATTTCTTAGTCGCCTCATACACAAGCTCAGGACCTGTAAGTTAACTTTCCTTTAACTTGGGTAAACTTTCCTTTAACTTCTGCCCAACAGATAGGTGATCGGCACTTATTTCCATAGAGTGTCTCAAATGGTGCGGTCTTTATCACCGTGTGGTAACTATTATCATAGGGGACCTCAATCAAAGGTAGGTGGGTTTCCAAACTACTACCACAATCAATAACACATGCTCACAACTTGTCTTCTAGAGTCTGAGTCGTACATTCATTCTAACTATCAGTCTGTGGATGATACGCTGTGCTCCTATCCAACCATGTTTCCAATAAACTTTACAATGGCTTCTAATAATAAGGAACGATTCGACTGTCATGATCGGAGATGATAAAAAAAACTAGCACCTCATGCCGAGAGACTTTTTCTCTTAGGTAGGTGAGAGTTAACTTCTTTATTCAATCAGTCTCTCTAATATCCAGGAAGCGTATGAATTTTTCCAAGCGATCTACTATTACCAAAATTGTATCACATCCACTAAGAGTTTGATGTAACTTCATAATGAAATCTATTAAGATCTACTCCCACTTCCATTCTAGAATTTGTGGTTGTTGGAGTAAATTAGATGATCCATGATATTCCACCTTAACTTTAGAACAAGCTAAACACTTGCTTACATGCGTGGTAATATCTCCTTTCTCATTCTGCCACCGACAAAGAACTTTCAAATCATGGTACATCTTACCTGAATGTAAGGCCCCGTTTCCGGAGACCTCACAGTTGGACATTCACAGCACTATTCATAAAACATTTCATAATTCATTATCACATTGCAGCGGAATTTAAACATTTAAAAACCATTCATTTATTTATAAACGCTGTTGCTAAGTAATACATGTTTGGTACAGTTACAAAAGATCATTAGTTTGCATTACAAAACAACAATGTTATATTCATGAATGGATGTCAGCCTTGTCCCAACGAGTAGCCTCCCCGAGTGCCATCCTCAGCAATGTTACCTGCCAACTGAAAACGCATAAAAGTCAGCTTTGCTGAGTGAGTCCTGGTTTTAAAATCATAAAAATATCTTGATATATTTGTATACAAAATACTTTTTAAAGAAAATATCATATCTTTTTTTCGGATGTGCTCACACATCATACATACAAATCATATCCATTATATCATCACCATTCTCTTTCTTGCTTATTATTATTATCTTTCACTGTCGATATGGATCAAAGTGCTATACCCCCCATATAATGCGCATAAACCTGGTACTGGGCCTTGAAGTCTATAAATAGACTCCATCCGTGGTGCACATATGCTGGCACCAGTACCGGGGCAGCAACAGTGGTCCCCTTAATCTTAAAGATTGACCCTGTGTACATCCTTTGGGTTAGCTAAACCATACACAGTTGAGCTAACGACAACATGGTCGTGCACCTCCTGTAAATTTTTACTTGCAAGTCTTTTCATTCCTTTTGTTCCACTTTTTGTTAATATTAATCTTCCACTTGATTAATAATAATACTTTATGATCATAGGCAATCCACATAAAGTCACATGTTAATATCATAATAGGCACATAAGGACAGCCCACAACATGCATAAGATAATCAGACAATCAAGTCAACCATGGTCAAACCCTAATCTTGATCTTCCAAAATTCCAGAAAATTTCTTAAGTCTTAAACTAATGCGGATGAACAAAACCAATGCTGGTGAACAACTATAAATGTGGGTGAACAAAAACTATTGCGGATGAACAAAAGTGAATGCGGATGAACACTTGCAAATACGGATGAATAACTTGCAAATGCGGATGAACAACTTGCAAATGCGGATGAACACTTGCACATGCGGTTGAACACTTGGTAACTATTTTGTCGTAAAAGAAATGCTGATGGACACTGTAGCAAATGCGCATGCATAAAAAGAAATGCTGATGGATACTGTAGCAAGTGCGCATGCATAAAAAGAAATGCTGATGGATACTGTAGCAAATGCGCATGCATAAAAAGAAATGCTGATGGATACTTAGGCTGAATTTAGGCAAATGCGGGTGAACAAAACACTTGGGCTATTATCACGGTGTAAATGCGAATGAACCATCAGACCTGTAAATGAGACTTATGCTATAACCAGTTCTAAAACCTCATTCCCATACATTCTTAACATAGATCAATCATGCTAAACCCTTAGAACAAGCTTACAACCTCATAGAACATAGAAGTTCATACACATACATACACAGTTATCATACATAACGGTTGTAAAACATTTTAAATGCATTTTCAGCCCCAAAGAAGTTTTAAAACATAGAATCGGGGTCCTAGAACTCACCTGTTGCAGCATACAAGTGAATCTCCTCCCAACTTGCGTGCACAGGAGTTCAAACACCTAGAACAAGCCAAAACAAACACCGAAACACATAGAAATCAGTTTCTAAGGTTGAAGCTTCAAAGAAACCGAACCAATTAATCACAAAAACCTACTAACCTTGAATAATCTTCTTCTTCTTCACAATTCGACCGAGGAAACACAAAAACCAGCTTTCTTTCTTTGGAAAGCAGCAGCAGAAAGAGCATGGGCGACCATGCTCTTTATACACCCACTTTTGACTTTTTGTTACTATTTACACAAAGCACCCCTCAACTTTGCCTTCTTTTTTATTTTCTTCAAATTACTTTTCTTTCCTTTTTATTCTGACGAAATTTCGGGTGTTACATTGAACCTCGATGAATGGGATATCGAGTCGTATGAGTTACATTCATTACTAGCTCTCGTAAATTGACGTACACAAAAATCCATATTCCTTTATGAAATAAGGAATTCCTTCGGATTTTATCACTAATTTCTTTTCTATGTGTTGCATGGACTCAGCCTTCAGATTCTCATCCTTCAAAGCCTTAATTTGATCATTACGGATTTGATCAGGTACTCTTGCATGAATGGTAAGCTTTAATGCTCGCACTCGCTTTAGTTTAGGTGTTTACTTTTGACTTAAGGCATCGGCTACCACATTAGCCTTACCTAGATGGTACTTCATCATATTGTCATAGTTGTTCAGTAGGTCGACCCAATGACATTGTCTCATGTTCAGCTCCTTCTTTTCAAAGATATACTAAAGGCTCTTGTGATCGGCATAATGACACATTTGGTACCGTACAAGTAATACCTTTATATCTTAAGTGCAAATCAATGACTCTTAACTTGGAGTTGTGTGTCATGTAGTTCTTCTTATGAACTTTCAACTGACAGGAAGTGAATTCGATAACCTTCTGGCATTGCGTCAACACACAACCGAGACCTTCGATGGAAGCATGACAATGCACTATGAAATCATCTACTTTCCTCCTATAGGGATAGTATCAATATAGTATAGAGCTTTTGTTTCATAACCTAAAATATGGACTCTCACTTGTTACCCTAATCATAGTGGTGCCTTAATGAGTTAATGTCGTAAGAGGGGGTGCGATCTTTGAAAACCCTTCGATGACTCGTCGGTAATATCCAACCAATCCAAGAAACTGTTGTACCTTAGTCGGAGTCTTAGGTGTAGCCCAATTCATGATGGCTTCTATTTTTGAAGGGTCAATAAGCATTCCTTGCTTATTGAACACATGACCCAAAATTTGAACTTCATCCAGAAGTTACACCTCAAAAACTTAGCATGCAGTTATCCTGGTTTTAGTAGTTCCAAAATCATGATCCTCATGCCCCATTGTTCTTTGTATATGCTAAATTGTCTTTGGCAAAACGTTAATAAATTTGTCCATATGGGGTTTACGCACTCGGTTCATGAGTTCCATGAAAACCGCTGGTGTGTTGGTAAACCCTCTTGGCATAACCAGAAACTCATGGTGACCATACAAAGTTCTGAGTGCCGCCTTAGCTATGTCATCCTCTCAAACCCTCAGATGATGATATTCCAACCTCAGGTCTATCTTGGGATACAAACTCGATCCTTGAAGCTGGTGAAGCAAATCATGGATGCGTGAAAGAGAATAATGGTTCTTAATTATCACTTTGATAAACTCATGGTAATCACTACCCATACGGATAGTTCTATCCTTTTTCTTGACAAGCAGGACTAGAGCTCTCTATGGCGATGAGCTCGTTTGGATGAATCCTTTTTCCGACAGCTCCTGCAGTTACGTAGATAGTTCTGGTAGTTCATTCGGAGCTAATCTGTAAGGTTCTCTCGTAATAGGTGAGACTTCATGTGTCAAATTGATCTGAAACTCGATCTGTGTATGGGGGGAAAACCAGGTAAATCTTTTATGAAACTTTAGGAAGGTAAAGAACGATAGGAACTCTTCGATCCTCTTTTTCTCAGTTGATTTCTTGGCGATGGGAGTTAAAATGACGGTATGACCCTTGCGTAAAAAACGTCTGAGACCGCAACACTCTTATCGCCTTAAGTAGATGAGACTTCACCACTACAAAGTGGTACGCAAACTATCTTTTTGCAATAGACAATTTTAGCTTGGTTCTTGGACAACCAATCCATGTTGACAACCACATCAAACTATCAAGCTTAATAGGCTTAAGATCTATACATGTTTAATGTCGGACAATCTCAATGTACATACCTTCAGAATGTGAGTTGCTTCAATTAGCTTACCATCAACTAATTGTATGGTGTAACCAGGTTCCATTCCACTTGAAGTTACATCTAGAAGCTTGCTAAATGGTAACCACATTCTGGTTGTTTCTTGCCTTGCCAGATCTAATTCGAAGGCTCGACCCTTAACACTCTATCGATCGTTCGTTTCCATTGTTGTTGTCCTTATTGTCATTCTTCAATTGAGAGTAATCTCACTTGATTAGGGTATCTTTGTTCCATTCAGAGCAACCCTATGATGCTTTAGCTTGTATTGCTACTGGGGTTTGTTACTGCTTCATCGTTGACTCTCCCTTAAAGTCTCTGACTACATCTTGGGCAACAATAATGATCACACTGGCCATGATGGTGAATGACTTACTCTACATGTCATCTAATTCCTGCTTGCTATCAGATGAGCCATCAACAATGTCACGCTTAGCTAGAGTGCTCTATGCTATAACCAAATGAATGAGCTTGTGAGATAACCTCATAGCATGCTGAATGGTTATAGGATCAACGGCGATGATCCTTTCTTAAATCTAAGGTGCTATCCTGTCGATTGACATCTCAGTATGCTTGTAGGTTGAAGTTACCATTACATAAAGAAACCAACTCATAAAGATGGGTTGTATATTCTTCAATATTTGTCCCTACCATCTTAATGTTCCAAAATTCCTTTTCTAGCTTCTACTCTTCTTTCCAAGTACAATACTCCTCCTCCAGATATTCCTCAAATGCAGTAACAACTATAGCTTAGGCTTCTAGCCCAGCTACTCTCACTAGTCTCTGCTGCATATCCTGCAGTGTAGCCTCGAATGCTCCATCGACTATGCCATCTAGGGAATTGTGCTTGTTTGTTTTTCCTCGAATACATCAACAAAAGTATTGTGTTTTTGGCCAGTCTTCACTAAGCATTCTTTAAGTGTTTCCACATATTCACTAATGGTGGTCCGATGCTCTGGTATCTCAGTGATCTCACCGGGTGCTTCATATACGATCTAACCTTGCCACAAGGGAGGCAAATGACTGCTTAGTTGGATGAGGTATAAGTGATGATGCAGGAGTACAATCAGTAATGTTGGCAGTAAGGTAAAGGGGTCCTCCTGAATTCAGCTGACAATCATATTGAACACTTCCAGTGTTGTGTATCTCCCCTGACTTGAACATTGAACAACACTCCATGGCGTTTGAAGTTATTAGCAGGCTCTAGCCGATGCTTATTCGGCTTCGATGGTGAGGCTATTAGTGTAGATGAAGAAGGTATGAGAGCGAGATCCTTAGTCTCCTTGTTGATTGGGGGTGATGCTAGTGACATGAGTAGGGTAGATGATGATGTGGACATCCAATATCATTATACGTGCGTGAAATGATATGTATGCTTGAAAAATAATAAACAGATAAGAGTATGCGTAATGGTAGTGTGTGTCTAAGGCTATAGTCTAGATGCAAATGCAATCCTAGTTCTCTATAACTAGTGGCTCTAATACCAATCTGTCACACCCTCAAAATCCACCGGTGGGGTTCTACCGTGAGGTGCGTGACAAACCAGGATCTCAGACACAGTTATATCAAACGACACTATATGCGTTTTCAAAATAAGTGTTTGAACGTAAATCAAAGTAAAAGACAGTTTTCAATGTAATCAATGCGGAAGCGTAAATGTTTGTAAAACCATGAGTAATAAATGCTCAAAACAAGGCGCCTAATGAAAGTAGTAAATGTAAATAAGCTTGCTTTCAAATGATAAAGATGATGCATGAGCCTCAAATATGCAGCCCTAGCCTATGCTAGCGACCTGAGAAGACATGCTAAAGTGTGTCAACACAAGGTTGGTGAGTTCACAGGTTTAAATCATTAAATACGTTTGAGCGTTTGCCTGGTAAAAGTAAACAAAGGTATACCATAGGTAGCTAGCCTATATATCGAGTTACTTAGCGTTTCGAACTGAAGCTGACTGTTTGTGAGTTGTTTTGCCTTCCGCCATGTCTTATCACAAAACAATGGGAAATGTCTAGGTCAATTAAACACCCGTTCGACCTCCAGTCGAGTTAGCGCGACTAACGCGGGTGGGGTTTGTCTAACCCAGTAGTACTACCCAAAATTACCTTGCTATTTCGTTATTAATGGTTCGAGTGTGTAAGGACTTGTGTGATAATGTTTGCACTACAGTAACAAGCAATATACCAATAATACCAAAACCAGATAAAAATAGTTTGCATGCTTCTCCCCCAAAAAGAAAAGTAAGTAAAAGTGGGGCCGTGAAGACTCACCTTATATGCGTATGAATACATGAAGTGTAAAAGCTGGAAGCTAATCATTACCTAACAAATATAGGTCCATGAGTGTATGTACATAATGGTCAATATGAACCCCGTTGTATCTAAACAACGTAATTGTTAGCATGTTCGAGAAATGTTTGACAAGTTTAACTTTTTGAAAAAAGTTGACTTTAGTTTACCAAAGTTGACCGGACTGACCCGACGACCCGTTGGTGACTCAAATAAGTAAACCATGTTTAGTCATGCTCAAATAGCTCAAATAATGATTCACATTAAGTTTCATGTTGGAAATCTATTTTTGGAAAGTTTCTATTTTTGGAAAGTATAGCATCTTACACACGTGCAACCCGTTTAAAGATTATGAATAATACCACATCAACCTACTCAATTATACATGTAACACATCCAACAATCATCCATAACATGTTAACATAACCTAGATTCTTCATCATGCCCAAAGTTTCCTAATTTAAAACATAAGAACACAAGTTTCACAAATTCACCCAAAGTCTCCTAACATACTCCTATGATCATTCCAACATCAATCACATCACCATAACATGTTCTAAATCATGCTCATCATTCATCACATCAAGTCACAAAAGTTTCCATAAATAGCAAGCATGTTCATACGATGCGTTTTTTCACCATTTAGATATACCTAATCATTTCTTATGCTCTAAACATCATATAACAATCATCACATATCATCAAACATGCATAAATCATCATTTATAAACCAACTTACCCAAAAAGTTTCCTTTAATGGAAAATACTCAAAAACCGAGCCAAAATCAAAAGTTCAAAACATGATTTTTCATCCATTAGCATCAACTAACATCCTAGAACCATCAATTCAATCCAATTTCATCTAATTCATACAGTTTCTACAAAAGCCCCAAATTAAAGTTTTCATTATAAGTAAGTCTTGGTTTTTGATCAAAACAACACAATTTCACAAAACCAATCCGTACAAACATTATTATATTGAATACTAACACATAATCAATCATAAATTTCAATCAATTTCAAGTTTTGACTCGAGTTTGGATTTCTAGGGTTCATGTTCATCATGATAATCAAAGAACATGAAATCAAACATAAAAACTTACTTGAAATACTTAGATGATGATCCCTAGTACGCGCTTGATGCAAGAAACGATGAAAATCACCACCAATAAGCAAGAACAAGATCAAAGAAAGAGTCCTTAGTGTGTGTGTGTGATTTTCTACGAAAATAATGAAGGGAAAGGGGAAGGGTATGGCCAAATGGTGATTAGGGTTTAGGGGTTGGGTTTTATAATGTTTTTTTACAAGAAAAGCCCCCGTCTTTTATAAAAATCGTTTTAACGCTACACGATTGAACTTTTTCTACACCGAAACCTCCAAATGCTCATATAATATCAAAAAAACGTTAATAACTTTAAATAATATTAATTTTTCTAGTTCAAAGACATATTTATAATAATTAGGCGTTAAAAGCCGAAATTGCGCGAAAAAGCATAAATGCCAGAAAATTCCCAATTTTCACAACCAAGCTATACACTTAATCATATAATCATATAACACATAATTTCACACCAATTATGATTGTTTGAAAACTATTTTGACAAGTCACTAACGTTCGTGGACAGACGCACGTGCGATCCGGCAATTCACCGAATTGCCGTTACGTGAAAGGGCCATGAATGTTTGTGCAATAAATGATGTATTTAAGTAAACAATATTAAATGTATGAATGTATGATTGGAAAACTATGATTGTGATGATCGGAAAGTGATCGGAAAATGCCTGGTGTCACAATTGATCTGATCCTTATATAATCAAATAACCATTAAAATTAGAATTTGTTTATATGAAAGCTAATTACTGGACTATAAGGCTCAATAATCATATAATCAACTGCTTGATTGGGCGTTCTTTCGTTCTTGATTGGCAATACGAAGGATGTTATCGTTTAAAAAGTCGTGCGTTGGGTTTTATTTTTACATGTTGGTTTAGCATAAGTGCCTGCATCTGTTGGTTGTTATTTCTTTGCATTTCCTATTTCGTTGATTTAATTAAAATGGCATGTTAACTGTCGTTGTATGTCGTTTGTGTTTTTTTTTTTGACAGGTTGTTGCAGATTTTGTTCTATCTTTATGTCGCTCTTGAGGTATGTTAAGTTGTTATGTTTGTTTCCAATGCTAATCTTAAAATTGTATTCAGTCGTTCTGCTCTTTGAGGTTTATGGGATAATATTAAGGAGATGATTATCTCTTTAGTTTGTGTGTATATTAAGGATATCAACTGTGGTTAGTATATAGATGTGCTCTGTTTATAGCCTCGCAAACCAATAACGACCCCAAACAATTGCCAGCAGAGCTAGAAGACTTGATTAACAAGCCATTCATCTTTGAAATCCAGGTGAAGAATAATAACCAAACTGAAGCGATTGCGGTTAACAACGCTTATGAAGCACCACTATCCACGATAGAAGCAACTACCTCATCTTCAGCTGCACCCGCAACCCCATCCGTTAAAACCCCAAAAAGAACACGTGAACAAGGTAAATAAACATTAACCATACCAGTCCTATTAAACATTAGTATTTTACCTTATAAACAAACATATAACTTACTTACAGGTGCAGAAGCTCGACAAAAGCTGAAAGCCAAAGAACAGTAACGATGCACATGGGCTAACTTTCGTAACGAAGGACTTCCAGCAGCAGCGAACCCATTTTGCAAGACACCAGCCTTTTGCAAGAATCATGGAAGACGGAAGGTAAGAAGCCATAACAATGTTATATGCATAACGTCGTCGAGTATAGTCGAGCAGCTGCATGTTTTCACTCTTTTGTATAGTCCTAAAAACATATGATGATCTTATGCAAGTTTGAAATCTAATATTTATGCCTTCTGTCACTGGACGTTAAACGATTTAGCAACGAAACGCTAAAACTCCCGCAGCCGCGGTAACGCGCGGCGCCTAAACCTAGTTAGAATGAAACATATTAATAAATAAATAAATATAACCACAATCCAAAACTGATCCCTTTCTACGTTTTGATTTATCCTTTTTCACAACTTTATCATATAACTCTTAAATTGTTAATTAATCAATATAACCCCTTCGATCAAGATTAACGTCTTCATTCTCCTCTCAATTTGATATTTACCTCCTAGATATTAAGTTTTCAATAAGACTCGTAACTTTTTCACTTTAATCCTTGGACTATCTTTTCAGAATGGCTACTAAAAAAATTATGTTATCCACTTATACCTTATATTCTAAAAACCGGACCTGTAATTTAACCTGTCACTCTACTGTTGCTCTACTGGTTCATTGGTCGGACCGCGGGTTGAACCAGTATTAAGAACCAGACAAAATAATACAAATCATTTTAAAATTTAAAATATTGTTTCTAAAACTAATATTTTCTAGTTAAAAGTATACTATAACACTTAATTATTTTCTTTTCTTTATATATTTGTAATGTTTGAAGTAAAGTAGTAGACTACTCATACCTAGCCTAGATGTTAGTCACCAGAGACATGTATTTTAGATGTTTTTATTTCTTTTCACTTTTCTCATCTCATATTCTTCTACCTTCTCAAAATTTCTTTCAAAAGTTATACATATTTTAAAATTTTGATGATCTGCAAATTATAGAGGAAAATTGGCATGCAGTACGATATCACCACCAACGATCTGTCCTAAGAATCGAAGTTAAATGTTGAAGAACAAGTTCCACCATGGGTCGCTATGGCAAAAAGAAATCGAGGGTCAACATCCTGACCACCCAATCCCCTGAATCAACCAGTTAATTAGAAAACAGCTCTTATATGCTTAATCAAACCGCCAACACCAGTTCCTAGTTAGACTGGCCCAACCGGGCGGTTTGGTTCTGTCTTTAAAACATTGTTTGTACCTACACATTGCATGATGTAAATCATTGACACCTTAGATGTAACAAACAGGAAACCGTACCGGATATTGTGCGCAACTTGAGGAGAATACCCCCATAACGGGTTTAAAATATATCCGATAGGGAAAGGTATCCAGCCCCTTATAAAAATACTTTTGTTCCTCTTCCCAACCGATGTGGGATGTTACATCCTCCCCCACTTGGGAGACCAGCGCCCTCGCTGGCACACCGACCCGGCCATGACTTTGATACCAACTGTAACCAGCAGGAAACTGCATCGGATATTGTCCGCTACTTGGGGAGAATTCTCCCATGACGTGGGATATTACATTAGATAGAGCCAAGAGCCAAGACACCTTACTAATTCTTATCTATTTACCTAACATTCTTTCTTTTGATCCGGGCCTTGCTCCCATACGCTATCGTCTTTACCGCCAATCATTGATTTTAGCAACCAAATCTCTTTAGACACCATCATGATAATCACAATCATGATTTGTATTTTTTCTTTTGGTCACTTTGTGTTTTGTTTCTCGCCAATAAGGACCCAAAAAACGGGTGCTTTGATGGCGCTTCCCCACCTTCTGTCTCCACCCCTATTCTCCTCCACTTCACCATCTGATCTCTCTTAAAAAACCACCTTATTGGAGGTAGTCTTATTTTCTTCCGGTCGCACAACGTTGGTCTTCCTTCGATTTCTTCTCGCAAACAAATTAATCGGTCTTCTCCTTGATCCACTCACCAGATCTCTCCCACATAGATCTGTATTAGACATATCTTAGTTTTTCTTCCATTCTTTCAATGGCCTCATGTCACACATATGCTACCATCAATGTGACTCACTATCACTCAAATTCTATCGTCATGGAACAACCTAGGTTCATAATTTCCCGTTGTACAATATAAACCATACTACTTTTATTTCTTTCTTTACAACCCAATCAATCTCTTATTGACGTTTTAGCTCCATTACCTTTTTTTCTTAAGTAGTATTAGTCTTCATTGTTTCTATATAAACCCATGTGAATATGTGATTGCTATTGAGAAATGAGAAAAACAACAATTTATATACCAAAAATCTTTCTCCCTAGCCTATATTAGGGGTAATTTTGCATAATAGTAACTAAATTTTAAAATTATTTTAATTAAAATTTTAAAGTATTTTAATTAGATCATTCAACTTTTATATATGTTCTAATTAAGTCATACTGTGATCATTTTTATTTTAATTATAAATTTTAACCTGTTTTTAGCATGCTTCTTTTTGTTTAAATAGGAAATTTTTTCTTTTTTTAATGCTGATGTGGAGTGGTGATGTGAATTTTAGGTTTTTTTTTTTTTTTTTTAATGTTATTAACATGTTTGCATTAATTTCTTTTAATATCATTACATATATCTCGACCCCCATATTTTCTCATCCATTTCTTTCTTAACACTAAAAAAACCAGATGATGACTCGATTTGATGGTTTAGCAATCTAATTTGCGCAAAATATACATAAGTGATCTAATTAATTGAAACATTTTTAAAATTTGATTACTATTCTATGTAATTTTCTCCTAAGCTAGTTTCATCTCTTTTTTCTTTCTTTTTAATTTTATCTTTGAAACTAGCCTAGAATATATCAAGATAAAATTAAAAAGAATAAAAAGAGAGATGGAACTATTCTAGAATAATATTAGGTTGGGGAAAAAGATTTGTGATATATAAAAAGTTTTTTTTCCTTTCACATTTTTCAATACCAATCACATGTTTTATATAAAAACGTCAAAGACCAATTACTCAATTATCAAAAGAACTCACTTAAATGTTTGTAGGAACACCGTTCATGAAAATAAAAGAACTATAATTTTTATTCAATTAACAAGGATTACAAGATGAAATACACTTCAAAGAAGAATAGATTATGCGGAAACAAAATAAACTAAAGCAAAGCAAAACACATAACATGGGAGTGACCAAGGAATTCTATTCAACAACGGTTTCTTTAAACAAGTTTCGAGCCACCTAGGTGAATTCGTCTATCTCTTAGGGTAAACTAGCCAAAGCAGAGTGCACCGTCTAGATTAGTCAAGCACCTGAAACAAAATCTTCGAGTGTAGAGAAAGCTAGTTATTTTTGTTGTTGTGGTGTTTGAAGCATGTATCAAGTAGTAACTTAAACAAGGCACCCATGCCTTGTATTCATACTATGAATTCTAGAGTTATTACAACCTAGTTACGGTAAGAGTGATTACATTAACACAACTAATGTTAGATTAATGGTGACTTTATGCTTGGAAGCCGGGCAGACAAGCATCAATTAAGCCTATACTTGAAGTACTTGTACAAAAGAATACTCGATTCTTAGTATTCAGTTTGAAGTACTTGGCAGAGAGAATACTCGATTCTCAGTACTTGTATCTGCCAAGCTATGAGTACTCGTATATGCGAAACAGTTCAAAACTACTAAAGATTCTCAAGCAGTTTGCGACGATGCAAAGTACAAAGTATGCAATCAAATTGCTACATTGCGCCTATCAGCCTGCACACAGTCCCCGGCCTAGGCGCGATTTGGGTGTGAAGTGGGTGTCCGTAATCATATGGGAACATATTCCATCTAGGAGCTCACCCTTATAAGTCCTTTTTGATTTTTTCTATCCTCTAATATGGGACAACTCATGTTCCACCTACATTCAAATTACACAGTTTTATATTTCATCTACACAACTTTGAGCATTGATATCTCATTCATCTTAAATCCGTTATAGACACAGTTTGACTTATTGTGATCCTCTCATATCCTAGAATACAAACCCAGTAAATAATAATTATATTAGTAACAAATAATAATAATTATTAGTGTTTAAAGTTAGTGAAAACTCCCTTTAGTGTACACTCCCATACTTAATTGCACGATGCATAATTTAGTGCACTTTCAACACTTAAGTGCGGAATGCACATGTTTGTGCACTTTAGTTAGAAATATTTACTAAATTTCCAACAATCCTTACATGAATGGATATTGATCCTTACATTCAAGTTTTGAGATATAATGTCAATAGTCTAGTATTACTGGAGAGTAGGTATCCCTTTGAACCCTCTTTTGTGAAGTATACTTAGTCTGCTAGTGGTTAGTAGATGCGTTGACCTTAAACCAACCCCTTTCAACGTATATGTTATTACACTTCACACAATACCCCCCCCTGTCTAGCTAACCCCTCATTGTCATGTCCATTATGGTCATGTAATATTAGCCAGGTTCTATGAGAGATCTTGGAATTATGCACCCACAAATCCATTCGAAGCAACTTCACTTCTCTCTTACATAGATGATTTTCACAATGATTTTCACAAATCATAAAAATCCATATGATTAACCTCCTTTGATATTAATTATTAGATGTAAGAATGTACTAGGAAGTCTACAACTCCTTTTTTTATGGTGAGGAACTCCCACATAATGAGCTCATTTGTACAACTATGTTGTCATATTGAACGTAATCATGAGATCTCTAGTCTTTTAGGATAGGTTTTCCTTTGTACACACTTACTCTAATGGATTTAGTCCCATTACCCTTAACGACTTATAAACTAACTCTCTACTTAAGCCTTTTGTAAGCGGATCCGTAATGTTATCTTTTGACTTGACATAGTCAATTGTGATAATCCCAGTTGAGAGTAGTTGTCATATTGTATTATATCTACATTTTATATGGCTTAATTTGCCTAGATACATTGTACTTTGAGCTCTACCAATAGCCATTTAGGAATTATAATGTATGCATATAGTCGTCTAGGAATGCATTCTAGGAATTAACGTAACCATTCTGCCTATTCTCTAGCTTGATCTAACATGATAAAATCAGATTCCATCGTAGATCTAGCTATAACTGTTTTCTCAGATGACTTCCAAGCTATAGGCGCTCTTCCAAGGGTAAGCACATAACCAATTTCGGATTTGAAATCTTTTATATCATATACCAGTTAACATTAGCAAATCCTTTCACAACAGCTGGATATTAGCCATAATGGAATCCATAGTTTTGTGTGTATCTCAAGTACCTTAGAAATTAGTTCTAAGATTGCTAGTGTACCTACTCAACCTACTCACAGCATATGCTAAGTCAAGTCGAGTACATATTATGAGTTACATAAGACTGCTAATAATCCTTGAGTACTCCAACTGAGTAACATCCATACCTCAATTCTTTAATATACGGTTGGAAATATCAATAGGAGTTTGAGCAACACTTGTGCCATCCCCTTTAAATTTCTTAAGGATTTTGTCCATATAGTGAGATTGACATAACACATGACTGTTGTGGGTTCTAATGATCATTACTCCAAGGATCACATCGGCTAGAAGCATATCTTTCATGTCAAATCTAGCTTTTAGCATATCTTCTGTAGACCTAATCATGTTAGCATCACTCTTAATGATAAGCATATCATCTACTTAAAGGCATAAAATGACATAACCTCTAGATGTATCTTTCATATAAACATATTTTTCGCACTCATTGATTTTGAAACCATTTTTAATCATAAATTAGTCAAACTTTTGGTGCCATTATTTTAGAGCTTGTTTCAAGACACATAAAGACCTAACAAGTTTGCACATTTTACCCTCCTCGTTAGAAGCGGCGAAACCTCAGGTTGCTCCATGTAAATCTCGTCATTTAAATCTCTATTTAGGAAAGCAATTTTACATCCATCTGATGTATTTTAATATTCCGAAAAGCTGTAATTGCAAGCACCAATCTTATACAGGTTATTCTTGTAAACGTTAGAAACAAAGCTAAACCTCAAGGCTCGATAACAGAAGGTTATATTGTTGAAGAAGCTATAACATTTTGTTCACATTATTTACGAGGTGTTGAATCAAAGTTGGAAAACATGACAGAAACGATGATAAAATTTCTATTGACGCTCAAACTACGCGATAGATATTTTCAAATTGAGTGGCCGAGGTATTGGGAGGAAAGAAGTTCGCACCCTTCTTTGTAATCTTATGAAGAAAGCGATATGGTTTATATTTAATAACTGTCAAGAGATTCAACCGTACATAGAGTAAGTCCTTTTCTATATTTGTTTGTGAATAATATTAAATGTCAAAATACTAATAAATTTATAGTTTATCTACATGTTGCAGAGAACACTTACGTTTTTTACAAAGTCAACGTCCTGAAACATCAGATTTTTTTGAGATACAACAGTATACTTTCCCGGATTGGTTTGCAAAACGGATAATAATCACACTCTATTTGCTTGCTTTAATTTATAAAATTGCATTTCTCTCTACTAACATGATTACAATGTTTAATATTGAGAACATATTCGAGAAAAGTATATGTTAAATCCATCTCAAATTAACGAGGAGTTATATCTAATGTCTTCCCTTCTTGATAATCGAGTTTCGTGTCACAAGGGATACATACTGAACGAGGTTAAATTTATACTTAAGTCAAGAGATCATTGTAGGCAAACATGAAATCATGGACTAGCGGTCCCTGGCGTTTATAATGATGTTGAAGATGATTATTATGGATATCTTGACGAAGTGATTGAATTGTCATTCATACGAGGTTATCGTGTTATTTTATTTAAATGCACGTGATTTGACACTAATCGTTGTAGAAAACACGTCATATTTGAACCTTATTTCATAACCATAGACACTTCCCAGAATGCTTATAAGGAAGATCCTTTTATTTTTGCAAACCAGGCTAAACAAGTGTTTTATATAAATGACCCACTTAAGCTATTAGAAAATCATTGAAAAAATAACTTACAGACACCTATGAGATATTTTGAAAGACAAGAATTTAAAAGATTTGTTAGAAGATTTCAACTTTCTTCGTGATGACATTATAAGCACCACCATGATTGACGGGTTCAAATCACCATGATTGACATGTCAACAAAAGTATATATGAAATTTATATTAAATGGTCCATTCCTATTGTAGTTCGCAAGAATGCACCTATAGTTATTTTGTTTCCATCTTGTATTTTGCCTATATAAAGGCGTGTAATTCTCATCATAATAACACAAAAATTCAATTGCTATAATATTTATCATATGGTATTAGAGCCTGCATGCTCCTCTGAGCCTTTCGATCCAAACACCATCTCTGTTCTTCCTTTTTTTTTCTTCTCCTATCAAAATGACAACCACAACCATCGTTGAAATTACTACACAAGCTCACTTCCCGATCAAACTAACAGCCAACAACTTCCTGGTATGGCAGAAAATGGTTCTCTCCACCTTAACTGGTCTTGATCTTGATCAGTTTGTTAATGGCTCCATGAAAAATTTAGAGGGCAAAACCAATCCCACCTATCGTCCTTGGTTACGACAGCCCATTAACTATTTCAACGCCTGACAGAGAGCTTTGCTAGTGTCTCCAGGTCTTGAATTATCTCTCTCAAATCAAAGTTTGCTACGACCACCAATGGCATAGTTTCTCCACCAGATGAAAGCCGTTGCCGATGACTTAGCATTGGCCCAAAGTCCGATTACAAACGAAGACCTAATCGTTCACATCCTCACCCATTTAGGTGACGAATACAAACATGCCTCTGCTGCTCTTCGCTTTCGTGATACACCGCTTACCTTCTCTGATTTATTTGATAAGTTGGTGGATTACGAACGCTCTCTGCAAGACACTCCATATGGAGACAGACTTCAAAACAGGCCTAATCACATTAGGCCCATGCAAACCAAATATTTAAATCACAGCAGTGGGCCTTCAAACAACTATCGTGGTACCGTAACTTATTTTTTTGTCAATATTGCAATATCCCAGGTCACGACACACTAAAGATTGCAGGAAGTTAGCCCGATTTCTACATGACAACAATATTGCTTTGCTATTTCATCGAGACCACCTACCAACCTAATGGTCAATTCTTCAATGGCAAGCTCATCATTACCCACACCACCACTGATGTTTGATAGTGGGGCTTCGAATCATACCACATCCGACCGATCCTTTTTTCACACCCTCTCAGAATATGGTGGGCCCGATGAGATCGTCCTAGGAAACGGTAAAAATCTCTCTATCTCTCACACCGGTCACGCATCTATTCCCACATCCTCTTGCTCATTAAATTTAAAAAAATGCTTTGCTTGTTCCTTGATTACATAACAATCTTGTTTCCGTTGCAAAACTTTACAAATCTAACAATGTTTCGGTTGAATTTTTTCTTTATAATTGTTTTGTTAAGGATCTTCGAACAGGGGCGCAAGTAATATGGGGAGTGAACGTCAATGACGTCTACTATGCTACCATCAACTCGCTTTGTCGTCCCTTACAAATCAATTCCACCACCAAGTCAACTGACTCAATTCTCTCATGACATCATAAACTTGGACATCCATCGGTCAAAGTTCTCAAATTTTTACTTAAGAATGTAGGACTTGATTACAATAAAATGTCTAAAACTTTATTTTATTGTGATGCTTGCTCAATAAATAAAAGTCATAAACTAACTTTTGGTGAAAACTCATTTAAAGTATCTAAACCTTTAGAACTTGTTTACTATGATGTGTGGGGGCCGGTTGAAGCATCCAATGATGGCTACACATATTATGTCATTTTTGTTGATTTCTACTCTAAGTACACATGGTTATATCCAATGAAACGAAAATCGAATGTGTCTATTTTTACAATTTAAAAAATTGGTTGAAATTTTTTTTAAAACTCCCCTTGTATCCCTATTTTCCGACAATGGGGGAGAATATATTGGTCTTATTCCTTATCTTCAACAAAATGGAATTTCTGATTTTACCACTCCTCCTCAAACTTCGGAACAAAATGGCATTGTCGAGCGATCTCACAGACACATCGTTGAAACCGGCTCATCTCTTCTATACTATGCAAATTACCACTTTCCTTTTGGCTCATGCATTCTAAACAACGTTCCACCTTATCAATCGTCTTCCCACAAAAATCCTTGACTTCAAATCACCTTTTGATATGTTATACAATACCTCACCAACCTACACAAAATTACAACCATTAGGTTGTTTATGCTTCCCATGGTTACGTCCTTATGCACCTTCTAAGCTACACCCCAAATCTATTAATTAACACTACAACCCTTCACCCTCTTCCACTTATGCTTGAACCCACTACTCACACTCAAGCTTCAAAAGTACCTAAATGGCGAAAGGCCATGGACTCCGAGTTTTGTGCTCTTAGCCAAAATCATACATGGGAAATTGTACCATCCAACTCTCAAACACCGATCGGTTGTAAATGGTTTTTTTGCATTAAATGCAACACCGGTGGCTCTATTGCATGGTACAAGGCTCGTTTAATGGCCAAAAGTTTTCTCCAACAATACAGGAAAGAATACTTTGATACATTCAGTCCCGTAGCAAAACCCGCCACCATTCGAACCATTCTTTCGATAGCTCTTTCCAAAAATTGACCATTACGTCAACTAGATGTTAAAAATGCCTTTCTCCATGGCAAACTACATGAGGATGTCTTTATGACCCAACCACTAGGTTATGTTAATCGAGAATTTCCTAACCATGTTTGCAAACTCAAAAAGTCTTTATATGGTCTAAAACAAGCTCCTACAGCTTGGTACATCGAGCTCACCAACTTTCTCCTCTGGTTTGGTTTTCGCAAATCCTTATTTGATGCCTCTCTTTTCATATATCAAAAATCAAACATCACTTGTTATTTTTTGGTTTATGTTGATGTTATTATTCTCACGAGAAATAACTCATAGTTTCTTCACAACTTTATCACTACCTTAAGTAATCAATTCTCTGTTAAGGATCTTGGCATGCTTTATCACTTCCTATGTGTTGAATAATTCATACAACGAGTCTCTTCTTGTCACAACATCGACACATCTAAGACATTCTAAATCAATTTCACATGGAAGGTGCTAAATATGTCACCAATCCCTTTAGTGCTACCTATCCTTTATCACCTACCGACCCATCCCCCTCCGTGGATGTCACTTCCTACCGTAAGCTTGTTGGCTCTCTTCAATACTTGGCCTTCACCCGGCCTGATATTTCCTTTGCCATCAATAAACTTTCTCAATTCATGCATGCTCCTCGCCAAACTCATTGGCAAGCTCTCGAGCGTGTCCTTCGTTACCTAAAAGGAACCATTCACCATGGCCTTTTCTTAAATCGTGACTCTCCCCTCACACTTTTGGCTTTTTTAGATTCTGGTTTGGGTGGTGTCAATGATGTCACTCGGTCTACTACAGCATATATCCTTTACCTTGGTACCAATATTATCTCATGGAAATCCACAAGACAAAAGCCAGTCTCTCGCTCCTCTATCAAAGTTGAATACAAGGCTTTGGATAATGCATCAGCTGAACTTACCTCGCTCAAGAACCTACTTAAAGAACTAGGTTTTTTTTAACAACACGCCTACGCCTATTTTGCGACAACACTAGTGCCATATACCTGTGTGTAAATCTGGTTTACTATTCAAGAATAAAGCATGTCACACTTGACTATCACTTTGTAAGGGAACAAGTTACAACTGGTCTCTTATGAGTTCTTCACATCAGTTCTCAAGATTAACTTGCTGATATGCTAACCAATTCATTGCCACGAGCGCCATTTCTGCGAAACCGATCCAAGATTGGTGTATCCAACAGATCCACCATCTTGCGGGGGGCGTATTAGCACCACCATGATTGACGGGTCCAAATAACCATGATTGATAGGTCAAAATAAGTATATATGGAATTTATATTAAATGGTCCATTCATATTGTAGTTCCCAGGAATGCTCCTGTAGTTATGTTGTTTCCATCTTGTATTTTGCCTATATAAAGGCATGTAATTCTCATCGATAATAACACATAATTCAATTGATATAATCTTTATCACAAATATTACCGAAAATATTATTGAAAATGCTGATGTTCAAGGTTTTGATGGTATTATAGATGATTTTATTAACGATGAGATATATGATTCTGATCACAGTATGGAAGATTTTGGTTCAGAGATAAATCTGGATGATTCAGACACTAATAAATCCAAAAATAATAATGAAGATGTTGACTCAAACGATGATGATTTGTATGGTTCAAGTCTTTTAAATTTTGTAAAAGTTTTAATTATATAAATTTCTCAAATACTATTTCTAACATGCATGTATTAACAAAGTTATTTAACATTATTTAAACATTCATTGTGGATATTATGGTCGCAGGTAAATATGAAGATAGGTGGTATTTAATAAGCTTTTATCTAATTTGACCTATATAACACTCGATTCTAGTTTGGATTTGATTAAATGGCTTGGGCATACGAGGTATTTTTCTACTTTGATGATGTTTAGTGTATTTGTTGATTTTTGAACTTATTTTATGCACATACATATAATCAACCCGACCCAACCTAAACCAATCCTAATCTATTTTTTAAATCGACACGCCCTTACCCAAACATGTCCTGATGTGGCACCCCGCCCGACCTGATCTGTTTTTCTACAGGTATGCTCGTAAGTAATTTATGGGTTGGCATGGACATGACCTTCTATGCACGATAGTTAAAAACTATATATTTGCTAACCCGATTATTTTATGTTTTCCGATTTATGATAAGGCTGAATTTCAAAGTAACTTATTATAGAGGTTTGTATTACTTGGGTATAAATAGATTGTTGCTATGACGCTCTTGCAAGTTGGTTTGGATGATAACGAGTGTTTTTGTATCTGTTTAGCTTTGGAACTTATTTTTGCGTTATTTTGTTGGATTGACTTAGAATATTATGCATTATGTTAAACTTATATTGATGCATATACCATTTGAATAAACTATTGGTTTGAAATGTGTATATTATATTTCTTTGTTTCAGTAATTAATAGAAGAGTAAATTATCATTTTCATCCCTGATGTTTTTCCATTTTAACCACTTATATCCCTGTACTTCAAAGTCTTGATTCGCCCCCTAACGTTTCATTTTTGTCTCCATTTGAATCTAAATGACTAAATCCGTTAAATTATTCAGTTAACTCTTTATGAAAAAGACTAAATTGCCCTTAAGAATAAAAAATAAAAAAACTTTGTGGGACCACCCACATCATCTTCTTCTTCTCCTTTGACCCACACAACCTCTACACCACCTCCACTGTCGCCGACCTCCACAACCCCCACCACCTCCACTACCGCCGGCCTCTACAACCGCCACCACCTCCAGTGCCACCGGCCACCTCAACCCATACCACCTCCATTGTTGCCAGCCTCCACAACCCCTACCACCTCCACTGCCGCCGGCTTCCACAACCCCCACCACCTCCACTGCTGCCTGCCTCCACAACCCCCACCATCTCCACTGCCGCCGGCCACCTCAGCCGCCGGCCACCTCAGCCCCCACCACCTCCACTGTCGTCGCCACCTCAGCCCCCACCACCTCCACTGTCGCCAGCCACTTTAGCCCACCCCACCTCCACTGTCGCCGGCCTCCACAACCCCCACCACCTTCAGTGCCGCCGGCCTCCACAACCCCCACCACCTCTGCTATCGCTGGCCTCCAAAACCCCCACCACCTCCACTGCCGACTGCCTCCACAACCCCCACCACCCCCACCACCTCAACTGTCGCCGGCTACCTCAACCCATACCACCTCCACTATCGCTGGCCACCACAACCCCTACCACCTCTACTGCCACCGGCCTCCACAACCCCCACCACCTCCATTGCCCCAACCACCACAACCCACACCACCTCAATCGATTGTATCTCTCACACGAAATCAACATAATTGTTTCCTCACCGGCTCCGACGATGGCTCCGATGTGAGTGAGGTCACCGGAGGTGTTGACATTAGCGGTGGTGGTGGTGCTGGTGATGGCGGTGGTAGTGGTGGAGTGAGGGGAATGGCGGTCATCCATGGTGGAATGTTATGATTCATTTTGGGGTTATGGTGAGGGAGAAAAGGGGGTAGGGAGTGATAGGGGTGGGTGTGTGTGTGTGAGGAGAGAGAGAGTTAAATGGGTGGATGGGTTTTTTTTTATTAAATTAATATTATATAGTGGATGTGAGTTAAGGGTAATTTTGTCATTTTATAAAAAGTTAACTAAACAATTTAACGGAGTTAGTCACTTGGATTCAAATGTAGACAAAAATCAAAACGTTAGGGGGGCAAATCGAGACTTTGAAACAGCAAGGATACAAGTGGTTAAAATGAGAAAACACTAGGACGCAAATGGTAATTTACTCTTAATAGCAGCATTAGGGTTTATAAATAGTCTTCTGTTGGTTTATCATCTTTTTTGTCTTGAAATATTTTAACTTTAGAGACTGCTTTTTAGTTTTCAATACCCATTTTATAATTATATAATTTGGGTCATATTATTAGAGAATATGAATTAATCATTAATTAATTTTCTACACAAAACTCTTTTCAAATTGAAAGTTAGCCTCTACTTTGATTTCCATTAGGAATTTTAGTAACTATATGTAATCTATACTATGTTTTTTTATAAATAGTTAAATGTGTTTTCTTTGTTGGAGTGAAAATATTAGTTCCTATTTATCATATTTACATAACTCTTTAGAGACTTAATATTTGTTTTAAATAAAGACACTCATAATATGTTTAAGACTGAATTCTAATCTTCGATACCTTATTTAAAATTATTTAAGTTGTGCCGTATTATTAGAGATTATAAATCAATTCTTAATCATCATTCCTATACGAAAGTCATTCCAGACTGAAAGTCAATTCCGATTAATTTACAATATGAATATCAATAACTGATTTGTAGTCTATAATATATTCTCTAAAACTAGTAAATTTATTTTTTTTATTAGAGACTGAATATCATTCCCCAATTATTACATCTACAAACTTCTTTAGAGACTGGATATCAGTTCTAAATAACAATAATTACAATATGTTTAAGACTGATTTTCAATTTTTAATACATTTCTTGTGATGACATAATCCGCATAATATAATTAGAGATTGCAAATAAGTTATTAATCATTTACCAATGCAAAAATCATTATAGACTAAATTTCAGTCCTTGATTCAGTACGCATTCTGAATACTAAGAACTAATTTTAGTCTTCAATATCGTCATTTAGGTATCTTACTTGGGACTGGAGTTCAGTTACCATCAAACTTCCCTCCAAAATCTCTTGTAGTCACTTTTCTTGTAATGATAGTCTAAACCTTCCTTTTGTCTATACCCTTTGATCACTAACTTTGCCTTGTACGTGTCAATCGAGCCATCAGATTTCATCTTCTTTTTTTGAATATCCAACGATATCCAAGTGGTTTACAATCTAAAAGAAGATCAACCAACGCTGAAGTATGATCTGTTAAATAGAATCGCTTTCATTCTTGATGACTTCTTTCTATTGAAGTCCTTCTGAGGTGATCGCTTCTCAGTAGGTTTAGGGCTCACCCTCAACCATATAAGTAAGAATGTCAAGCAATGACTTTTCAATCCTTTACCTTTTGCTTCTTTTTGGCTCTACCTCTTCAACCTCTAATTGTACTTGATCTTCATCATTAACAATCTTATCAACAGATGTTGATGGACTCACATGTTCCTTTTTCAAATAAGGAAACACATCTTCAATGAATGATGTATTGCTTGATTTCATTATAGTAATCTTGTGTATTTCAGTATTCTTTGACTTATGTACAAGAAACTGATATGCATGACTACAATGGGCATAACCTATGAATACATAATCTAGAGTTTTGGGTCCTATCTTAGCCCTCCACACTTTCAAGTATATGTAGGATGGTTTTCTTCCCGTCTACAATTCATAAGGAGTTACATCCTTTTTCTTTAAATCTATCTTATTCAAAAAATAATTAGCTAATAGGATGGCTTACCCCATATTTCTTGGCCTAACGCAAAACTTTTCAACGTCGTATTCATCATTTCTTTCAATGTATGTTTTTTCTGTTCTACAATGCCATTTTATTGTGGAGAATAAAAAGCATTGCACTCATGGATAATTCCATTTTATGCACAGATATTACCAAATGGTGAAACATATTCATTGCCTCTATCGCTTCTCAAAAATTTTATCTTTTTGTTGAGTTGGTTCTCAACTTTGGTTTTGTACAAACGAACTTGTCAACTGCTTTATCCTTGCTCTTAAGTAAGTATACATAAAAAATATCTAGTATTATCTTCAATAAAAGTGTTGAAGTACTTGTTGCCATCTCTAGTGGGAACCGACTTTAAATCACACATATCAACGTTGATCATACTAATAGGCTCGATTATTCTTTCAAACGACTTAAACAAAGATCTTGTTTGTTTGGCTTTTATACATGTTTTACATTTTGTATTTGATTCAATGAAAAAAATTGTATGTAATTTAATACAATCAAATGACGCATTGAAATAAAACTAACATGCCCAAGACGACCATGCCAAATATTAGAAGACTCAATCATATAAATAGTAAAATCATTTTTATCCGTATTCTTTTTTACTGCGGCTACATTGTGTTTAAACGTACCATTTCAGGCATAGCCCTTTTCAACAAACATACCAAATCTAGAAAAAACAAATTTATCACTTTTAGAAAATAATACAAAATCAAACTTATTGAGCAACCATCCCAACACAAGGCTTTTATGCAAGTCGGGAACATAGAGCACATTGCTTAAAGTGAGCTCCTTTCCTAAAGTCCACTTCGAGATCACACTGCCTTCACCCTTGATGTCGGCAGTCGTTGCATTCCCTATGTACTACTTTTCATATCCTACTACTTCTTTAAATGTATAAAAAAGGGTCGGTCTTGTCCGGCCAAACGTGATAGGTTGCACTCGTGTCAACCCACCATTCTTTAAGGTTGTTTAGACATCAATTTAACCTGCATATCATCCTCAATCCTTTGCACATTCTCCTGTTTAGGAAATATTTCCTTTTAAAGGGAGCTACCTTTTCTTCACACCATCTTTTCTTGGCCTAAGGTTCACAACCTTAGCCTTGGCTTTATTTTTTGGCTTGTTGCCTTTATTTTCGCGAGAAGAATGGCCATGTTTAACCATGTTGGCCTTTGTAGAAGGTTTCCAAGAGCTATCCTTAAGAGCCAATTGGTTGTCTTCCTCAATGCAAAGACAAACCACAAGGTCTTCAATAACATCTCCTTCCGTTAATGCTTTACATAATTCTTGAATTCAATCTAGCTAGGAGGTAACTATTCAACAATGATAACAACCTAGAATGTTTCACTAAGAATTATCCCATCATCTGAGTGGATGTCACCAAGTATAACATATAGTTCTTGAACTTGGTTAATAATAGCTTAGACTCAATCATTTTATTATCCAAAAAAGGGCCATAACGAATTTATTTGTGACGACATTCTCCATTTTATACTTGTGTTCTAACGACTCCCATAATTCTTTGGCAGTCTTATCTTACAGTACACATTATACAATGGAATCCACAAGGCTTTTCAACACATATTTGCAGCATAAATACACAGAGTGTCTCCACAGCGTGCTTACAGATTGAGTATCAGCTGCTGCCTCATCAACTTCAGGTGGGAACTCAATAAGAAACCTAACAAGGTTTAGAGTGGTCAAGTAATACAATATCTTTTGTTGTCACCCATTAAAGTTCAAACAAGAAAAATTTTCTAGTTTCTCAGCATGATTTGCTACAGCCTGTGCAGCTTAGGTACCAACTACTGGTCTCATAGTAGTGGAAGAAGTAGCACTCATAATAGTATTTACAGCCATCCATGAAACAAATGGCGGCGATACAGTCGCCGCTAATAACCTTAATAGCGGCGACATCAGTAGAGACGAAATTTTAGTCATTAGTGACAAATTAATAGTGGCGACATGTCGTCGTTAAAAGTATTAGCGTTGATTTTGGCCCTTAATAGCGGCGATTTTTCTCGCCACTAATGGTCGAAAAGTTCGTAGTGCCACTTAATAACTGCAATAGAGTTAGGAGGTTATAATGATTTACATTCTCTATGTATTTAGTGTATTGTAATCATTTTAGAGGACAGTATATGAGTTATCATTACAAGTAATACATGAGTTATCATTACAAGTAATACAACGGGAGTTTGAATCGAGTATATTGTCTGTGTTATTATTGAAATGATTATCAGTTGAAGAGTAACTTAGTCTTTTGTAACAATGCCATCGCATATCACATTAACAACTAACACGGTTGTAGAACATGACCACTTAATCGATTCTCATGGTTCGGTTTTGGTTAAACACTGACTTGAACGTAGATGAGTTCTAGCTAACTTCTATTAATAAACCCAATTATACCTTGATCAAATATTTTGTTAGGAATTCGTTTAATTGATAATAAAGTATACATACAGCTTATTATTTGAAAAAGTTATATATTAATTATTTATAAAAGTTAACAAATATAAAGGCCGGTTTACTAATTTAATTTCGATTATTTACACATTTATAACCATAATGAAATCATAATCGAACTATCTGTCAGTTATCTTGGTTACTAAGGTCATTGAGTTTTTCTATGTATGTTTTAGTTGAAAACACCCAAATACGATATGCATGTATCATGTATGCATACTCCCTTACTACAAAACACATGCATGCTTGCAAACCCTAACTATACTTAAAATCTAATATTATTAACATAGATACTCATATTCATAGACTTCAATTCATTAATACGTACATACACGCACACATCCATATATAATTCAAAATATTTTACATGATGCTTGCTGGGCAGCATAAACCCTAGCTACTATACGGCACGTACCGTCACATATAGGTATACATATATCTATATTTATACATAGGGAGAGTATATATTACCTCTATAACTAGCTTAATTAATTATACGTGCAACACATAAGTATACTCTGAAGGGATCGATAAATATTGCTAGTTTCTTTGCTAATCTCATTGATACCACGAACGAGCGCTCTGAGCTCTAAGCGATAGTAGCTAGTTTGGTATGAGTTTAAAGGGAGGTTTGACAAACGTAGGTGCAGAATCCGCTCGTCCATAATCTTTTGTATTCGCCCTTAGCAGCCTCTCGTGAATTATATCATCCCTCTCCAAGTTTTGATCATCTTCCATGTATAAAGATTCCTATATATATGTATCCACATAAGTTTATATGATAAAAAAACATGTAATATGACACATTATGTTTAACAAAGATGAAGTTAGTTAACCTGATTTTGATCGGTTGCACTAAGTTTCGCCACTGGCATGGAGGAACCGCAACGGGCTGTTTAACATGAACATCAAGAATGATTCATTGACAACTGATCAAAAGGGTTTTCACATGTGTTCATATATAAAGATTATTATTAATAAGAAAAGTTAAGAAATTGATGAACAGTTTATGAATTAACCTGCAAATGATGATGACACAAGTGAGGCTAAAATGAGAAGAGTTAGGAGATAAATCTTGTAACCCATGTTTATTTTCATTAATTTGCTTGATTGCTTCTTTTTCTCGAGGGCTTTCTTTTGGAATTAAAGGATTCAAGAAATGATGCAAACTTTGTATCTTGTATACAAGGGGTGGGGTGGGCAAATAAAGTTAATTAATTTATTAAATAAACGGTAGTGGTGTTAGGGATAAGAGCCAATTAGAAATGATATTTTAATGTAAAGAATGTTGTGATAATGCACTGCTTTATCCTATGCTTAACTTTTAGATTAAATATAAAACCTAAAAGGTAAGAGGAAACCACTTTGCTGTTGTTGGGGCACTAAGTCTATAGGGTTAGTGGAAATTTAAATCTTTAGAAGATTAATTTAATGTCTAAATGGGTGATGGACCCCTAGTTCAAAACTTTAGCCAATGATATCCTGTTCTTTTTTTGTCTTTTAATCGGTGAAAGAAGTGAGATTTGAACCAAAAAATGCGTGGACTTGAAGGCTAAAGTAGCCACATATATGTTGTTGGTAAGGGTTTATTTTATGATTTATCCTGTTGATTGATCTCACTCCATTGGAATGCCAAATAGTGTAAGCACTCTTCCATAATTAAGGCGCTTTGTGTCTTTTTTTGGCTTTATAACAGTGGCATTTAACAAATTATACTAGATATTCATTTTTATAATTTAACTAGATATTATATTTCTGAATTTCATTAACCTCTCACATATTATTTTTTATCTTTATCTCTATCTCACGAACAAACATTTGTTTTATTATTTTTCTCTCTTTTAGATGCACACAAATTATATAGACTAATGAATAGAGAATTTTTATATTTAGAAAATTACTGCTCATAAACTGTAAAGCTTAAAAATGAAAAAAGAGATAGAGATACCATTGAAGGTGTAAAACAGTCTGCAAATGAACCGAACGAACACGAACAAGCGTTAAAAAATAAACTTGTTCATAATCTGTTCACGAAAACTTATCGAACGAGATTCTTTGTTCGTGTTCGTTCGTTAAGAAAATGAACATGTTCATGAACTGTTCATGAACTGTTCACGAACACTTACCGAACGCAAATGAACACAAACAAAAACAAACAAACACAAACAACTATTTATGAAAATAACGAACACAAACGAATACAAATGATTATAAATTTATTTTAGAATAAAATTTATATTTTTATTATACTAATATAATTATAATAATTCACTTGTAGTCGGCAAAAACGTTTAAACTTCCGACAGTTATATTATATATACTAGGTTAATATACAAATGCAAGGAATAGCTAAATTTGTTTGTTTTGAGTTTTGATCATAAGAGTTTCTTTTACTCATTTGTCCCTCAGCTAGTTTATAAAGAGATAAATAGAGAGAGATGCATATGCGTCCCTTTATGTAAAACACAATTATAGATAACAAGTCTATATAATATATAAAATCAATGATAAAAATAACACAAAATGATCTAAAATGTAAAACACAATTATTAATACATATAACAAATGATGTAAAATATGACACAATAAACTGATATTTGACACAATGAACGTATAAGACACAATGAACTGATATATTTAACACAATAACCAAAATGTCATCCTTTTTAAAACAACATAATGACATGTGTCAAGCCCACAATCCTTCTTCTATATTTTAGATTAAATCTCATTTTTAGTATAACCTATCATATTCTTAATATTATTATTATTCTTGTTATTATTATTATTATTATTATTATTATTATTATTATTATTATTATTATTATTATTATTATTATTATTATTATTATTATTATTATTATTATTATCGTCGTCGTCGTCGTCGTCGTCGTCTTATTTACTTTATATTTAATAATAGTGATCTTATTATTATATATAATAAATAAGATTACTATAATAATAATAATTATTTTTATTATTATATTTATTATTATTATTATTATTATTATATTTTTTGATTATGTATCTATTTAATTTATGCTTAGTAGCAATAGTAATAAAAGAACATAATAAAAATTATTAATATTCAATATTGTTTATCTTTTAACATGTGTATGTGTGTAGTGTAGTTTATATGTGTATATGTGTAAGTGTATAATATAATTGTGTGTTATGTATATGTGTATGTATGCATGTATATATGGATAGGTATGCTTGTGTTTGTAGGTGCATGTATGCATGTGTGTGTTACATACGTGTGTTACATATTGTACCTCAACTTCATGCCAAACGTCTTTTCTTTTGCCTAGAAGTGTTTCTAAGGACGAAGTCATAATGCTAGGGCACGATACTTTTTCTCATTCACCCGTGTACATTTCCAGGGAAAGCACAAATATAATGCTAGGGCAAGACGTCTTCAAATTCTTTTCTCATTCTCAATAATCTACTATAATATAGTACACGTAAACATATAAAAATAAAAATAAAAACAAAAACTTATTATGAATGCTATTATAAAGTTCAATTAAAACATCATCTTGAAAGATGGGTAACAAAAGCATCACGTACGTACTTTGGTTGGGTATTTGTTAAATAAAGGTTCTATAATGGATTGTAGTGCAATGTTAGTTACCGACGGAAAAATCCCAAAAGGCAACCAGTGACCACTTTAGAAACATTAGGGTTTCTTTTTTGTTTTGTCCTTTTATTGATCAGCTAGGGTTTCAAGAAGATTTAAAAATAATTTGTGGGGCTTTCAAAGGGTTTAAAATTTGGATGGTTAGTCATTAGTGCTTTCAATTATACATATGGACAAAGACTTGACACCAAATACCACTGGCACGACACCTATGGAGAATAAACATATAGACGACACTCTATATGATTATTTTTCTCATCTTTTCTTTTTCTATTAAAGCAGTCTTAGAGAGATCCCACCCAAAAATAAATAAATAAATGAAAGAAATAGAAAGTTTCTTTTTCTTTTCAAAAGTACAAGAACCGGTTGTTACTAAATTAATTTTATCTTTTTTTAATGATAAATTAATCTATACTACTCTTATATTACATCAAATTATATTATTGCCTGAAATTAAACTCAAGATTTTTTTTAAAAGTCAAAGTCTCTATTAAATGGGTTATCCTCACATTGACAAATCAATTTTATCTAGAAATGTACTTGCGTGTATTGTGTGGGTAACTATCATAAATTTGAATATATATTTAAACGTGAATACAAAATCATATATATCGTAATGGTTATCACTCCGACGTAAAACCTAGATTTCAAGTAAACAGAATGAAAAAAATAAAGTCAACAAAACCAAACAAACTTAGCAAATTTATCGATTAATGCAAGTTGTTCATAGTTTCCATGAACGAAAATTATGTTAGTAAACTAAGAAAAATCGTTCACATGTAATGAAGAGAAATAAAAGCCATTTTACCGGCCACTTCAAACATCTCATATTTTATCTTCATATCCACAACTTTCACACAACTATTTGATATTTTTTTTTATTTTTTCATTTATTTTGCAAATAAAAGAATTACCCAAATCTTTTTTTTTTAAATAGCACTCTAAGACTTGAACCGCTAGGCTAGTCTACAGAATATTTTTTTTTAAATGGGTTTCTTTTGAAAAGCATGATGGTTTGTGGGTTGATTTGGAAATGTTTTTGGTTAATGGGTATTCCGCACTTGGGTTTTACGGAATTGAATTCTCAATTATTGAATCCGTAAATGAGAATTACGAATTCCATTTTGACCGTTTGTTGACCGGCGACTTCTCCGACACATTCCATATCTTCACCGACTTATCCAAACTCACACTGTAAACCACCCACTTCACCTCGCCAGAGCTCTTCCCCGCCTCCCTCTCCACTGAGCAAACCACCATGAGCAAACTCCTTCTCCCACTCCCAATAGTTTACTGATGTAGGAGGAAGCAAAAGATAAACAATTGAACCTGTTGATTCAACGAGAATACCAGAAACAACTTTTCTAACTATCGTTGATTCACACAGAATGCCGATAATCAGGATTTCACACTAACACGCACTGTGATAGAGAGAAAAAAAATATTTTTATAAACTTCAAGAACTAACTTCTCTCATTGCTTACATGCATATAAAAAGCAAACCAAAAGTCGAATGGGCCACAAAACATAGACGGACCAAAATCAGGGCCTAAAATAAAGTCCAACAAAATCAAAAAATAAGACAAAATGTAAATTAACTCATAAAATAAGCCGTTTCTTGGCCGAAACGATGACCTAAACCGCCTACGGCAGGCAGTTTGTGAAAATGTGCCCCTCGGTCCAATGATCATTTCGACTGGTCGCAGGCCCAAAACGAAGACTTCTAGCCCAAGTTATAATCATTTCAATGAAGCCGCTTTTGACAAGCGATCGTGGGCCTCCAAAAATGCAATAGCTTTCTCCTTCGTACTTGGGCCCACACCAAAACTCCTTCTCTCACTCCTAATAGTTCACTGAGCAAACCACCATGGCAACCCACGGTACACAAACAACCCCCTCTCTAACACCGCTAACGCCGTCACCGCACATTCTTGATTTAACAATGTCTCCACATGATTATGCTTCATCTTCTTTAATTCCCATTCCCCTCTCATTTCCACACCTTTGCAGGCCCATCAGCCGACCCCATATACACTAGCCCCGTGCTACTGATCGAATTAACACCCATCTTCCTCTCCGGCGACTTCTCCCACAAACGATGTTTTAAACAATCAAACGTTGTTTTATACGGTCAAAATGGAATCCGTAAGTCACATTTATGGATTCAACGATCGGGACTTGGATTCCGTAAATCCCATGTGCGGAATACCCATTAATCAAAATCATTTTCAAATCAACCCACAAACCATCAAGTTTTTCAAAAAAAAAAATTAAAAAAAAATTCCTAATCTACTACTCGATTATATATTTACAATACATATTCATATCATATATGTCCCTAATTCCATTTTTTTTAAACAAAAAAAAAATTAAGGTAGCGTTTGAAACGCAGAAATAAGGGTCGCAATGTAATAAACCATTGAGAGTGAATGAAAAAATACATATTTGGTTGGTGTAGTTAATATTATGAACCATTACAATTTTGATTTCATTCTGTTAAATTCATTTCATTCACACCCTCTTCTTTTTTTTAGTTTCATTTCTTCTTTCATCCTTAGTCACCAACACCACTCACCTACCACAACAACTACCACCGGCCACCAAGATTGATCGTCACCGGCCACCACCACCGCCAACCACCGTCACCAGCAACCACCACCACCACTAATTATGACCAGCTACCCCCAGCACCACTTCAGAACCATCACCACCGTCCATCGCCGCCGCCGCCTCCCACCCCCGCCGCCTCCTCCTCTGACCACCGCCACCATCTTGTTGACATAGGGTCTTTTTCTTGTATAGTAGTGGCTTATCAATTTCTTTTATATGCAAATAGTTTTTACTATACTTTATTTTTATTCATAATATAAAATCTAAAATTTTAGTATTTTTGAATTAAGTATAGTATCATTGCATATATGTTTTAGAAAAAAATAAATAAATTTTCTAAGGGCGTAATGCATTGTGCAACAAATCGTGCGCGTATACTTATTTACATATATAATGCAGTTAAGACATTTACAAAGGCGTGGATGTTTGTCTAGGTTCATGAAGCAGTGCGTTTAAATGTGCTAGAAACTCGCATACATAAACAGACGCAAACATCCCATGCCATCAAACAGTGGCGGAGCTTGAATCACGGTTTAATGGGGCGGGGGCGAAAGTAAACTATTTTAGGGGGGCAAACAGTATATTTATTAAAAAATCTCCAGTACCGGACCTGAAATTTACACTGTCAAGCCGAAAATTAACACTACTGACGGAAAAAAAACGGGGGGGCGAGGGGCCCCTGGCCCCTATGAAGCTTCGCCAGTGCCATCAGACTCATGTATGTATTCCTGATGACTTCTCACGCTAATGTATGTATGTATGTATGTATGTATGTATGTATGTATGTACGTACGTACGTACGTACGTAGTACGTACGTAGTACGTATGTATGTACGTATGTATGTACGTACGTACGTATGTATGTATGTATGTATGTATGTATGTATGTATGTATGTATGTATGTATGTATGTATGTATGTATGTATGTATGTATGTATGTATGTATGTATGTATGTATGTATGTATGTATGTATGTATGTATGTATGTATGTATGTGATTGCCTATGTTTGGGTGTGTGTTCTAATCTATATTTAAGCTTTGTTTTGAGGATCATTATATGATTTTGAATTATCATAATATTTTTTTTTGAACAGATTGTATTATCATAATTAGATAGTAATTCTTAAGGAGTTAAAGGGATATAGTATTTAGAGAAATATTCAAATAAAAAGTTTTTTAAAACTAAAAAGTGTAAGAATTAATCTCAAACATTCGCATTTTAATCAACGGTTGAGATCAAATTATAAAGAAAAGTTTGTTAGAGTTATAATAGCCACTTTTATTGACTTTCTACAAGTTTCCCCATTTTTTTTAAACATTCATAACTTTTATATACGATATTATTTTTTATAAAAATTACACCATAAAACAAGTATTTTTTTTATCTTTAAAACGAGTACAGTATTGTTATATAAAAAGATAAAAAAAATTAATATTTTTAAGCTCATATCTCGTTATTGTGTATTTAGTGAAGTTTATTGTGTCTTTTTGTTGGTTATTGTGTTAATTTTGAATACTATTGTGTTTTTTTCTAAAATAGTGAATTTTAAAAAATAAAATAATAGAATAACATTGTATTGTATCTCTAATATATAAAATACAATAATAAATTAACAACTAATTAATCTAATACATTAAAATCAATGACAAAATAACACAATGTCTCATTGTGTCTTTTGATCATTATAGACATTGTGTTTTTTTTTATCATCATTGTGTTATCTTGAATAATGAGCTTTGAAAAATATATTGTTAAAATAAAATTACAGTATATTTCTAATGATAAAACACAATGAATAATAACAAGGTTATATAATCTATTAAAAACAATAACAAAAATAATACATTGTGTTATCTTCAACATTAAGAGTTTTGAAAACTAGATTGGTGAAAGTATATCATTGGGTTTACTAATTGTAAAATACCATGATAGATAACAAGTTTATAATCTATAAAAACAATGACAAAATAACATAAAATAATCTAAAACGTAAAACACAATGATTAATACACATAACAAATTATATAAAATGTATGACACAATGAACATATAAGACACAATGAGCTGTCGTATTTGACACAATGACAAAAATGTCATTCTCTTTAAAACAATAGAAAGATACGTATCAAGTCCACAATCATTCATGCTTTTTTATATTAAATATCTTTTTTATTATAACCCTACCCTAGTATTTCTATTGATTTATGTTAAAAGTTAACAGAAAATAAGCTGTTTGTAGTTGATAAGTTATTTATAATATTTTTTCTTTTGGCTTCCACAAACCGTAAATAGCTTTTTTAATGTTACAAAATAATGTAAAAACGAATACAGTAGAAAAATGACACAAGATTATAAAACATTTTTTATTTTAAAAAAGTTAGGTTAGTTTACAAAACACTATTTTATTAACTGAATATTTCTTTCATACTTTTTTATAGAACATTCTTAAAAGTAGCTATATAACGTTTCAAGGATTTTTGTATTAAATAACTATGTAATAAGTCATAAATATATAATATGTAAATCTTTATTACTAAATATATAATATTATATTTATACAACACTTGTAATACATCGGGTTTTTAACCTAGTATGTACATATATATTGAAACATAGATTCAAGTTATTAGTATTGTAAAACAAATTTGATATCTAAAGTCTTTCTTCTTGTATCTATATATCGTAAAACAACAATCAATCAATTTAAATATATATTGTAAAACAACAATAATCAATTTAAATATTTTAATATCTGACAAGATACATGTGGTTAAAAAGTTATGGGTGGATAATATCTTCACTTTTTAGACATACATATATATATATATATATATATATATATATATATATATATATATATATATATATATATATATATATATATATATATATATAATATATATATATAGAGAGAGAGAGAGAGAGAGAGTTGTTTCTAAGGGGAGATATAAGTGGTAAAATATTATACTTTCTAACAAAAGTTGTGATTACGAATCCCGTAAAGAGCAGTTGTGATGATTTTAAAAGTATAGTAGTTATATAGCAGAGAGTACGTTCGTTTCTGGATCAAAAAGACATATTTATAGAGTTCTAAAAATACCCTTTTAAGGTTTGTTCGTACCCGTGAAGTCATGGGTATAAGTATAAACAGGAAACCTAGAAACTAGAAACTTGAATTACTAGAGGAGTTTAGTGAAGTTCATTCTGCATTTCACATACCGCATTTACGAAAGTGTCAAGCAAATGAAGATACACATGTGTCACTTGATGATGTGATAATAGACAACAAGTTAAAATATGTTGAGGAGCCGGTAACAATTATGGACAGGAAAATAAAGAATTACGGAACCATGTTATAAAGCAAGTTAAAGTCTAATGGAAACATAGAAAGGATCAAAAGCCACATAGGAGTTCGAAGAGGATACGCGGCAACATTGTCCATAGTTTTTTAACATAGAACAAGTTTTGAGTATGAAACCCAAATAAGGAGGGTTGACAAGTAATACCCTGAAATCCGGCTATGTTTCAGTTAAAAAGGAGGCAAATATTTAAGAAAATAAAGGGTGTTGCCACTAGTTATTGAAACATAAGGGACAAGATGTGTCAAGAGGAGAAAATTTTGCCCTAAAACAGAGCTATATAAGTAAAGGTGACCGCCCCACCTTTCCCATTGAGTCCCACTATAAGTACCCCCTTCCTAATTGAAACTTCAGCCGCAAGAAGTGCTAGAAAGAGTGTGTGCTATTCTTACAAAAGAGGTAAGTTTTCACGTTTAATATGCTCATGCTAGCTTAGATCTAGCTCATTCATGATGAGAACTAATGCTTAGATGTGATTTTTATGTAAAAAGGTTGAAACTTGGATCTACAAGATGAGGTTATGTGGTTACACTTATGTACCGTAGTGAAAGTAAACTTAATATGATGCCATGCATGGCAGAGATAGACGTTTGGTTGATTAAAAAAATAAAAATTCTAAAATATATAAAATTAGGTAGATTAATTAAATATAAAAATTATAAAATATATAAATTATTTATTTAATAAATGAACTTGAACAAATATAAACAAAAATAATCAAATGTAAACAAATATTAACGAATGTAAACGAATATATTATCAAACATTCACGGATACAAATGAATGAATGCGAACTCTGATCATGTTCGTTTGTTTAAGTAACTGATCGAAATTTATCGTCCATGTTCGTTTATTAACTAAATAAACGAACGTAAACGAACTTCTCTTTGAACGGTTCATGAGTATGTGTACTTATATACACATCACATTTGTATGAGAGTGAAACACAATCACCAATGCCACTAGAATCTAGATCACAAGAGTATGTATACTTATAAAATTGACACGTATTTAAAATTATGTTTAATTCTATATTAACTTTAACTTATGGGACAAATTAAATTTATATATTAGCTTACAATATGTAACTTTTTTCATTTACTATATAGAATACGGATATCTATATTTAAAATTTTATTTAGTAAGTAATATTTTTTGATTTAATAAATATTATTGGTATTAATAAATCAATAAAATTAATTGAGAAATAAAAGATTAATGCTATAACGATCTTTCATTTGTCAATTAAACTTTTTAACTTTTTAATAATGAAATATTAATTGAGAAATCAAATATTGGTATAACATTATGTTGTTAACTTAGGCTGAAGGATAAAATTGAAAGATGAAGGAGAGTGGTGATTTGATGTTAAGATAGCCAAACATGGAGAAAGATAATAAGTGTCACAGCGTAATCTCCATCTTTATCTTTATGTTTTAATTAAATTTCATATTTTCTTATAATTATCTTTTAATTTTGTTTAACATCTCATATTTTATTTTTTATTTTTATCTCTATCTCACTCACAAACACTTGTTTGATTATTGTTATTCTCTTTTATACACTCACAAAAAATATAAAGACTGATTAATAGTAAATCTCTATGTTTAAAAAATCACTATTCACAGAACTCTAAAGTTTGGAGATAGAGATGCCGATGAAGATGTAAAATATAAAAAATCTCTAAATAATAGAGATGTAGATAGAGATAAAGTCTCTACTATGAATGCTCTTATTCATCATTCATTGTAACATAATTATAGATTAATAATAAGTGTGCATGTTAGTATTTCTATTTCGAATGGAAAATCACAAATTCACAATTCGATTTGAATTTGATAATTAGACTTTCGAATCGAACCGAATTCGAATTTTAAATTTCAAATCGAATTTTGAATGGATGATTTTTTACTCGAATCGAATTTCGAGTTTTTCGAATCCGATTCAAATATTGAACTACCCTAGATAGGGATGAAATACAACATACTAATTATATAAATTTTTATCACTTTTGTTGATTTAAAAAGGTTAAAAGTAATAAAAGCACAATTAGATAAACTTCTAAACTGTATTCGAAGTAAATAATATTGAGGGGAAAAGACAAAATTAAAATAACCTTTACATATAAAACTCTAATTTTATTATTATTTTTAATTTAATGATTTGCTGCTGTGATCATGAGGATTAGAGTACCTAAAACAACGATCTTAATTTTCACTTCCGAAAATATGATAAATCGGTGTTTTACCTAGGTATAATGTTCTACGAGCATCCTGAGATAAAATGTAAAATAAGCCCTATACTATTATTAAAACATAGACCAAGGGTAAAAAATCGACTTATCATTTTCCAGAATGAATAAAACTAAGACAAATATTTTAGGTTCTCTCATCTCATGATTAAAGCAGCAAAGCTTTAAATAACAATAATAATAAATTTATAATAATAAAAAAACATATCTTTAACAATTAAGAATTCTGTAAATACCTTTTGACTTCTCTGGTTAAGCCACTTCAAGAATATTGTAAACTCATTAAGATAATCAAGAAACCCTATAAAAGAATATGACGATAAAAAAAATATAGTTGAATCCTTTTAGTTTCTACTCGGTATAAGTTATAGTTAATTCTTTCTTATTTTGAGAAGTTTTAGTTAAATACTTTCATAAGATATAAGTATATGATCATGCATGTATTATCTATAACATGATTTTTAGTTTACAGAATATGTAATAAAAAAAAGTCTTGATCAATAATTAATGAGTACTAAATGGTTTTTCAAGAAGAGAAATATTAAATTACTTGTTGATCAAGTCAAATCAAATCGTGTAAGGTGGGGATTAGTGTTTCATACCGAGTACAGATACGGTACCGTATCAAACGTGTATTGACCAAACAAAAATGATACTGGTATCGGTATTTCCCTTTGCCTAGCTCTAATGTCAGCATTATGCGATTCCAATACCGGTAAAAACAAAAAAAAGACCAATTTAAATGCTTCAGTATTACTGTAAATACATAAAACTATGAATATAAACAAGAAATATTCAAGTGATACAAGAGGTCACATAAATCCCTAAAATAACATGATAATATAAGGGAAGGAAATCAAACACTGTGATTGATCATGAAGCCGAAATTATACACATAAATTTTGAGTATCTACAATTATAAGTATCCATAAAACAATAAAAGTAAATCAAATACTATGGTACAGAATTGAAGGACTCTTTCTCCAACTAGATTATACTATGGAATTTATGATTTTGGAGGTGGTGAAGACATTGTGGGTGGATATCATTTTTGAAGTTCCCAAGATACCGTTTTGAGGATTTGATTTGAACTAATAAAGTGGTTATCTTTCTTATTTATTTACATATGATTTACATATTGTATTACGAAACTTGGGCCGAGATAAACAATGAGATGGAATTAAAATGAAATATTTATTTCATTTTTTATGTTTTATAACATTTGCCTCATTTTGAAAATATGAACCCGAAACCGTTGAGTCAATTAAGAAAAACCAAACATATTATTTAAACTATTTTATTCATTTTGGTGATTCAAAAGTAATAAATATGTTACTTAACAAATTTTGGTAATTGTATTATTCGTTTTACATTTATTATATCATTTAAATCAATCTATAATAATTTTATAATTTATAAAATAAAGTTTTATAAATTTATAAAGTTTTTTTGTCATTTATGAGTTTTAACTACTAAATTAAAATAAATAATTAATTTTCAAAGTTTTATAAAACATATATTATTATAGAGTTTATAATTAATTAATTTATTAAGTAGGGTTTTATAGGTTTGGGGTTAAAAATACAAATATTAAAAGTTAGTTTTAAAAGGTTTGACATAAAGTATAATGCCTTCACACTACAGGGACTAAAGTGAAAAATATTTATAAACCCAACTCCCACCCTCGTCGCCCCTGTTCCGGCCACCACCACCGGCCAATCTCCGGCGACCACCTCACACCCAAAACGTTCGAATTCTATTCAATTAAACGGACTCTTAACTTTCGCGCATCAGTTTCGAACTCGAGACCCACTCGGATTCAAATCATTGACTGTTATCTTTGACCAAACTTGAAACCAAACCCGCATTCATAGCATTGACACCATTTGACATGAAACAGATCAAATCGATCCTTTATAATGGAGGGTAAATGCCCTTCTCGATACTCCGAAACTCCCTAAGCTCCCATTCCATCTGAAACACACAAACGCATCACATTCGATCATCACTTTTATCGCCACCTGCAACTCTACCATTATCGACCTTCTGAGATTCATTAATCAAAATTTCTTGAGGGATTTTACTCATTGTCATTCTAAGAAGCTCATCAAGTTGTCAATTTGGTTTATCAATATCATCATCCTTCGAATTTGATTATCCCTCTGTCACGGTCTGTTTCTTCCTATTATCATCGAATTCATCTCAAATCCAGGTAATCAAATACACATGCATATTCGTATGTCCATATATAACAAAAGCCCTAAATCTATTTCGATTACCAATAACGAATTGGGCTTCAATTTGAAGCAAACCGAATCTAGGGTTATCATTTTTATAACTTAATGTGGGTATCTAAACAGATCTGGGCTTCATGCCACCGATAACATGCAACCCATTTGCACAAGAGGTCCCGGGTTCGACGGGCACCCCCAAAAATTGTCTTTTTTATTCAAATTCAATTGCAGGAATTATCTATATAAAATAGATTTCATATAAAAATTTATTTTATAATTTAAATCTATTTCAGAAATTATTAATTAATTTTTGAAAATTTTAAAGATATAATTTTTACATTTAATTATCTTTTAGAGAATAAAAATGTTATAAATTATTATCAAAATTACTTATAAGTCTTAAAATGGTATAAAAACTATTTTGTTAATCATATTTATTCTAGAAATCTATATTTAATTTCTTGAAATCCTACATCATATAATTTTCCTATATTTTTTCAAAGGTTTAACAATATAAAACCATTACAAAAATTATTTAAAAGTTTTTATAAAAAATTTATAAAATGATTTTTAAATTCAACCTAAATTATTTCAAATTATTTGCAAATAGTTTAAATAATTTAATTAATTACTTTTGACCAAGTTTTAAATAATTAATTATTAAATTAATTATTTCTTTTCATTACTTTAATACTCAACAGTTACTTAATCAATTATTATAAATTAAGTATTTAGGTAATACTTAATTTTACAAATGGGTCACTATCATTTTCAATCCTAATTACTTAATAATATTATTATGTTTTATTTAGTCAAATTAATACATTATTTTTTTAGACTATTTTTAAACCCAAATCCCAAATTAAAACCCTAATTCAAATCTAGTCCTTTAATCATATCATTATTCTAATCACAAGACACATTTCCTTAGGATAAAACCGTGAGAAAACCATTAGTGTTTAAACTAGCATTATTTCTATTTAAAACGCATTCAATTATCAATATGAGTTTTCATAGCCCTTTTATATGTTTTATATTTTGAAAAAATCATATGATTTAATATTCAATCATTGATATTTATTGCTATGCTATTTCAAAATTCAATTCAAGATATGTTATGTTATTACTTGCAATTATATGCGCATAGTTAGATAAACTGGATGAGAACACAATCATTAATTTATGCAACCACGGTTACAATGATAGATCTATTGGTTTGACAAATCCACCTCATTTGTTTAGTCGTGTGGTGATTGGAACCGGAATCATTCATTCTATAAGGCTTCGTCTGCGGACTGAGTTAAGTCAGTTATTAGGTTTGATTGTATTGGTTTGTATTTTATGTTACACTATTGCATAATAAGTCTTGACATTGCCATGTAAATTAAATTGTTTTCAATCATTTTAATCAATCTATATATATGTATTCAAACCTGTGTTTGTATTCAAACATGTGTTTACTCACCGGCTAATTCATTAGCTGACTCGTTATATTTTCACATGATTCCAGGAATGCAGATTAGTGGTTTTCTTCATGCTCATTTAGGACTTGTACCTAGTTTAACAAAAGGCTTTTGTCATGTTTATTTAGATTATTGTTTAATTGTAATGTATCATTTGATTAGTATCATTCAATAAAAATGACATTTAATATTATTTCAACTTATTTAATTCCATGTGCTATGAACATCAATTAACAGTCGGTCGGGATGTGACATGTTTAAACCTTCTGAAAACAATTTTGATTTTACGATATTAAAAACATGAGCATTACATTACTCTATTATTAATAAAGATGGTAGATGAATAGTAAACTTTAAGTATTCGGTCACTGATATCTTATATTTAGAAAGCTTTATAGTTTAATCATTGAACTTTGTAATCATAGTCGTCTGATTTTTGAGTTGATTTATGTTTTAATGCCAATTTTGTTTGGAAGCAAATAAGGTCAAATATAATACGTTTTTATTTACGGATACAAATTCAAGTTAAGCTATGTTTCTATAGAAATTTAGTTTGAAAACGAGTTGGGGGGTTGTAGATTTGTTGTCCAAATTTTATCACGCCCCAAACGGAGCCACCACATATGTTTATTTTTATATACGTTTTGAGTTGCTATACGTTTCAACATAGGTTTTGTTTGAAAATGGTCGGATATAATACATTTTCATTCGACGATACAATTCGCATTACTCTACATTTTAACGTAAATTTAATTCGGAAATGATCGGGTCGAATATAGTCTTTACTTTATCACGTCGCGAACACCACCGCCACAACGCACGACGTGTAAAAGCCTAGTTGACATTAAGCTTGATTCTAAAGTTTAAATGCCAATTTAATTAAATTTAATAAAATTATAAATACATATGATTATATTTTTTAGTAATTCCTAATTATAATATAGAGTTAATTACATGATTAGTCCCTGTGGTATGCCCATATTGCAGGATTGGTCCCAACTTTTGAGAAATTACAAGATTAGTCCCTACTGTTTGCTAAATCGTAACACGACCGGTCCCTAACACTAAATTCTGTTAAGTTTCTCAGTTAATTAAATTAATGTGAAATGTAACCTTAAATATATAATAATAATAATAATAATAATAATAATAATAATAATAATAATAATAATAATAATAATAATAATAATAAATAACAATCATAATAATATAGTAATTTATTTAAAAATCCACCCACCCCTTTACCCATCGTCTCCCGATCTCCGGACCGCCAGATGCGCACAATGCCGCCGCCAGCAAGGCGGCAACCCAACATCGCCGACACAAGACCACCGCATGCAAACCACCTATCGTCTTCTCCAGATCCGCGCACACACAACCTGCGATAATTGCTTCAGATTAGGCATGGGATGGTGCGATCGCCGCGGTGGATGTAGTAGATAATGATAAGCGGTGTTTGGTGGTTGGTGTGGTGGTGGTTGGTGCAACAATGCTGGTGATGGTGATGGCACGGTGATGGTGGTCGGACTGAGGTGGTGGTGATGACACAGTGGTGGTGGTGGTTGGACTGTGGTGGTGGTGGTGGTTGGACTGTAGTGGTGGTGATGACACAATGATGGTGGTCGGACTGTGGTGGTTGTCGGATTGTGGGGGTGGTGATGACACGGTGGTGGTGGTGATGACACGGTGGTGGTGGTGATGACATGGTGCAGTGGTCGGACAGTGGTGGTGGTCGGAAAAGGGTGGTGGAGAAGACATAGTGGTCAACATATATATACACTAAAATCTTATATATTAGTGTGTATATATAATATTTATTATAAAAAGTGGGTCCCACATATATAATATGTATTTTATGTATTTTGTTTTTTTTAATTCAGTGGTTTTTTAGTCTTTCACATTCACTTAACTGAGAAAATTAACAGAAGTTAGTGTCAGTGACCAATCGTGTTACGATTTGACAAACAATTGGAACCAATGATGTAATTTCTCAAAAGTTGGGACCAATGCTGCAATATGATCATATCACAGGGACTAATCATGTAATTAACTCTATAATATAATAAAAAACCTATGTCGGTTATTATAATTAAAGATTAAGATTGGATCACGTCACACGATGCAAGTTTAACTCTATATAGTGCTTTATTATAATAATTTATTTATAATAGCAAAACACTTTTTAACAACTTTTTGGTAACACAAAAACTCACTTATAGTTTGTATTTGTAAGGATTTAAACTCATATTTTTTTTTTAACAACATACAAATAGAACAAAATGCCTAGCAAACCACTTAACAACATTATAATTATACTATATATAAAAAGAAAGTTGTGAGCTACAATACACTTATATGGTATAAGAAGTTAGCCATCAAAGTTTTGATATTTATAGAAATACCCTCCAATCAATGGTTTTTATAATTTGGTCCCAACTTTTGTGTTTCTTTTAAGCACTTTGGCAACCAAATTTTTACTTTTGCATTTTGGCCCTTAAAAGTTTACTACTTTGGTTTTTTTACGTGTTTTCACTTCTGTTTCGATATTCAAAATTGAGTCGCCGCAACGCGCGGTATATCCCACTAGTTTATATTAAAAAACAACTAGGTTGCTACAATAAAGTTTTCATATTGTTATTTCAGCCACTAACTTTTTTTACTATTTGTTTTTACTACTATTGCTCTTTGGAATTAATTTTGGCCACTAACTTTTTACTTTTTGTTTTGACCACATGAGTATAGATGTATAAATCAGGTAACTTTCAAATCGTTTCGGTTTTGAACAACGAAAGCCAAAAGCAGTTTTCAAGTGTTCATTTTTTCCGGTAAGAGGGAAAAGATGGCAACAAATGGGGATACATACTCTTATTTTTCTACTTTCCAAGCTCTAATCTGGTGTTATCTGTGAAGTCTAAGAATTTGTATTCATAAACCATAATCATGAAAAAACTAGCTTTTTATATAAAGTGTCTAATGTTATCAACTCACGTTAGGGTATCATTTTTCTTATATATAATTACGTATATTATCAACGCTACCCTTAACGTACTGTTGCGATACTGCAACGAACCGAATCTAGTAAGAGCGAATATCATCGTTGTGCGGATTGGTATTATCGAAACTGATATTGGTATTCACTTTGTGGTTTCCGATGAAACAAGCCGACAACGAATAAAGACACGTCACGTAAGACCGGGGAAAGAAACAAACTTCCGCGAGCGTGGCGCAAGAGAAAACACAAATTAATAAATTAATAAGTAAATACATCAACAACAATCAAGATTTTCCACGGTTGTTTATAATGTATTGAATTAGTTAGTTGTTATTTTCTCATTATGTTTGCATACTAGTAATACACAACACTGTTGCTTAGTCAAATTGATTTTTAGAATTCATCTTATAAAAACACAATGATGTTAAAAAGACACAATAACAAACGAAAAAACATAATAAAATGCAGGAAAGACATAATGACGAACAGGAATAATAAAAGCCAAAATTGTATTTTATTTTATTTTCGTATATAACAATATTGTAGTTGTTTAAAAATAAAAATAATCGTTTTTATGGTGTATTTATTAAAAACTAATATCGTATATAAATGTTATAAATGTTTTAATAAAATGGGAGAACTTCAAAAAATAACCAACAAAAGAGTAACTGTCTAAATGACCATTATGACAACTTTTTTAATATAATTCGATCTCAAGCATTAGTTTAAATAATTGATGGTTTAGATACCTTTACGCTTTTTAGATAGGAAACACTTTTATAAGAACCTTTACCTATATAAAATCATAAATCAAATTATTATTTATAATAATATATATAAATAAATATAGATATATATATATATATATATATATATATAATATATAATTTCTATTTCTATTTCGAATCGAAAACCACAAATTTGAACTTTGAATCAAATTCAAAGTTAGAGATTTCAAATTCATTTTTCAAATCATATCGAATTTTAAGTTTTTCAAATATAATTGAATACTGAATCTCTTACTTCTCTTATCCTCCTGATTATCGTAGCAAAACAATTAATACAATAACGAAAGAATAAATTTATATACCTGATGAACAATCAATAATAAACATATTACCTGTTTATAAAAGGGATTTTTTGTGCGTTATTGCAGAATTTACACCTTCAGGTTATATTCTGTATTACACGCTTGCACTGCAATCGCCTTGACGTCTAGCTTGCAATCATTATTCACACTAGACACAATCGTTTGCTGCAGCGTTTAATTTAATCAAGGCGGAGTTTTTTTATTCTATTTAATGACATGTAAGATTCAAAGCTAAACCAAAAATTAATTGCAATTCAAGCACGTAATGCAGAATATAATCCAAAGTTGCAAATTTATGATTGGATAGAAATCTGTCATCTTCACTTTGTGGGTGTCTATAGAGTGTATACTTGGATAGTTGAATTACAAAATTGGGCTGATGATACTATGAGATGAAATTGGACCGTTTCATGATTGACATCATTTATAAAGGAAGTATAGGAGTTAGAAATAAAAGATCATATATTATAAATTTTATGGATTCAAAATTCTAAAAGTAATAAAAACAAAAACATATAATTGTGATAAACTACTACGGAACAGTATTAATTAAATTGATAAGCATAGGCAGTATTTATATATGTAACATTATCGTAGAGTTCAAGAATTGAGTCTAGTGAAATCAAAGTATACATCATGCAAAAACCTCCAAGTTGTGCAAAACCATCATATCCTTAATACACACGGAATACCAACCGTTAATACTGATTTTGACACTTTAGTCTAACTTATCCAGAAACACAAGAAAGAAGAAAACTTCATTAAGTCAAGTTTAAACCTAAGACTTAAAATATCACAAGCTCATATTATCACCCTATGTTATTGGATTAAAAGACCATTGACTGATAAAACAATTATTAAAGAAAAAAAGTTTTCAACATTAGATATTGCTCATCGTTTATGGCAGAATTGTAATGAGTAATAAAATCCACGGCATCATAAAATAAGTGTAACAATTATTGACCTAAGTTCGTCATATGAGAGTACACATTTGTTTTTAAAAAACACATATATAAAGAATATTTGAGTTTTAATTTCCAAAAGAGTTGAGTAAAAAATAGAGTAAATTACATGGTGGTCCATTGGTTTTATTCAAATTTCATCTTCGTCTCTAGCTTCTAAATATTACAGATTAGTTCAAAAGTTTTGACAAACATAACACTTATACTCCATGACGTTACAATAAAAACGTCTTGCACTGATGACGTGTATACAGACTACAGTTGTCGCTGGGAATAGAAGAGGGCGCAGGCGGCGACGGTGGTGGTGGGTTAGAGGTGGAGGCGGAGGTGGCGGTGGGATGAGGGTAGAGGCGGCGATGATGGGTGTTGAATGTGGAGAAGAGGATAAAAAAGAAGGGGTATTTTGATCTTTTAAAAAAACTAACAGGGAAACTTAACCTTTGTTAGTGTCAGGGACTGTCAGCATGTATTTTTATATAGTTCATGCACTTATCTGTAATTTATTGAAAGTAGAGATTAAGTTGCAATACATACATACCACAGGAACTATCCGTGTAATTTACTCTGCTACGTGTGGTAAAACAAAGATTTCTTAGGACAGGCGTCCTCAATCTACCTACTTCCCCTTTCCTTCTTCTCCATTACTCACCAAATTAAAAAAGCCCTAATGTCCATCGCCTCACAATATGATCTTCTTGCATATCTTCGTTCCTTGACAATTATGTTTCATCTACTGCAACTTCATCTTCTCAACATTGTTGGTCGATTTCATTTTCACCATGCGACTTTTCTTCTCCTCCAAACGGACCTTCCAATCAATCTCTCAAACTCACAGAATCAGTAAAGTGTGTAACTTTTACTCTTTAATTCTTAAAACCCTATATGGGTTCATGAATAGCAACTAGATTTATTTTGATCTCATTCCTTTTCTACGCACTTGATTTGAGGTTTCATTGACCTAAACGTAATTCTCATCGCAAATAAAATTTGGTAATCGAAAACTGATTTGTAGTTTTAAAATTCATGATTGAAAATTTTTCTTTTTTTAAGCTTCATTGCTCCTAATTTACTAGAGTGTAATTTCTATTCGTGTGAGTGCGTTTGGAGATCGCAAAGTGTAAGATGAATTTTAGTTGTTGTATACATGTCTGAGATAATTTTTTCGTTTATTAGTAATTTATGTGATATCCTTTTCATGATCCGGTCGACTATACTATTTAGAGGCATGAAAGTTTATTTTCAAGATCCGAGACTATACTTCACTCTGCGTTTTGTATAGACTGTTAGAACTTGTGTAATATGTACAAATTTGTTAATGTTATTAGTTCATATGATAACAAGCATTGCCGTAAAAGCTTAAAAACTCTTAGTTAATATGTATTCCAAATATATGTTATGTGACTTACAAGCTTGCAAGTTGGTGCAAAAAGTAGGCTTTTATGTCTAGTTTTGTTAGTTATTTGCTATTATTATGAACTTTATTTAAAGATAGTGTGGCTTTGATGTTTATTTTACTACTGATTTTGATGTTTATTTTACTACATCATTTGTACATCTTCTTTTGTATCAAATGCTTCCTTCAAAAGGTTCCTACCAAAAGTCTTCATTGTCACATTTCATAAAAATCAATAGATGGGGGTTAAAAGTCTAATGTAAATTAAGAACATGTCAGGAAGATATGGGTATCAAAACACAAAACACACGTAATTTCAATGAACTCTCGTATTATAATAACCAAGAAAATAAATTGAAACTTAGTTACAAAATTCCTCGTATATAACCATGATCTTAGCTATGTATGTATAAGGTGACCTGACTTCGTGTTTGATGTTCCAAGTTGCGTTGCCTCTAATTTTGGCCCGAATGTGTTCTCAACGCATCTTACGTGTTTAACAGGACCAGTGGCGGAGTTTGAACAATCCAGTAGGGGGGGCGGGAGCGAAATTAATTTTTTTTAAGGGGGGCGAACTCGATATTTATATAAAAATTTACACTACCGGACTAAAATTTAACACTACCGTCAAAAAAAAGAGGGGGGCCGCCCCTTCAATGCTTCGCTAGTGAACAGGACCCTTTCCTCTATTTTGAATGGCAAGACTCCATATAAGTTAAGTTTTGGCTTTAAACCTTCTCTTAAACATTTAAGGACGTTGTAAAATTTATGTTTCACTACCATTTAAATAATTTAAGCAAATTGTAAACCCTCTATTAAACTTTATAAAATGAAAAATCCAATGACGATGAAAGGAGGGCGTTAAATGATTACATCGACTCTACACAGCAACGTATAGACAATATTTCGAATAGATACAAGATTGTAGACCAGCAACCACAATTGGTTGATGGCTCGGCTGTATCTGAACAGCCATGTTCGATGAGACTAGCGGGGTAGATAGATTTGATGTTGCAAATGATGAGACAAGTTCTCACGAGGCTACCAGTTTTACAACTGTTCCTAGATGTTCCACAAAGATACCTTTTCTCGAAAAAAAAAGTTGAGGAATTTGTTGTAGATGGTAGATGAAGCATGGTCCAATGAGAGTAGTAAATTATTATAATAGTTCTATTGATAATTTCGGTTTTATTTTCGAGCTTAACAAAAGTGTTAGAACCAAAATCAATTCTATGAAACCAAAAACACTTATATTGGCCATTGTTATGAACGAGAAAATGAACACCCTATATTCAATACGGGGAACTAGTAGACTTGCCTAAGGATAGCTACCAAATCGTTATAATGGATATCTACTATCTACTATCTACACTACTACTACTATATAATACAAAACAGTGAGGCAAAATAGTCATTTCACTGATTTTGTAAGACATGCCTTTCCGGTTCTTCCTTTGCGGTTTCCGTCGTCTCCCGGTTACATTCCGACGATACTCATCCCAGACCACCCGCCTCCCTTCAAGCAGCAATTGGATGAAGATGTGTCTCTTCAGCCTCCCTCTCCACCGTTACCTTCACATTCACTCTCCCCTCCATTACTTCTTCATCATAATAGCACTTGTTGCCTTACATTCCCGTAACTGACACCGGATGTTAAAATCCCTTCAATCGCCAGCCGCTTGGACGCCGGAGATTCAAATGGTACCATATTTCACAAAGACAGAGTGAAAGATCGTCTCGTGGGTTTAAATCGGAAGGCCATAAGCTCTCTAAAGGCAAGTCGGTTGTCGTTGTAGAGTCCGATAAAGCTGAGATGGAGGAAGTTACTCAGGCTGTATTGGAAGCGAAAGACAAACTGCTCCGGCAGAACCTCACCCTTGTAGCCTCCGCCGATGGAATCGAAGGTAATTTGGTTTTGTTTAAAAAGCTTCTACTGGTTTTCTTTTTGCAAGTGAGCTTAATATCTTGATTTACACTAATTTCTTGTTATAGATCCGACTTGTTTTAATTTTTGGATGAACTTAAGTTGATTATAGCAAAAATGAAATGAACATAGCCTTATATTGTCGAATGTTTCTTACTGGTTGAAATCAAAGTGGCTTGATCGGTTTGTTGTGCTTACCTCTATGTCAATGACATGGGCATATGCATCCCTTACTAACAACAGTCGATGCTTATAAAATTTGACTGTCTAAAACTCAGTTTAGCTGTTGTGTGGACCGCTATGGTCTTGTAAGTGGTGCTTCATGGTGAGCCACTATTGACTTTTTAAGTAGCGTTTTATTGACTTTTAAGGAGTAGCATGGTTCTACATGGCTTCTATTCGTTACTTTCCCTATTTTATATCAATATTCTTGTTGCAAGATATTGATAACAATTGGAAAATTCAATTTGAGTAACATTGTTGATCCATGGTCTGCTTTGGATTCTGACTTTAATAGGGGTGTAAAGGTTTGGTACTATTCTGCTATGGTTAAATTTGATATCACTCTCTATTATCCATACTGAGACCCTTGGTCTGGTACTGTTGTTTGTCAATGCTACAGGATTGTTAATATCAATTTAATTTTCATATCTAAGAACTTGGTATTGAGATATGTATTTATAACTTGTGTTTTCCCTAAGTTTAAACCCATGATTAATTTAAAGTGTGTTTTGGAATGGTACCTTATCTGTCTTTGAGCCAAAGAAGCTAGCAGTATGTTTATGTGTACTGCAATCACCTTAAGAAGTCAAAATGGGATAAAATAGGAAGTGGAATAAGATTGCAAGAAATTCAAGTATTTAAGCATGTTATTTGAACTTATAATACCCATTGGTGATTTTAGATTGTTACTGATCATCCATACCAAAGACTATTAGCAAGACCCTCTAATTTTTAATACCATTAGTACGTAAATAACCATGAAAAGAATATGACTGTTCAATTAGCTTGCATAAAATTGTAACCATTAATAATGACAAGTGGGAGGATGATGAAAAGAGCTTGATAAGGACATTGCATCAATATTTTACCAAGCGCATTTATATGGCTATGCTTTACGACAATAATCATCCCAATTTGTCGAGCTATGTTTTCGGCACAACTGAGGTATTACAGTTCATTTATCCTTTCTCTTTTCTCAAATGAATAATGACATAAACCTATGATGTTAATGAACATCAAATTTGTATTTTTAAGCAGGATGCATCAACAATTTTTTGTTAGCTTTAGCAATGTCTACTTCTGTGTGTCTGTATTCACACTTCTTGTTGTTAGTATTTTTTTAATTGTGACAGGTGAATGTAGACGAGTATGGAGCCATGGCCAATGGCACTGATGATTATGAGGTATGAAACACATGATGAAACATGTCTCTTCTCTTGGTTTTCTAATGTCATGATTTCATAAATACATTTAGGTAGTTTTCAGCTTTTAATTTATAGGCGTTTATGGAAGCATGAAGGACTGCTTGTAGATTTTTAAAAGAACTCATTTTGTGGTTCCTAAGAACAAAGTCAAAAGTAATTACATAACTTACATACTTATCATAATTAAACATATATTCTCTGGTCCTTGTAACCCAAATTTCAAAGTCAATGGTAATTTTATTTATTTTATATTTGTCATAATTAAATATATATTCACAAAATACATGCATGTATGTATGAAATCATGTATTATGTATAAACACATTTGATACTAATCAAAACTTAACAGTTTGTGTAACAATCAAACTAAAACATCAGTTAATGACCTACGTTTTGCAGGTTCTATTTTATGCCATTCGGGTGTTACTGTTTATTTTATAAATTTGGACAATATTTATGGGACAATTAGAGCTTGTTCACATCAATCAGACTACGAGGAATACCGAAGAGATTAAAAAAATGTGTTTGAAGATCTTAATACTTCAGTTGTTGATGGTAGATGAACAGTCAAAGCTTCTTGAAGAATGTAACCGGTAACTTTTATCTTTTATATTTATTTAGAACATAATTACCAATACATCAGAATTTGTTTTGGACTACCAACACTTTTTTATGACAGATAAATAGAATAAAAATCTAAGCCTCTAAGAAAACTGATGTTATGATTTAGGTTGCAGCCCGTCAAAAAGGTTGTTAAGAAAGTAAGAAGTCAAAATCAATATTTTATTGAGAAGTACACAATTTGCATCTGATTTCTTATTGCTAGATTATGTTCTTTAATTTTTATTACTTAACTTAGTACGTAATTTATTAATTAAATTGATTATTGAATCTTCTTATGCTTAATTAGTTTTTTTTAAAGTTCACAAATAAATTATTTGAGATGTGGAGTGAAGTAATTGCAGGATTCTGTGTCATGAAAGGATCATCTTTTAGTTTGTTAATCGGTAAGAATTTTGTTTTTTTTATTAATTATGTTGTGAAACTTTCAATTTTGAATACATTTGTTAATGGTTGATGATATAATTTACTCAACTTTGTGAAGTAAAGGTATACTTAAACTCTAAACAATATACTCGATTGCAATTCAAGCATCTCCCAAATTCCCTAAACGAGCATGCTTATATGATTCAAAAGCTAATGGCACTAATGCATATTTAATGCAAAGAATATATTTAAAAAATTTTCTTTAGATAGCATCATATTTTTGAAGTAATATTTAAACCGCTATGTTATAACAAGAAAGCAGCCTACTAGAGTTGAATACCGAATTTGCACTACTCATAGTTAATAAGTTTTTTTAATTGCTTTTATATTATTGGTATATAATTTTTAAACACTTTTAAAATTCCAATACACTTAGACATGCGTTGATGACAAATAGTTATAAACACCTGTTTGTCAAACATTTTTTAATACTTCTTTTATAAGAACTCACTACTAACCACATGAACATCAATGCGTCGGCAAAAAGTTTTTACCCTCACTGATTAGGATGCTAAATCCACCATTGCATATGCATATATATGTATATATTTACATACACATAGGCTTACCTGTCACATATAAGCATATGTGGACTTGGTTTAAATTGAGATTAATATGAATATCAACCAACATGGAAGCACCATTGTTCGAGTTATCCAACAAGTCAAACAAACATAGAAGGTGCAGTTAAAAATCCCGCTGCAACGCGCGGGTAAGCCCACTAGTAAAATAAGAAAGAGGTTCAAATACAAAGTGTTTTTTGCTACAAAGTGTGAGAAGACACAATGAATCAAAAAAAGTCACAAAAAAATTATATCTCACAATCTAAATCGAATTTCAAAAAAGTAATTCCGAGCTTTTGTTCCCTAGCCGTCCTCACTAAGAAAAAAAAATAAATGAAAAATAAAAAATAAAAATATTAACGTTTTTTTATTGTGTCATTTATGAAAGAGACAACGACGTCATTGTGTCATTATGAAAGACACAATGACGTCATTGTATCATAAAAGGCACAATAATTTTTTTTTTATTTTTTATTTTTTCTGAAAGAGGACGACGAGAGGAACAGAGACTCCGAAGTACTTTTTTGAAATTCGATTTAGATTGTGAGATATAATTTTTTTGTGACTTTTTTAGCCTCATTGTGTGTTCTCAGACTTTGTAACAAAAATACACTTTATAAAATAACCTCACTCATAAAATAAAAATAAAATACAAATCAAAAGGTAAAATTGTAATATTTAAAGCCAGCTTAGTTGCTACGGACTTTAAGAAGAGTATTGAGTTTGATAAAACCTTTTCACCCATTGTGAAGATGGTAACCATAAGGTGTGTCATAGATTTTTATCAACAATGATTGGTCTTTCTATCCACTTGATGCTACTGAGAATTACATGATGATGTTTATATGTATTTGTCTCATGGAAATCTTTCGAAAATGAGACTAGGTTTGTAAACTAGTCAAGATTTTATGTGTTAAAGCGGACATCTAGAATGTGAATTGAGAAACTATCTAGTGTCTTCGTTGATATTTGTACATAAAAGTAAAAGTAATTATTCATTATATGTCACAATTTCGTATGATGTGCAACTTTCGTGACACTTTATGCTAATGACATTGTTGTGACTAGAGTCGGCCCTGAGGAAGAGTAGGTGAGCAACTGCTCAAGGCTCAATCTCTATGAAAGCCTAAATTTCTTAATTTTTTTTTATATTTTATATATATACACACAATACATATATTAAAAAATTAAATATATACTTTGTTAAACGATTAAACCCATTAAACCACTAACAAACCTATTAACATTAAATTACTCTATTATTAATAAAGTAGGGGAATGAATAGTAGATTTTTGGGTACTTTTGAATCAGCACAACACTTAATAATTTTCTAAATGACCCCTAAGTTTCTCCTTTGTCTTCGTTTGATTACATGTCTAGATGGAGAGAAAACCAAAGAATTGAACAAGGAGCCGCATGAGGTGAAAATCTAATGTACGGTTGTAAAGGTGCTTAGTAGCCCCCTTTCCACCCACCTCAACATTATTTCTTTCCTTTTTCATATTATTAATAGACAAACTGAATAACTAATTTTTTTGGTTTTTTGAATTTTAGCCACATTAATTATATTTTTTTCACATTAACCTTAACTTATATTTTTTTTTTTTACTTTAGCCATTGAAATTAAGATTTTAAAGTTTAGTCACTAAACTATTTACAGTGAAGTTTTCTTACGAGTTTTGCCACTAAAATTAATATTTTTTGTTTTTACTTTGACGACTAAAATTTAGAATCTTAGAGTTTCGCTACCAAACCTCAATTTGATTTTATTATTTCGAATGAGCCGAACAATAAATGACCAAAGTAACGCAACATTGCGTGTGGGAAAAACAAAAGACCTCCTGCCGTGTAAGTTTGACCACTAAAGTTTACTATTTTAAAGTTTCGCCACAAGACTTCGTTTTTATGGTTTCTGACGAGCTGGTATGATAAAACCAAATTAACGCAACTTTGCGTGTGGTAAAAATGACCCGGGGGGGACAAAAACTAGTCTATTAAAAAAGACGAGAATGAATAGCGAAAGAATAATTTTTATATTTGTTTCTTTTATTTGTAGGGTCTTAAGATAAGACAAGAATACCTTTATAATTGTCGATACATATCTTACAGCCCTTTAATGCATAGGTTTCTATTTTTATTTTGTCTACTACTCATATGCAAGGTGTGAGACCCATACGTGTATAAACAAGCTCCAACACTACAAGTTGTAGTCATGATCATGTCATTTGCGTTATAAACTACATAAATTTAATCATATTGAACCTTTCAATGTCATGTCATGTCATGTCATGTGGTTATTAAATTGATTGTCATTTAACGTGTTAAGCATTTCGTGTCATGCAACTCACTTATTGAACATGTTTGTATTAACGACTTAATGTATAAAGTAAATGATACGTTCCCTTATGCAAGTCATTTCGGGTTCAATAGTCATGTTAACGTATCGTGTAGGACAAGACCCAATAAACATACATGTTTTATCAATGTATATAATCACCAAAAGCAACATAATAATTTGACACATTCAGGGGAAACATATTAAATACTCTAAGCAATTATAACATATATCAAACACCATAACTCATTCAACAGTAAAACTAACGGATCTATGTTCTATACCCATAAAAGCATGTTAAGTCATCCGAAGCATATATGAAAATGAATTTTAGAATTAGGTGTTTTAATCTTATATCCATAAAAGGATTCATGGGTTTGATCTAATATTTTTAGGGTTCTTGAAATCAAAGATTCAAAGATTTATAGTACCCACTCACACAAAAATCACAATTATTAAACTTAGATTCATAAAGAAATAAGACCTATATCTCAAGAACAAATGTAATCGACCTTTAGGCTTTAGGGTGTTAGATCTCACTAAATTAGGCTTCAATTTCCAGCAGATAACCTAACCAATTTAAGAGTAAGATATGATCAAAATCGGTGCAAATCGAGAAAAGGGTTGAATATAATACGGTGAAATTTTGAATTAATAAGTTTCGAAATGGGTGTTGTTATACATATCCCTCTCTAGATTATTTTACTTGTTGCACCCCTCCCTTAACTTTTACAAATAACTAATATTTGCTTCTAACATTTTATTAAACATATCACCCATTTAATATGACAAACTAATAAATTTATGATTTTTATTTATATTGTTTCTAATTATTGTTTATTTTGTATTATATTGTTTACCTTTATTAATATTGCGATAATAGTATAATATTATTACCTATATGAAAACAAAATTTAAAATTCTATCACGTTCCTAAATCAATTAATAACAAAACCCAATAACCGACTAATGTGAATCAGTTAAAGCTTTCATCAAACAAACCCATTTGTTAAATCAGTAAATCTCTATTGGCTCACTAACTAATAAGACAGACTTGTCACATGTCAGTTTAAGCAATATAGACTTCAATCAGATAACTATTACAGCATTAGGGATGTAAAGAAATTAAGTCGACTCGTGAGCTACACAACATCGAGTGATCGACTAACAAAAAGCTCAAATCGACCGAGCATACATGTGCTCTAGCCAAGCTTAAATTCATATTATGGCGCATTTAATAAATGAACTCAAGTTAGCTCGTGATATTACACGAGCCTTTTCAAAATAGTTTCATATTATATTTAGAGTAAATTACTATTTTAGTCCCTAAGGTTTGACGAAAATTACGGTTTCAGTACAAAATTTTATTTATTACACCGACAGTCCAATAGTTTTATACTTAGTTTCAATTATATCCAAGTCATTAACGGCGTTAAAAAGTTTCTGTTAAGTTAGTGTAAATTGACAATATTAACCTTATAATTAAATATAAAATAATAAAAACTCTTAACCACATAGCCATTATCATCATCTTGCCATCATCATCATCATCTAACTAAACCATATGTTGTTCAGCACCGACACCACCATTATCATTCCATCAAATAACTCCTTCACACCACCCACAGCAGCAGGGTTCTTGCCACTGGAGGCGGTGTGCAGTGATGGGCTTGTCACTACTGAAGGCGGTGGACGGTGGTAGCCGGAGAGGTGGTGGTAGATTGGGTATTTGTGAATAGGGAGAGAGAGTAGATTGGAGTGGGGAGGCTGGGTGGAGATTTTTATTTGTTCTTGAGTAATTTATTTTGAATATTTAATCGTAGGGGTAAACTTGTCCTTTTAAATTAACTTAAGAGAAAATTCTAACGGAGTTAGTGGTGGATGGACTGAAATTGAAACAAACATTAAAACTATTGGACTGTCAGTATAATAAATAAATTATTGGACTGAAATCCTAATTTTTGTCAAACCCTAGGGACTAAAATAGTAATTTACTCTTATATTTATTAAAACAAATTTATACTGTTTTTTTTTTTATAGAAAGTGTTTTCGAATTTCTTTTAAAAAAACATTTTTCAAACCTAAAGATTTTGTTAGGGTAGAATATGACAAAGGTGGAGTATGACAAATAATAAAAAATAGTATGTACAGGCTAACCTTTTAAATTTGTTGGTATAATTGTAGAAAGAAAAATCCCAGTGAGTTGTAACGAACCAATGGTTATCAAACACGTATGCTTTTAGGGGTGGGCCGACTATGATTTGGGCTTATAAATTCACGCAGTTGCGCACTTGCGCTGATGATCCAGTTATTGGGCCGTTTCATGCTCTATGAAACTATAAAGCTAAATTTAAAATTTAAATTTATAATGTTTTTAACAGCCTATATTCATAATAATTACAGCAATCAAATTGCCAGGATTACTAAATGATTTTAATGCTTTAATATTCGAAAGATTGAGAGAAAAATAATTCATTCAACCTGAATACATCCTCAAGGTATTTAAACATGGTTTTTAAGTCATAGAGATAAATTCAAAAGTCATTCAAATATCAAATAATAGAAAAAAAGTCAACCAGTCCAAAACTCAAAAGATAGATGCTCATGTATCACCAATGTTTTAAAGACCGGATCGGACCGGCCAGTCCAACCGGTTCAACCGGGAATCGGAAAGGTGGTTGGAACCGGTTCACATCAGTTCGTTTTGGAGGGGTTCGACCGGCCGGTTCGTCCCGAATCAGTGGTCGGACTGGATTTAAAAAAAAATTAAGTTTTTTGGATTTTAATGGATAAAACGGGGGTTGAACAATACATTAGTATTTTGGACATATGATTATTGTTAAATTTTATATATAACTATAAAATATACACATAAATTACTATATTGAATTATATATATAACATACATTAGTATTTTGGACATAAGATTATTGTTAAATTTTATAAATCAATTTATTGATATTAAGGCCACAAAAGTGAACAGTGAATTCCGTTACAATTTCTGTTTTCTATAATCATATTTTAATATTAGTTTAGATGCCAGCGTATACACGATTTTACACATGTAAAAAACAATTATATGATTATATATATATATATATATATATATATATATATATATATATATATATATATATATATATATATATATATATATATATATATAATCTAATATATTTTATATAACATATTAATAAAATTATTACATATATTAAATATATTAAGGTATAAACAATAGTATAAAAAAAAAAATTATTATTCATAAATATACATAAATCTTTATATATATCTTTTTAAATTATTTTAGCTATAATAATGATTAGCTACAAATTAAATTATATTTTAACAAGTTTAAGTCTTATTAAAGTATTTTCAATAAATGTTATTTATTTGTAGAAAAAAGTTATCTTGATTATTATGGTATTAAATGAGAGTTATTAAGAAAACTTTTTTTGAAGTCAAGATATTTACCGAAATTGTAAAAAAAAATTGTGCTGGTGACACGTGGACAATTTTAGGTGAAACGTAGGTGAAGATAATATGAACATGCTAAAAAAATGACTATGTGGCTGGTAGTTTTTTTGTTTTATTAGAGTAGGTATTAAATTAAAAAACCTTTAAGTTTTAACTATAGTATTTTAAACTAACCCTGGTGCATTTATGAAGAAAAACTAACTTGGATCAATTTATTCAAGAGTACATCGTACGTGAATGATGAAAATCATGATAATATTATTTGTAGTCAATGTCTTAAAACAGATAATATCTTAAGCTTCCTTAGAATCATATTGTTGTTTCTCAATACAACCAAGTATACATATGAGTATGTCTAACAAGAAAAATAGGCACGTAGGTTGTAATGGTTCATTAAGGTACTATATGCCTTTTAGAAGCACCTCTAAAAGCATAACATGGATTACATCTTAAATTATTGTTAGTAATTAGTAATTCATCCTTTATACCTAATATCTCAATTACAAGCTATTTCTTTAGTGGTAGACGTATTAATGACACTCGTATCTAGAAGTTAAACAAATGTTTTCATTTTTGACATCACTCAATATCTAGTAATAAAAGCAGTGAAGATAGGTAAATAAAACGGGTTATTCAAATAAGTCGTGTTTTCCGTGGTTTTCTCATGTCATATTTCCGTACAAGTTCGGTCGATTCGGAGTGGATTGGTTAAACGCTCCATTAGGGATCGAGCCTCATCTGACTTTTCTATGTGGTATTCATTCTCGTTTTGCTCTTGGAATCACATCCGAGAAAAGAAGACAATAACTTTAAAGCTCTGATATCATATAAAAATAATAAAAATTCCGTATGATATTATGCATTATTGTTGAGGATAATTACAAAAAAAAAAAAAAAAAAAAAAAAAAAAAAATTAGTCTAATCATACCTCCTAGTTGGGAATTACAACAAAGAATGAAACATATTAATGAAAATAAAAAATTAAAAATATAAAACGTTACATTAGTTCTACCTCTACTTCTATCTCCCGTATATTATCTATTTAATAAATTCTAGCTAATATATATTATCTAATAAATTATATCTAATATATATCACTAACAATATGAATAGTGAACAATATAAGTATTTCATCTAGGGCTGTTGACAAGCCGAGTCGAGCCGAACAGACATTTGCTCGTGCTTGGCTCGTTTTCAAACTGAACCAAACCGATCGGCTCGTTTACAACCGAGCGAAAAATAGAACGAGCATTTTTCGAGCGTTAAATTTTCGAGTGAGCGCAAACGAGCGGCGAACAATTTATACATCTCAACTATCTTGTGTGTCATACGATTTATACTGCAGCGAATAAGGTTTAATAACTTAAAAATAAACCATATTTCATTACATAATATTTTCATGGATGACAATGTGTTGTGGCTAAGGATGAAGTTAAGGTTGTAGCCGATAAGGTGGAGAGCATATTGCAGATAACGATGACGGTGAGAGCGGGAGATGATCGAAAAAATATCTCTTAACGGCTTAAAATTTCACTTTTATGTTTAATGTAGAATTTTTTATTAGGTTGATTGATCAATCATGCATAACTATAATTACATATTTGTATATAAAGGGTCAAATCTACTAAAATGGTAGGTATAAACTATATATACATATAATTCAATCCGAACCGAACCGAGCGGACCTTTGCTCATGTTTGGCTCGTTCACAAACGATCCGAGCCGATCGGCTCGTTTACAACCGACCAAAAATTCGAACGAGCATTTTCGAGCAAATTCCGAATGAACGTCGAGCGAGCGTCGAGCGGTTTGAACAACCCTAATTTCATCGCATATAGATAAATACTATTCAACGTATGTCCTGCTTGGTATTGTCTATGCATTAAAGTTCATCACAGTTTCTATTAAGAATGTGAACACATGACAATTTAGGTTATCAATTTAGAGTAGACATTTTGAAAATGAAGTATCGATTATGTCGTTGAGTTGAACACATGCTTGTATCGGTTAAGTTCAACACATGCTTGTATTGATCGAGTTCAACATAACACGTTTTACAAGCTTGAAATTTAGCTCCTTAGTTAACGGAAGAAAAATATAATTACTATAACCGACAATGGGGCAAGTAGGTTGTTATATTGAAAAAGTTATCTTTTATTTTGTACGTTTAAAGTTCTTTGTTTCTAATTAAAATATGATGTTTCGCTTTCTTTAGAAAAGAATATACTTGGTTTATCCATTTAGTATAAGTGTTTTTAGTGTGATATGAATGTTCTGTAAAAATTGAAAGAAAATGAAAGCATAATACACCAAGTGCCTTATGCATTATTGTGCTATTGACAACTCTAGTCGCCAAGCAATTAGATCAACCTAGAATGACATACATAAAGAGAAAACAAAGGTAGTAATTAGAGATAATCTATAAGTAGGTGTTTATGATAAGCATGTTCATAGTTAGAGGATATTGTTCAATTATGCTTTTTATACTTGGGATGAGCGGATTAGGAAATATTTGTTAGATTTGCACATTTCTTAGGACATGGTTCAAGATACGAGTTTTCGGAGACATCGGATTAAGGATATAGATTTTTAGGGGAGTTTATAGGTCCAGCTTGAGGCTTTGGCGTGTTTCTATACTTTTCTTTATCCTAACTTAGCTTTGCCTTCTACGGTTTTGTTTGTCTTAGCTTGTTCCTACACTAAAGCCTATACTTTGATTCGATTAGCTTCATTGTACGATATATGATTTTATACAATATAGATTGCCATATGTTCTTGAAAAAGCTTTTAGAGGCGAGGGTCACTGGTAGCAGTCTTTCTATCCTCTGTGATAGAGGTAAAGTTTGAAAAAATTGTCCCTTCCCAAGAGTTGAGGGTTCGAGTCTTAAAATAAACAAACGTCTAGATTTAGAATTAGAAGTAGAATTAGTAGGTATTTAAGTCAGATGCTTATAAAAAGAAGATGCATAGAGAAAGGGGTTTTTGATTTAATAATGCTATTTTCGTGGCTATTCTCTGCCAATACTTTAGATAGACTATCATATATTGTTAACAAATCATGACATACTGAATATCAACGAACACATGGTGTGTAAACTTATGTAATTGTAAGGGTGAGATGTTATGTCTTAGATTAACAGGTTAAAAAACTTGTTTCGTTATACATGTGTAAATAATGATAATCAAAAGAAATATTAAATGAAATTTTAATAACAAAATACTATGTTGATGGTGTATAATTTTTATTTTAGTGATCGTACCTACTAGTTATATTGATTATACTAGTCCCTGTTTGTTGAGATTTCTTTATATCTTTCCTAACGGCAAAATGAATTTTCATTTCTTTATATCTTTATAAAACATATAAGACATCACCAAACAATTTCAAAACCACATCATTGATTCCAATTCAAATTTTAACATGTAAATAAAAAGATTTCTTTATATTAATTAAAAGAAATTTATGTTGACTATAAATGTGTGGTGATACTTTACCATTTAAGACACTAACGCACAAAGTTACTTACACGTTATGACGGTGCGATACGTTAAAACCCGCACTTTACAGCGTGCCAATACGATTAAAAAAACATATAAAGTTGTAACGGAATATTAATTTTGCAAACTGAAATGTAGATGGAAAAGATAACTATGTCATATATGTTACGGTATAAGAATTTTAAAAATGCAGTCTTCGGGAAAATACTTTACAGTATAAGTATATTAAAAATGTATTTTGATAGAAAAAAAAAATTAAGAAAAGAGAAAAGGGAAAAAACTAGTGTACGCAGGGGATCGAACCCGGCATCATCAACCAACTCAATAACACGTACATACTAACTCTGCTAGTCACACATCTGTATTTAATAAACGAATAGGTGTTTAGTAAATTTCATCTAAATGATCATGTGTAAGAGCTACAAAGAAAGAAAAGCAAACGATAAAAATAAAATTGGTATACGTAGGAATTGAACCGTTGACTTCAAGGTAAAGTTTTTGTAACGGCTAACAAATGCTATAAGACTAATCATCCGGGTAAATCCAATGGCGAAAGGCCATTCGCGCCCGCAAACACAGGCAACGCTGATAACTCGGCCCGCCTATCATTCCAGGGGTAACCCACCACCCAAAGGCCCACTGTGATGAAACCTCTGGCTCGCTTGAAGTATATTGCACCAAGTGATACTCGAACTAATAACCTACACTTTGAAAAATCATGAGATGTATTCTCCCAAACCAATTGATCTAGAAACTCATTGGCGACCTCAAGTAATCACTAAGCAATGGGGAATGGAAGTTTATAATCACAAAGAACATGGAACAAAATTAAAAAAACCAAATTTTTATAATTGAGTTAGTATATATAAGAATGCGATCCATTCAAAAAAGTAATTTATCTTTCATTCTTTCTTGTTTTCTAGTTATACATCTTAAACGACTATTATATTTTTGTACTAATAAATTCCACATGTTTTCCTGCCGGCTGTTGGGAGGTAGTTAGTAATCAACACAAAAATTAAATCAAAGGGTTTGTAATTCTTAAGATGTATGTGATAAGCTAATATAGTCTTCTAATATTAAAAAATACATATACTCTTAACTAATGAATACCAAAGGTATTTTTAAATTTTATGAAAAGTATGGATTTCTTAATAGTGTCTTAACGTCATATAAGACAAATCCTTCAATCAAATTACTAGGTATTATATGATAGTAATTAAGCTTAACCCTCCTACTAAAACATCAATTAACTCATGACAGAACCTTAAGTTTAATGAGATTTAGAGGGAGAATGGAGTTAGGATGATTTAGGGGCGGGATGTCACATGAACTGAGGTGAAATGTGAGAGATGAATAAAGAATGAGAAAGTAGAGTAGGATGTCATAAAGTGTTGTGGGACGGGAGAAGGAATGTGTGGAATGTGTGGTGTGATGAATCAGGGTAATGTTTTGTGATGAATCAGGGTAATGTTGTAGGACGGGAGAAGGAATAAAGAAGGAGAAAGTAGAGCAGGATGTCATAAAGTGTTGTTTTTAAGCATTTTCGATTGATAACTTATTAGAATTATAAGTTTTCCAACCTATTGCTAGAAATTTATTATTTGTCAGAGTTATGATAACTAAGTGAGTAAATTACATGGATGGTCCATGTGATTATGTTGAAATTTTGGATTTGATCATTAAAGTTTAAAATCTTTTAATATAGTCTCTAACATTTCTTTCTCTTTCATATATAATCTCTATATCTGTTAGTCAACAGTTAAATATCATAAAAATTAGCATTTTACTTGCATTAGCCATCTATTTAATTTAACTTTTAAACTTAAGCATTATTTTTACTAAAGAAATTTTTATATTTTTATTTTTCAAAATTTTTTATTTTTTATTTTTTATATTATTTTTATAATGTCATTATTAATAAGATTATTATTTAATAAAATACATTTTAAATACACAAATAAAAAAATTTAAAAGATGTTTTTTTAAATGTTTTGTTTTTAAACCATTCATTTTCTATATGGCATTCTAAAACTATTTGATTATTTAAACTTTTTTTAACTGGTTGGTTTTCTAAAGTTATTTTTTTAAAACCATTCATTTTTTAAAACATCTTTTCTTAAACTAATTCTTAGTTTTTTATTTAAAAACAATTCAGTTTTAAACGTTTTATTAAGAAGACATTTTTATACAGGTTTAAAAAACCCCGCATATTGGTTTAAAAAAAATTATAAACCAAACATTTAAAAGAATATATTTTTTAAATATTTTTTATTTGTGTATTAAATAATAAACATATTTATAATAAAATAAATGTGAATTACATTGATGACCCTTACAAGTAAAATAGTTATTTTAACAAATTTAACATCATTAACTGAACTAACAGAGTATGAACCATTATTGAAAGATAACTATAATATTAAGGACTATATTCGTAATTTTAAAACTTTAAGGATCAAATTCAAAATTTTAACCAAACCACGTGACCATCCGTGTAATTTACTCTAACTAATTGTAGCATTGACATTTGTTGAGTTTTCTTGGTAGACATTCACCACTATGGATGCGAAGCTAGGTTCTTTTTAGGGCCAAGCCAAGCGTTGTATATTTATTCTTGTATGCATCTTACTTTTCTTATAGTCAATATTTGATTTTTAAGATTTTTTGAATGACATGTTATTACGTACGTGATCATGTATCCATACAGTTTTATGATTCCCATGACATATAATACGAGAGGGGGCAATATTTACCTTATTTTTATTATAGAAAAAAAAGATATGGTTAATTTACAAAGCCAAGTAATTTAAAATTAAACAAACAATCAACTCAACAAACTACGTAAGATAAGTCGCTTGTACACCTAAAAGTGAAGACATGGTCATACCACTAGTTATCTAACTGTATTCTATAAAATATTATTCTAAAGTATGTATTTACTTATTTTCATTTTTTATTAAGTAATGTTATTCTAAAGTAGATATTTACTTATTTTCATTTTTTAATTAAGTATTGATATGCTTATTAAGACACTACTGAATAACGTCTTAGACATCTGACTAGTAGTAGAAAATTTTTAGTTAAGTTATCCTAGAGTGTATTGATTTTCAGACCAGTTATGTTATTGATTCTAGTGCGTAAGTTACACTTTTGTGCGAAAAATTCAATTTCACGAAAGCCAACACTTTCATTGGAACCTTAACTTTACATGAAAATTGGCGTTTCGTGAAGAAGAATTGTGTGAAGGACACAATCATGCGATTGTTGCATGTTTGCTGCCACCACAACTCACTCATGACAGCAATCAGAAACCTTAACTGAAACAATATGCCTTCACCGGAGTTTAATCCATCATCAACTAGCATATGGTTAGACCATCATCAACTAGCCTAGGCTATTGGCTATCGTCAGAATATATAACTTAACTTCCTTTCTTTTTAAAGCTACAATCGTTCCTCGTGCTTAGCTTGTGAGGAAATACTAAACCCTTTATGTTATTGTATTAGACTAAATGGTATTTAAGTATAGTATTGTTATCTATATAAAAAGACCTATAACCCTAGCCAACAACAATTATCAAAAAAGTACAAAATCCTCAAGTTCAAGATGCAATTTCATTAAAACAGGGTATATATTCTTAACTGTTGATAAAACAAAGAGTATATATTCTTAGTTTATATTAAAACAAAGCGTATATATTCTCTAAAGCATATAATCCATGTCTAAACTCATTAAGACCACTTTAACTACTTGAAGATTACGTTTAAAACACAATTAATCACCCACTAATCAAAACCAAGAAAAAACACCTTTTGCTAGACCTCATGTGAACCATTCAAACCAGCATAGCTGGCCACATGTTCCCACCACAGTCTATAAAAAATAAGAAAAAGTTTGACAAGTGATTTCATCATCAATTTTTATATTAATTATTAATTAATTGATTTAAAATGCAAAACCACCTAGCTAGTCTTCTAATGTTATGTGGGTGACAATTTGGAATTGTAAATTTTAAAGTCTTAAATTTAAATCTAACTTAAGTGTGTTTTCACATGATGATGGGTTTTTTTATGGTGTTTCCGGTTGAGTCAGAATTAAAACGTCAAAATTAATATGAACAGTTGACATTCATTTTCAGGAAGGCTTACTCGGGTATTGCGAGTAGTTCCAAACATAGTTAAAGAAAATTAAATGCAAAAATTCGATATATTTTATAAAAAGATAACAATTTTATGTAGAATAAATTACATGTCGATCTGTCAACTTATAAAAGTTTAGAATGGAGATCACATTAAAGTCGAAGTGAGTCCAATTCTATATCGTTATATAAAAAAGAAGAAAGTATTAAAATTCGCGTTACGACATAGGCGTAAAATCGTGAAAATATTCAAAACGTTGACACGAACATGCGCGTTATATGTAAGAAAACGAACCCTATGAAACTTAATGTAAAAATCCAAAACCATCATGAACCCATGCATTGCGACGAGATGTTGATAATATTTGAATCTTCATATAAAAACAGAAAATTGTTAATAAAATTATTGTCTTAATATTGAAAAAATAGCTAAGTTGCAACGGGAAAAAAGAGTTAAAATTATTAATGTGAACAAAAATAAACACGTACAAATTTGAACTTTATAAATATCATATGTTAAAGGTTGGAGGGGAAAAAACTATAAAAAGAATTGAAACTTTAAATCAGTTTTGCTGACATTTTCATCGTAACGTAAATAAATATAAGTAAACTTTTAGGATCATTTATATAAGTAAAGAATATTGACGTAAAAGCCTTCATGATCATGCACTAAAGACTTCTACACTATGTATAAACGCATTGTGTTTTGTCTTTGAATATAATAATAATCAATTAATGGGTGAAAGTATAGTTATAAGTATAATCATTGTCATTCAATGGTATAAAAGTGGTAATTCAAGAGATTATATGCATATTTTGGATTACTTTAAATTGCTTGACTCAATCAAACCTTTCATCATATATTAGCTAATGTGTTGTTAGGGGATGTTTGCTAGCATCTGATTCAGGCTATTAATGGTTCAGATATCTGAATGGTTCAACACTTAATGGTTCAGACTGTTTGTTTCACGACCAAATGTCTGAATGGTTCAAACATTTACCTCTGAATGGTTAAGCATTATATTAATGCTGAATGGTTAAAAGATATAATGCTGAATGGTTAAGACTTCTTATCTGTATTGGTCAGACATTTGCCTTTGAATAATTAAACGATATACTAGTTCTTAATGGTTCATACCTCTTAATGGTTCAGCACTTAATGGTTATGACCTTTTATTAGTTAAACATTTAATCATTCAGAAATTACCAAACAGTCCCTTAGTCACGTAGTCCCATGAAGTATGAGGTGTTTAAAACCGTATATTAAAACATTTTTAACAATCCACGTTAAAGTAAATCAACACGTTTGATCAGATTTAGATTTATACAAACCTATTCGCAGTTTGAAAAAACCAGATGTATTGGTATGGTTCATTACACAGTTTGAAACTTGAAATATTCGGTTATACGTATGTATAAATTTCATAGAAGCAAATTTATTAAATATAGGGGTAACTTTGTAAATAGTAATTAACTTTTAAAAATATTTCAATTAGGTAACTTAAATGTCTTCTATTAGGTTAGTCACCTTTCATATTTTATTTAAACTATAAGCTTTAACATGTTTTCTAGCATGTTTTTCTTTTTGTTTCGGTTAGAATTTTTTATTTATTTTTTATGCTGATTTGAAATGGTGGCGTGAATTTTAGTTACTTTTTTTTTGTTTTAATATAATTTCATATATTAAAATTTTCAACCCCACATCTTCTTCTGCATTATTTGTAAGAAAATTCAATTATAACTCGATTTAATGGTTTGTTAATTCAATTTAAGAAAAATATGAATGAGTGATTAAATTAGAATTTTTTTAATACTATGTTACTATTTTGTAACATTTTCCCTTAAATATAATACCATCATAGTGAGATTTCTTGTAAAAAACCGGTTCCAATATCAAACGAAATTGTTTCGGCCACTTCGACTAGTTTTGTTTACTTTTTTTTGAACTGTAGTTACGGTCCAGCCAAGAGTTTTCGTCAAAACCATTTGAATCCTAAAGGCTTCTTATATAAACTTCGAAAAACTCTTTGTATATCACACCGAATTTTGATTAATCTTTAGTGTTCTTGACGTTTTGCATGATTTCATGGTTCTTAACATAGCTGTGGCGTTGCTAGTGGTTTGGAGGTGAAGGTGGAGGTGGAGGCGGTGGAAGTTGATAACGTATTATAATAGTTTATATTGTATTTGTGTATGATATAATTAAATATGGGTTTTCTATAATATGTATGAGTGGTTATTATTAAAAACAACAAAATCAGCTTTTGCTAAAACTTTTATTAACTATTTCTTCAACTACTGATCACATGCTAAATTTTAAGCTCCACCCTTTCTAGATGCTTAATATTACTTAAACGGGTGTTTGGATATATGTTTTATTGATTTCTAAAATATAAATAATTAGTCTGGAATAATTAACTTTAAACTTTCAGTAAGTTTATAATTATAATTTAACTACAAAAATCAAGCAGTAATCTACAAATGCAATCCCAGTCAATCCAATAACAACTTATTTATTAAAACTTTAAAAACTTGTTCTTAATAAACCACACGTAACACCCCAAGTTATTGGCAGATCAATTTGAACCGCTCTAGAATCGAGAATTTTAGGCGTAGTATGAAAAAACAAAGATTTACCCTTAGTCTCTTAAGGGCTCGAAATCTAAATTAAATATTATAATAGATATGGAGGAATTATCAAATGAGAACTAATGTTTTTGTGAGAACCTATAATCTCTGTTTTACATATGTTTACACATGTGTAAGTACGTGTAAAAATAAAAACTAATTTACAAATATATATAAAAGTTAAAAGTTACTTAAAAAAGATTTCGTAAAGTTCTCACAGCATTAAAAGTTATCAAATATTTTTCTTGAGAACTATGAGAACATTTTTATTAAAAACTATAAGAAGCCTTTTACACATAAACTACATATGTGTAAAATAAGTTCTCATAGTATCGTCACTTGAGTCACATTAAGGTTAGACACACCTTTTAATTTAGAGTAAATTATAAATTTTATTCTTTAAGTATGTTTAAAATTATTGATCTTGTTCTTAAACTTTGATAAGTATACTGCGCGTTCTTTATTTGAAAATTTATCATGCTTTATGTCTTTTCTACTAACAAAAGTTAACTTTTTAATGTTAATTTTGTGTAAATAAACCATTTTGTCCTTACTTCTTAGAAGACAAAATCTACAATTTTCACTAATCTTTTATTTTTTTATTTTATTTTTTTTTATATACTTTTTTTCTTTTCTAATCACTTTTTATTTTATAAACATATCTGAAATATTATTACTTTAATTTTTTAATCTTTTTTATAAAGTATACTTTTATTTATTGATTTTTAATTTATTATATTTCTTATTTTTAAAAATTAGTTATCTACCTTTCTAATCGCATGAGAACAAATTGGAGAGTTCAAAATATATTTTTTATGTCATAAAATTTAACTAATAATCGGTTTTGTTTCTCAGTCGCTTTTTTATAACCTTTATGGTATAAGAATTTTCAATTATGTTAAACAGTTTGGTTTTCGGTTTATATTAGAAACTTATTAGAGATCGTATGATTTTAGAATGTGACTTTTATATTTTACTTGGTTAATACATGGATTATTTAAGTGTTTTTACCGTAAAAGGTTCAATAAGCTTAATCGTAAAACCAATCCAAAGCAAAACCTTTAGTAATTGTTTGGTTCGGTTTGGTTTTAATTTTGAGTAGTTTGGTTTTGATTTACATTGATAAAAACTTACTATTAACACTAAAGAAAAAACGCTAAATAAAATTGCATTTAATTAAAGAAAAATTGAATGATTTGGTTATTTAAAAACTCTCGAGTAGTTGTTTAGAAATCTTTTAAGATATTTTGACCTATCACACTATTTAATATTTAAAAACAACCCATTTGGTTGAATACGAAAAATTAAAAATTCATAAATCTTACTTTCTCTAACCGATTTTGAATGTAAACCATGAACCAAATAATTTGAAACGAGTCAAGAATCTTGTACCAAAAAAGTTAAAAACCGACTTGTCTAATTTCTATTGTTTTATTAAAAAGATAATGAACAAAGTGAACAAATAAAAATAAATTTGTAAAAAATAAAAATCTATAAATAATATTACATTTTATGTAAAAAATTAGAACTAAATTATTACTAATATTTATGATGATTTTTTAAACCAAAGTGGCTGAAAATAAATAAAAATAAAGAAAATAAAATAAAAAACATAAAGAAAGAAAGTTAAAGATTAATAATAACACATTTTATCATTTTAAGGGTTAAGGTAAAAAAAGTAAGTTTATAAAAATAAAAGTGATTAGAAAAGAGAAAAAACATAAAGAAATTTAAAGTAAATAAAATAAAAACACAAAGGGAAAAAATTGGGAAAAAATTAAAAGATTAATGAAAATTACAGATTTCGTCCTTTAAAGAGTAATGACAAAATAGTCTTTTACACAAAACTAACTGACAAAGTTAACTTTTGTTAATAGAAAAGACCAAAAGCGTGATAAGTTTTCAAATAAAGAACGCTCAGTGTATTTATTAAAGTTTAATGATAAGATTTATAATTTTAGGTATACTTAAATGATAAAATTTGTAATCTACTCTTTAATTTATGATTTAAGATTTTAATCTTTTTTCCAAAGAATAAGTTATTTGGTACTTTAAATTTATATGTATGAGTCGGTTTTTTCCATATGGACAATATTAAATGGCAAATATAATTTGGGTTAAACTAATTTTTTTTAAACGGTAAATATGCGATTATGATTTGGATGATAGATGTTATCTTAATCGGGTCCATATATCTGTTTCACAGTCGGGACCGCACCCCAACCCCATTCAGGAGGAAACTCATTGCTGAAAAAACCCATTGACTTAAATCTGAGCATTTTACTTAAAATGAGACTTGAATCAATAATATTTTCATATTTACATGTCGTAGGTATCTCATGAGTTAAACTAATTAACCAGTTTAATTATCTCATTAGTCATTACTCACAAACAATTTAAAACCAATCGTATTTTTTTTCGTTCGGGGATCTATTCTTAAATTACACCAATTTTAATATTTTCGTGGTTTATGATACAACAAATGTTAAGTATCTTTCTTTAATAGTATTTAAAGATAATATATTGCTTTTTAATACTGTTTGCATACTAATACATAGATCGTATACACAAACACATTGCATAAAAGAAAAATTAAAAGGTAAGGGAAAGCAACCCCGGATATTGACCTACCGGCAATAATAAAATCTGTAATGTTATTTGTCATAGATTCTTAACAAATCTCAGTGAAACCAATTCTAAATATTTACTTTTTCAAAATATCATATGATCGATGTTTGAAATTGATGTCTCAAATTCTTAGTGAGACATTATTATTATTCTAAACATGTACATTACTTTTAACCAGAAATACCACCGACAAAATGTCACATGATGTACAAACTAATTCACATTTACAATTTACACATCATATTAAACACAGTACAATATAATAATAATAATAATAATAATAATAATAATAATAACCTAATTACAACTATAACAACAATAATATAATCATAACAAGTTTTGCCTCATTTCAATACATTATCATATCAGCAGAAGCCAAAATAGGTTGACAAGCATAAACATAACTCAGTGAGTCGTTCACAAACTCACCACCACCTCCGCCGTACAGTTCACCGGAAAACCCACTTCCGGCATGAACCGGTGGTTCCATAAAGGCCATGATCTCCATCACCGACTGCAGCCGGTGGCTGAGCTCCGCCACCTGAGCTCTCAGCACCGAGTTCTCAGCCTCCAAACTCACATAACTCCGTGTGGTCATGCTGATATTACCCATGACTCGGTTATTCTCGCTCCTGAGTTCACTGAGTTGACTCATGAGATCGTTCAGGTGCTTCTGCTTCCTCATTCTTGATCGCCTTGCTGATTCTCGGTTCGATATCATTCGTCGTCTTTTTCGCTGGTTCATTTGTTCTTGAAGATCTGAATCGCCAGATGATGTTGTTGTGACACTGCAAGAAGCCATTAAAACACCAAAGGTAGAATCTTTTCTTCACTAAAAACTTGAAATTGGTGATTTTGAGAGAGAAATTACTCGAATTGTACTCGAATTAGGGAAATAAACAGGACCCAGATGGTAATTATGCGTTAATTTGATTAATTGATTGATTATAAGATCATATATTGGGTATGATATTATTTAGATTGTAAAACAGAGGAAGAATCATGAAATGCAATAAAACCAGTAGAGGAAGACGACTGAGAAAGATTGAACTAGATGGGTGCAACGCCAATAAGTGGAATTGATGATACACCCAGAAACAAACAATTCACTAAGAATTTGAGACATCAATTTCAAACATTAAAGACTGTAAATCGAACATGAATCTTTGGTTAAAGGGGATTGATGAAGAGTGATTGGAAACAGGGGTGGGGTGATTGAGGTGTAAGAAGCTTGAATTTGCAGAGTAGATCCTCAAGAACAGAGGGTGGAGAAGGAGCTTAAGGATACAAGGAAGAATGTAAAGACAAGGGGAAGAGAGAAGGAAGGTTTGTGGGTCATATTTATAGGAAGCATGTGAAATATCAAAAAAGAAAGATATAACAAGTGAATTTTTGCGAATACGAAGAGTTCGGTGTAGTTTAAGAGTACGAGTAAACGAGTGTATGTAAGGCTGCAAACGAACCGAACGAACACCAATAAGGTCCTGTTCGTGTTTGTTCATTAAAAAATAAACTTAATCATGAACTGTTCACGAACACTTACCGAACGGTTTTCCTTGTTCGTGTTCGATCATTAAGGAAATGAACATGTTCATGAACTGTTCACGAACACTTACCAAACGCAAATGAACACAAACAAATCAAACAAAAACAAACGAATGTTCATGAACATGACGCACATAAAGAAGTCCATGAACACAAACGAATACAAATGATTACATATTTATTTTAAAATAAAATCAACATTTTCATCATAAAATTTACCAAAAATAAATAAACATATAACATAAATATCCAAAAACATTTGACATGCTTGTCATAAAAATAACTAAAACAAAAATTAAGAACATAATCGAACATAAACGAACACATTATTGAACGTTCAAGAACGAACATCAACGAACACATTATCGAGCGTTTACGAACATAAATGAACGAATACGGCTTGTGTTCATGTTCGTTCGTTTAACTAAACGAACGAAGTTTCATGTTCGTGTTCGTTCATTTACTAAACGAACGAACATAAACGAACTTCCCGCCGAACAGTTCACAAACTGTTCGCTGAACGTTGAGTTCGTTTGCAACCCTAAGTGTATGAGTCATGAGCAATAATTATTTTCATCATTAAGGTGTTTTTAAAATAACTATTTCATTTAAAAGTCTAAAAATAACTATTTTAGTCTAATAGTTTTAATTAAGTAACAATTTTCATTCAATCCGTCAACCCCGTCAATAGATTACGTTAAAAGTCCTCCATGTGCCCCTCACGTGAGGGGTAATTTAGTGGACTTAACTTGAAGGAAAAACATTTTTCTATATGAGATGTTTGTTGTTGTCATTTTAACCCATAAACCAAATGTAATCAATAAAAATATAGTGAGGAAGTCTCCATAATGAAAAGATACATTTTTTCTGGTAAAATCAAACAACCATAAGATAAAACTATCATGACAGTAAACAGGAATTTGAAAGAAAAGTAATGTGAACTCACCATAAATATGGTAAGGATTGAACCTATAATCTTGTTTAAAACATATCACAATGTAACAACTATGACGACAAGTTTTTTAAAGGATCAATAGAGGAGTCGTAGATCTGTGAAGCCGATTGATGAGGAGTCCCGACTTGTGAAACCAATCCATAGAGAAATTGTAGGTTGTGAAGTCGATCAACGAGGAATCACAGCTTGTGAAGTTAATTGACAGATAATTGTAGATTGTCAAGTCAATCGATTATAGGTGACGATTTTGGAAATTGGGAAGCAAAAAAGTTTTTTTTTAAGTTAAATTGATTAAAATGCTCATCATGTGAGGGGCAGATGAGAGACTTTTAATGAAATCCTTGGATGGGGTTAACGGGATGGATGAAAATCGTTATTTAATTGAAAGTATTTTTTTAACTTTTGGATGAAAATAGTTATTTTAAGCAAATCAAAAGGATGAAAATAGTAAATTACTTTTAAAAAGTGAAATTTGTTTACTAAGTGTGTTTCTACCGTTGATAACACTTTTAAATGGTTAAAAACCGGTTGTGACAATATTACAATTCTTATTAGAAAATAACAAATCTATTCAAAGGTTGAATGATTTGTGAAACAAAATTCAGAAAAAGAGTATGAGATAGGACTCTAACATTTAAAATTACATATATATATATATATATATATATATATATATATATATATATTATATATATATATATATATATATATATATATATATACACATATATATACAGCAAAAGGATCAAAAATAATTATAATATAAATCTATATGTAATCCAAGATCAAAAATAAAATATGAATAATAATATAACGTTAATAGTGATTTATCAACAATAACATTAAGTGAGTATTGCCACTGGAAGTTGGGTATTAAACTTGGGAACAAAGATAATGCAACAATGTTAGCCCTAAAACAAAACGCAAGAACTACTTAGGGTATGGCATCACATTAGTTGATGTGCACCAACTCAGTAATATGCACCAAGTAATATGCCATACTTAGGGTATGGCATCACATTAAACTTGGGAATTACCACTTAATTATTACCCGCTTTGCGGCATTGCGGTAGTAATATGGTAGCGTATTAATTAGTTGATGGTGTAATCTACCATCCATCTTTGTGTTTTCAACAAAAGTTCTACTGGAACTGCATGAAGGAGTACACGAGAGTGATATGAAAAAAAATGATTCAATCGATTATTCTTACGTCATGCTAATGCATTTGGAGAACTAGAGATGAACATAAATTTGAAGGCAATACAGTTTCAATTCCTATACTAATAGAAGACATCAAGACAACAAGCTTTCTATGAATTAAGAACCGGTCAAAGTTTAATACGTTGGAGTGGCATCAATGATGTTCATTTGATTTCAATAGTATTCTTTAACTCTTAATAAATGTATCTTTTATTTTATGTCTTCTGGCCCCTTGCTAGAAGCTATTGTACTGTTTGGGTTTGTTGCTATAAAATTGTCATCATTTAAAAAAAAAACCCTAGATATAATAAAGTAATGACTTCACCTGTAACATATTGACTTCTGGTGAAGTCAATTTGTGGTTTTCTCATCTATATTTTATTAAATAACATAACAATTATGTTTAAAAATATTAAAACTATATGCTTATTTAGCATTGTACGTTTTTAGCATTGTACTTTTAAAGTAAATAAGACCGTTTTTTAGTTATTGGAAAATAGATACGCTTCTTCTATGTTAACTTGTTTTAAAAATTATAAAGACAAAATAATCAATCAATCAGATTTTCTAAAATCACCACTTAATAGTCTTAAGTAATCAAAATAATAAAATAAAATGATGATAAAATCTATCTATTTGTTATAATAAAAGAAGATTTTTAGTGGACACTTAGCATAATTATAGATCTTATTCTAACTTTTTTATTTATCTTTTTTATTAAATAATTACATTAACTGCTAATAATATTATTATTATTTTTTTGAGATTGAAAATAGTTTTATTAATAAATTAAGAAATAGATCTTTTTATAAATATAATTTCTAAAGAAATAAATTTTTATATAATAAGAAATTCTTATAAAACATCAAACTTTTATAAAAATATGAAATATCTTAAAATAGGTGCTTTAAATAAAAAATTTTAATAAACCAAAATAACTAAAATCAGAGTTTCAATAAGAAATTTTAAAAAATAACATTTTTTTAAAATGAAATTTTTAGAATAAAAAGTTTAAATTATATTTCTTTTTTTAAAGATAAAAGAAGTTTAAAAGCAAAAGTCAAAAAAGTGATATCATTATTTTATTAGTCATAGTTTTTACTGATACATAATTTTAATCATATTTTATCTTAAAATTTCATTTTATAATTAATAAATTTTTATTATTAATTATTTAATATTTTATTTATCAACTCACGTAATACATTGGTACTAATTTAGTAGCCTGATATTTTGTGTTTGTTTATAGGATCAATGTAACTTTTATAAACTTTTAAAAAATTTATGTAAACTTTAAAAAAAGAAAAAGATATGTTTAAAAGCAAACAAAATGTAAAATAAAAAACTAATGTAAAGACAATAATATAAATCAAGAACACTTAAAACAGTAAATAATAATAAAACACTGAAATAAAATTTTAAACGAACACTACAATAAAAAAATTTACACATAAAAAATCAACATATTTTTTGTTTTTTCACATAAAAACCTCTCAATAATTATTTACACATTTAAATCAGTTCACTTTTTAAATTCGAGCAAATTCTAAAAAGAAACTAAAACAACTTTTAAACCAATTGTTTTGTTTGCGTGTATTTTCCACTCCTACGTGGCTCGTTTAAGTAATAGGATCTCGAGTTTGGATTGTTTAAGTTATGGGAGCTCAAGCTCGACTCGTTTAAGTTATAATAAATGAAATGAATTTAATGTGTAAACAATTATTGAGTGGTTTTTATGTAAAAAAAAACAAAAATTATGTTGGTTTTTAATATGCAAAAACTGTTGAGGTACTTTTATGAGACAAAACAGAAAGTATGTTTGTATTTTACGTGCAAAAAATTATATATGGACTTTTGTGAGAAAAAACTAAAACTATGTTGGTTTTTTTGTGGTATTTTCCCTTTGTTTAATTATAACCTAGTTAATATATAAGTAAAAAAACAAAAAAACTCGTAGGACAAAAACAAAATTACTTAGGTCAATTCTAATTTTAATAATTCTTTTAAACTTAAATAACTTTATATGTGATATTATTTTTTTAAATTATAACATAAAGTTGATAAGTTATTAGTTAGTTGAGTATAATATTGATATATTACAAATATTTTTTAAAAAGATTGGTGATGTACTATTGATTATGAGGGTGTGCAATTATATGCATATGTTAATTATAATGTTAGATAATTATATGCATATGTTGCGTAGTTATATACATATATTGATTAAACAATATGTAATTACATTCGTATGTTTTGTTATTATGGTTGTAATTATACTGACCCGTATACTTTTTGCATAGAATACAAGTGACACATCTTAGTTGTTTTGTATGTTTCATAGGAAAAAAACTTTGCACATAAACGACTTTTATAAACATACACACACTCACCCTCTCTTCTTGTACACACACTCCCACACACACGCTCTATTCACGCATGCACATACAAATGCATACACATATGGGCGGTTATAATAGAAAGACTTAAAATCTTAGACGATGTAAGAGGCAACCAAGATGTGGCATATGTACCAAGGGTACTGATCGATGTCGTATGGTCGGTCAAAAATATTAATTAAAGAGTCCTTAATCACCCTTAATAGTAAAGGGTAAGAAGGGTGTCGAATTCACAGGAAATCACAGGAAAGTGCTAGTAACGATCAACTAACGGAATTAAATATTGAAAAGTAAATTGATTTATGGATTTATTTGAGAAATAATTAAATGAATGAAATAAAAGTTTAGGTTTTTAACAATCTTGGAGAAAAAACAACCCACTTTAGGATTCAGGTTTGGCAAAGTTATACTTTTTCTTGAATAAAACCTAATGAGAAGTCATTAATGGTGACTTACACATGATAGGATTTAAGTGATAATTATGGATTAAAACTTAAAGGACCTTATTCACATAATTACCAATTTGAATAATGAAACCCTAATTCTAATAATCAATTACGCAATGATTAAAGATAACCAAATTTATAGAATATCAAAATTAGGTTTAAGCATAATCAAACTGTTTAAATAATCAAATAAATTGAATCCAAACGAACTTAAAAGGTTTAAGATCCAATCTCAAATCTAGGTTACACCTAAAGAAAAATAAGAACTTGCACAAACCCGTCCCCCGAAGTGAATCACAAACGAATTAGCCTTGCATCATCATTGAATCTTCAAAGCCAATTGAATGAATCTTGTAGATTTGATGATCTTGATGTTGGAAGAGCTTGAGAATGATCCAAGATTGTTAATTTTCATCCAAGATTGCTGTTGTAAAAATTAAAATTTGTATTAGGGTTTTTTCCTTTTTAAATCCCTTCAAATTAGGTCAAATCTCAACAAAAACCCGGACCCCCGCGTCGGTGGCTCCAACCCCTGTACAACCTTGATTTTCATGTGCAACTTTTCAAGATCTTTTCGTTGATAGATCGTGGGTCCTGTAACTCCTTTCCTAGCTCAAGTTGTGCCCGTTTTAAGATACCGTTGTCGTGCAACTTCGGTTGATCATATCTTTACTTCTCGAGCTTCAATTCTCGTCTCGTTTCTTCCAATTTCTTTGTATTCTTCACGTTTGACCTACAAACACAAGATAATCCCAAAAGTAACTCGATTTCTCATAAATTTACACATAAAACACGGAAATAAAGCTTTTAAACATTGAACTTTCACCACCTGATCAGGTACGTGAAGGGTAAATGCGTCTATTGAAAGCGTAGAAGTTTGGGCTACAAAGTCACATAGGCTAAAACATAGTTATATGTGGTAAACACACTACATATTAGTGGACATCGGATCTAGACATATTGCTGAAACACGTTAATAATTTGTTTTTGTTGTAATTTTGTACTATACTTGGATTAAAGAGAAAAAAATACTTAATATTTATATATAATTTTTATAAAAAGATAATAAAATAAACAAAAGTTCTTTATATTAATGAGTGCTAGATTAACTGGTTTGGGAAGAGGTACCCCATTACTTTCCAAAGTGAAGGTCATGGGTTCGAACATCACTTGGTGTAATATGCTTCAAGTGAACTAGATATTTTACCACAGTGGGCTTTAGGTGATGTGTTTCCCTTGGAATGGTGGGCGGACAGAGTCACCAGTGCTGTCTGTGTTCGTGGATATGGGTGACCTTTTGCCAATGGGTTTACCCGGATGATCAGGCTTAAAGTATTCGACAAATGACACGTGTCTTTATGCATACATGTTTTTCCTTTAATTTGACGTGAATACACCTTGCGCTTATCAAGGGCCATTATATAAGAAAAAATAGTCTAGTGATCAAAACAAAAGACCCATGAAAATTACTATAGCTAAGCTTGTGTTTTTATACAATGAATAATTATTGATTTGCATTGATTAATGATCGCAAATCGCAATTCATTTTCACTTCTTTAGGTTCTTACTATTTTTATATTTGTCCCATACACACATGGGATAGACGTATGCATAACATTGTAGGTTTTTAAAACACGTATATATCAAAATACAACTTTTATTTTCAGTGTTAAAAATTTTAAAATAAAGAACATGATGTAAATGTAATGTTCTCAGCTCGTCCATTTCTTATAAAATTCCAAGAAATACAAAAAATTAGTCTAATTTTCTTTTATCTTTTTAGTTAAAAGCACATGCAGTATTTTTACGTAATTTCCTGAAAAAAAGATGAATTAGAGTAAATTAATCGATTGCCACATAGTATATCGGAAGTTCATATTTCAACCTTAACTTCTATAGACTACACACGCAAGTGCACGCACACACATACGTATATAGGATCTGGATCAATATAATTCCAATTTTACGTGTAAAGTGTTTGGGTCATTAATCAGAACGAATTAGTGGTTAATATCAAGATTGTAGCAATATTATAATTAATAGGAAGTTATATATGTCAAAACAGGATATACAAATATTTTAATTTATATCTAGTTCTACAAAAAAAAGTTTTCTATATTTAATTATTTATATAAAAACTATACCATGAAATCATGAATTTGTTATCTTTAGTTTCAGTATAATAGTTTTATGTTTTTAAATGGTTAGGTAATATTATTGATTATATTGATGTGATTACAAAGTGTGTAATATTAATAGTCACGTGTATAAATGAATTGCATGATTACGATTATATGTCTAACACATACTGTTTGTCTAAAGCCAAATTTAATTTAAAACATACGTGAGCTCAGAAAGACTTTCTAAGCCAAAACAAAGGCATTCATTTAAGAGGAGTTTACGCTTTATATCTCTTTATTTTTAGACCTCTTCTCTATTTATGCTCCCTTTTAATTTTAGTGGAACATACATTAGAAGAATAATTAAATAAAAAATTAAAACATACTGTGGAAAAAACATTAGGAATCTTGGAGAAAATAAAGTAAATGGAGATGGGACAAGTGGGGCTTGGAGGCAGAAGCCTCCAACGGTTTACAACCGTGTAGATCTAGCGAATTTTTTTTAAACAGCAAAATTTTATTGAAAGCTCAAGAAATTACGATTTATCTTACTAGCCAGAAGCTAGATGAGATAATCACCAAAAAAGAAAAACAATGAATTAAATATCTTTGATAGATTTCCTCCATGTATCCCAATATCCAAATGTTCTATTTTGGACTGATTTTTTATTCATAGAAAACCTAACACTTTGATCTCATCTATGATTTTTTCGATAAGGACCGTTTTATTGGAAAAATAAGATTATTCCTAGCTTTCCATAATACCCAAGATACTAGAAGAATTATAGCTTGCACCAATTTACCTCGAAGACCTGTAATTTTATCTAGCGAGGTACCAATATAATTCATCACGGCAAAATAAGATTTTTCTAATGCATAAGTACATAACAATAATGACAATTTCTTTAACAAAGATATCGTCATTTAATAAGACGTTAGTAAGTCTCCATAGAAACCGATATTACCCAAATAAATAAACACAAATCAAAATCCGATATGTCAAATGGGGTATATCAACTTAAACCTGTTATAACAAAACACCCATGTTAATTATATATTGAAATCCTTGCTGATCATCTATAATTTATATTATATAATAAATATAAAAATTAGAAGGACACGTGATATTATTCTAAGCATTCTAACACAAAATTTCTCATCTCTCTCCTATTTAATAATGATAAAAATTATATTAATATTGTTTACATCCTTTAACAAAAACATATTTTTAAACAATTCAAAACTTGATGTTATTTCAGGAAAAAAAACATAGTATCATGAAATATGAACTTTTTTCAATACAACGAACTTTTTATAAGAAAAATGGTATTTAAAATTAGATTTTTTTTAAAACGAAGTGTTTAAAAATATTTTAGTAAAAACAAAATTTTAAAACAAAAGTTTTTTGAAAACGAATTTTAAAAAATAATATTATTATTTTATTACTTATACATAATTTCAATCATATTTCATACCAAAGTACTATTTTATGATATCTAAATCTTCATTACAAATGATTTGATATTTTTTTCAACCCGTATTTTACACGGGTTACTTGTGAAATAATTGAAGTCTTTATGTATATGTGACGAAGAAGAATGCTTGATATGACTAAATTTTGGGAAGATATTATGTAATTGTGAAATAATTGAAGTCTTTATAAAACCCTTTTTTATGTTAAACTCACTATAATTGTTGGTCATGAAGATAGTCATGTGCAATAAAAGATTAGAGGGTTACGAGTTTATGCCAAAATGAGTTTTCGTAGTTGGGTTGTTTGAACTATTAATTAACAAAAAGTAAAATAACGTTTTCTTAAAAAATATAACTTTACAGAATAGGTAGAAATCGACATCAAATTAACAAGCTAGGGAAATTGTTACATTAAAATGTATAATAAGCTTTAAAGCTTAATACATGATACAATACTAAGGGAGGAGGGGGCGCCCTCGGGTACCAACTCGGGTAGGCAAGTACCCGGTCGGGTACACCGCCGCCACCCTTGCGGGCACCCTGGCGGGTAGGAGTGGCCGGGTAGTAGTCACAGAGGGGTAGCCGAGAAAATAACGGCTATAAAACCGTTATTTTCGACCTTTATTTTCAAAAAAAAAATTTACCCTATAAATACTCACACACATACACACTATTATTTACACAAACTCAAACAAAATCAGACAAACACAACAATTACACAAACACAACAATGTCTGATGAGTTTCCAAATTTGTACATTTCCGAAAACGATTTGGATTCGTCGAATTCGAATGATAGCAGTTTATATTTTATGAAACATTTTGTCGACAAAGCCCTGGAGGATACAACAAGTAGTTCTTCTAAAAAAAATACGTTCCACGCGATCGTGTAACGGGTCACGAGCTACTTATGAACGACTATTTCGTTGACGATACGAAATACGATGAATAAACGTTTTGAGGAAGGTATCGTATGTCGAAACGTTTATTCTTAAAAATAGTCGGCGATGTCGAATCAAAATAAGAATGGTTCCAAGACGGCCTTGACGGGAGGATGAAAAAGAGTTTCACCACGCTATAAAAATGCACATCGGCGGTCAGACAACTCGCAACAGGTAACACTCCAGACGAGTATGATGAGTATTTATGTATGTCTGCTCGCACTTCACGTGAGTGTCTACAATTTTTTTGCAATGTCATTATTAAGTTATATGGTAGGGAGTTCCTTAATAGACCTACAAGCCACGATGTTGCACTTTTGTATCAGGCACACGAGGATAAGCATCATCTTCCCGGTATGCTTGGCAGTATAGATTGTACACATTTTGTTTGGAGAATGTGTCCGACCGAGTTGCGTGGCCAATATATGAGAGGTGATCACCAATATCCGACGGTCATGCTCGAAGCGGTGGCTTCAAATGATATGTGGTTTTAGCATGGTTTTGTGGCCCGTCCGGGTCGAACAACGACATCAATGTTCTCAATCAATCCTCAATATTTGTACCTGAAAGGAATGGTACCGCACCCAAGTGTCCATTTAATGTAAATGGACATCTATACAAACGGGGATACTATCTTACCGACGGGATCTATCCTACTTGGTCAACGTTTGTAAATCGTTTTCATATCCGACCGATCTGAATCAAAAGATATTCAAGAAAGTGCAAGAGTCGGCTAAGAAAGATGTTGAAAGAGCTTTCGGTGCACTAAAAGGAAAATGGGGCATACTTAGGCGACCGATGTATGACGATTGACAAGATTCGGAGCGTGGTTTACGCATGCATGATATTGCACAACATGATCCTGAAGGATGAAGGAAGAACGATATCACCGGTATACATAATGGACCCTCCGATCCAACCGGTTTTTGACGGTAACGCTCTTTCGAAAATATATGATCAAGATACACATTTCCGACTTCGATATGATCTTGTCGAACATCTTTCAAGTTTAGATCCAGCGTACCTCTCTTCGGACGAGGAATAGGTTAATTTTAATATTTGTAATGTTTTAGTTTTAATTATGTACTATTTTTATTTTTAATTATGTAATCTTTATTTTTAATTATATAATGTTTTATTTTTAATTATATAATTTTTAATTTTTAGTAAAAGTTAATTTTTTTTGAATTATTTAAATATGAAAATAAAAGTTTCAGGGTAGTCTAGGGTTGTATTTCCAGCTTTTTGAGTGTTTCAGGGTAGTTCAAAATACTTGTGATGTGACAGTATATGATTGATGGATTACAGGGTACTTCAGGACTGCGCCACCTCCTCCCTAATATATCTTACTTTAAATAACTATAATCAGTACATGACACGACTCACGAGTGGTTAGATTATTGAAGATATCTTGAATTAATCTTGAAACCATATTTCAATTGTTGACTTATAAGAATATAGAAAATACTTTGACAGTGAAAAGATGATAAGAAATCACCGCCTTAAGGCAGTCATACAGAATTCATAAATATCTATATTTGCATTTCATAGTTTATGTCCATAAATAACCCATGACAATCACATCATTCGCCATTAAATATTTTATACAGTTCTTTAAAAATTTATTATTAATCAAGTAATTCTAATTAGCTTTCAGACTTTTCTAAAATATATGTTATCTAGTATAATACTAAAAGAGTAACTTAGGGAACACTTGATATATTTCTATGCCCCATAAGTTTATTTTTCCCGTCTCTCTCTCCTCTTAAATAATTACCTAAATTAAAAAATATTAAATAATTTTTATTCTTTTTTAGATTAAAATTTTTAATAAATTAAAAAAGATGTTTTTTATTAATGTTATTTTTAGAAAACAATTTTATATTCAATTAAAATTTTTTTCTAAAACATCTAACTTTTTTTCAAATATAAATATTTTAAAATTAGTATTTTTAAGAATTAAATTTTTTATAAACCAAAAATAATTAAAATTCGGAGTTATAATAAAAAAAATTTTAAAAATACCAATTTTAATACGGTTTGTTTTGAAAAAAATATTTAACTTTTTTTAGAAAGAAAGTTTAATAACAAAATATTAAAAATTGATATCGTTATTTTATTACTTATAGTTACTACTCATATGTAATTTTAATCATATCTTATTTTAGATTATCATTTTATACTTCACAAAATTTTATTATATTTAATATTTTATTTTTTCAACCGTATAATATACGGGTTTACTAAAGTTAGTATTAAATAAATAATAATCAACAACTAATTAGAGATATTATGAACATTTATAGCCCGATCCAATATTATATCTTTATATTTGATTACAGGGTCAAAATAATTTGAAATTTATCTAATTATTGTACATAACTTTTCAGTGTGTATTATTTAAATCTTAATTTCTTCATACTAATATCCTTACACCCACTCAATATTTAGTTCACAATTTGACCCGTCAAAAGTATTCCTTTTAACTCTAAAAAATACAGTTTTTTTACTGTATATTTCGCTATAACAATATAAAAATATCTTTTTATTAATTTTATTTTTAGGAAACAATTTTTATATAATTAAATTTTTTTCTTAAACATCTAACTTTTTTTAAAATATAAAACATTTTAAAATTGGTATTTTTAAAAAGTAATTTTTTATAAACTAAAAAAATTAAAATTCGGAGTTATAATAAAAAATTTAAAAATTAAATTATTACGGTTTAAAAAAATAACATTAAAAAATTCGGAGTTATAATACGGTTTGTTTTGAAAAAGATATTTAACTTTTTTTGGAAAGAAAGTTTAAAAACAAAATTTTAAAATTTGATATCGTTATTTTATTACTTATAGTTATTACTCATATGTAATTTTAATCATATCTTAGTTTAGATTATCATTTTATACTTTACAAAATTTTATTATATTTAATATTTTATTTTTGTAACCCGTATAATACACGGGTTTACTAAAGTTAATATTAAATAAATAATAATCAACAACTAATTAGAGATATTATAAACATTTATAGCCCGCTCCAGTTCGATTCAATACTATATCTCTATATTTGATTACAAGGTCAAAATAATTCGAAATTGATCTAATTATTGCATATAACTTTTCGCTGTATGTTATTTAAATCTTAATTTCTTCATACTAATATCCTCATACCCACTCAATATTTAGTTCACGATTTGACCCGTCAAAAGTATTCCTTTTAAGTCTAAAAAAGACAGTTTTCTTTGACTATATATTTCGCTATAACAATAGACAAAAACTAAGGTCAATCTCTGTCAAGTGTCGGTTTATACTTGAAAGACCTTATTTTTACGCATGGTCAACTTTATGACATCTTGTCACAAGTTAAGAGTAAAAATGGATTAAAACTTTTAGATTTAGATAATGAGTGTAAACCTACTAATGTTACTATAAATGTAATTTACAAGGATATTTTTGTTTATTTGTGACCTTATAATCAAAGTTGTTATTTCTTATTTAATATATAACATAATTATTTTTATTTTTATTTTTATTTTTATGTTATTTAATAATTAACTATTCACACTTTCGTGTAATACACGGGTAACTAAAGCTAGTTGTAATATATATTAAACCCTTTGGTCGGTAACCACCCACCATTGAGCCACGTGTCATCCACTGATTGATCCATGTTAATATTATTATTTCGATGGTGTTCTTTCATCACCCGTGGGCTGTGGCCACAGGCACCACCGCACCTTCAAACTCTCTCCGGCGAGGGTTTCCACAAGTGAACAAGAACTCCACCACCGTTAAAGGTCAAGAACACCACAACGGAATCAGTACATCTGAACCGATGTCAGAACCATTGTTGCTATCGTACGACACTGTGCCCCGAACCTAGACGACGCCTGATGAGCACATCTATTTCTCAACGGCCACCGTTGGCGGTGAGCATGCAAAGCCAGATAAAGAGAGTGTGTGTATAGAGAGGATTCATGAGATAGAAGAATTTCAGTTCTTTTGAATTTTGATTGTATGATAATACATTACGCGTCAGTACAGTACTCTTTGTTAGCATACGGATTGGATTTCAAATAATATAAAATCTGCTTAACTAGGAATTTAAAATCCATACTGAATTATTTTTGCAATTTTATAATTCTTTTTAAATAATTTATTAAGTTTCTTTTTATTTTATTTTTACTTTATTTTAATGATAAAAAAACTTAGTGTCTTAAAAGTTTCAAATACATATGATTTGAATGTTCAAAAGCATCAAACGTTTTATATATTTGTTATCTAATATGTAATTTAATCGATTTATTTGTAGCACAAAATATTTTGAGTAAACTTCACTTTTGCTTCATGTGGTTTGGCTCAAATAACGTTTTTCATCCAAACGTTTTAAAATTGAGATTTTACTCCATGTGGTTCGTAATCCATAACAATTAACTCCAACCCACTAATACCGTTAGTTTTTGCTGTTAAATGGAAGGGTATTTTAGACTTTTTGTACATAGGGACTACTTATGTAATATGCTCAAAGTAGTAAATGTATTAGATGTGTAATCTAGTTAAATTTACATAATTAACCCACCTCCAACTCTCCATTCCCCCTCTTGCCACTACCACTCACCTCCACCATCCACCACCATCCACCACCATCACCTTCATCTCCCACCACCACCAGTAAAATCGTAACCACCCCAACCACCATTACTCACCACCATCGTCCAACCCCTTCCTATCACTTACCTTAAAACCCAAACCCCACCTCCTTTGTCCCTCAATTCACCAACCCCACACCCCTACACCGATGTAAGTTACACCACCGGTGCCACCGCACAACACCTCTTCATCTCTCACCATCGTCTTCAGTCACCGTCGTCATCGTCATCATCGAGTTTACACGACCATCTTCTCCGCACACCCAAATAGATTTAGGGTTTTTGTTGTGGGTTTTTTTTCTTGAACAGATCTGAGATACATATGGGTGCGATGGAAGATGGTGGTGTAATGGGGGATGTGGTTGGTGGTGCGATGGTAGAGGGGGTGGTTGTCACACCCTCAAATTCTACGTGCGGGGTTTTACCGCGAGGCGTGTGAACAAACCAGGATCTCAGTCATTAGTTACTCAGAACGACACTATATGCAACCTTTAAAACAATTTAGAGTTTGAAACTTTAAAATATTTACGGAAGCGTTTTGTAAATAACCCAAACACAAGCTACTAAATGTAAACTGCGCAAAACACGCGCCCAAATCAAAGTACGTAAGTAAATGCTAAATTAAAAGTAAACAATGTTTGAACAAAGCATGCTTGACACGTGCGTGCTCCTATGGGCATCTGCTAGAAACGATCTGAGAAAAGCATACTAAAAGTGTCAACACGATGGTTGGTGAGTTCAAGAGTTTGTAATCAATCATAAGCAGTTGCGTTAGTAAAACATAAACAAGTGCATTTAAATAGATAGCTAGCCTAATTTCATTAGTAAAGAACAATAGTGATTTCGCGATCGAAGCTGACTATATTTGTCTGTTTGCCTCCCGCCACAACATACCAGGTCGTGACGCTGTTAGTCGTTTAGGACAATATTGCACCCGTTGACTTCCGGTCACCCAGGTGGGGCTTGTCAGACCCAGTAGTACTATCCAAGATTTCCCGCTAGATTCCTTAATTAACGATCTTAAAGTGTGAGGGATTTCTATGGTATAACCCACTATGTCTTACTAAACACATGTTATAACAATAAAGCGTTTAAAACCAAGTATGCTTTCTCCCCCAAAAAGAGAAGTAAGTAAAAGCGGGGCAATGAACTCACCTGGGGCGCAAACGAATGATTGTAAAAGCTAATGATGAGTAGAAAGACAACCCTTCAAATGTTACCTAGAACACACAAGTACATAAGTACGTGTACACAGAAAACTTAACAAACCCTAAGTGCTCAATAACCACATTGACCCAAGGTTTTGGAAAACAAGACTCATTTGACCAAGTTTACCAGTTGGTTACATGTCAAGTTAAATTCTTGTTTGATCAAGTACAACAATTCATCATACATGGTTATCACACAAGTTATTCACATAGCCACATTACAAACCCTTAAGTGCTATAAAGTTTATCATACACCATCCATTATCATGTATATTCCATAAAAGCCTAAATTTCCTAAATTGTGCATCAAGTATTCATACAACCCAAACAACAAAATCTACCACCTTAGACATCATCAACAAACATTGTAACATGATCCTAACATCATAAACATGCTCAATTAACAATATCCAATGATCTACATAAATAAAATTTTCCTTTCAGAAAAGTAACACCCAAAACCTATCCAACATCTAATTCTTTCGTAAATTCACCAACTTTATTCCTAATCAAGTCCATAACAATCATCTAGACCTGACTAACATCATCAATTCATCATAATTTATCAATCTCATGCATAAAAGTTACTATTAATAGTAAGGTATGAACAACCACTCAATTTCAATCATAGATTCATCAATATTATACCTAATCTAGTTCATAGCATTCATAATCATCCATTTAACATCAACAATTCATCAAAACATAAATTTTTATGAAGAAAAGTTTTCACTTTTGGCAATGTATGAACTAGATAACAAAATCATGGAATTCTCGCATAATCTACATAGATTAACATCCATACGACATAACTAACATCATATCATCATAAATTTCGACTTCTTCTATAAAAATCAAACTAGGGTTCTTCAAGAATCAAAAACCATGAAAACTTGATAGAAACTTGCCTTTAAGTGTGTTTAAATGATGACTAGCACTTGCAAACAACTTGTAACACTTGAATCACAATCAAATCAAAGGTTGCTTGTTGTTCTTGATCAAAATCGCAAAATGTGGAGTGTATGTGTGAGGTTTACGACCGCAAGGATGGGGAGGGGGCTAGGGTTGGGTTTTTCTTCAACTTAACTTAATTAAAAATTTTCATTTAAACCCTCTTTAATCAAAGTTTATAAAAATTAATCTTTTTAGCATTTTTTTTAACAATTTTAACTAAAAAACTCATGAATTATTAACCAACAATAATAATTATATATTTCAATTAACAACAAAACACATGAATCAAATAGATATAACATGTTGTCACGTTACAAGGTAAAATTCGTAAATAATATTCAAAATTCACAAATCATATAACTACAAATTAACAATCAATATTATTAATCAATTTATTATCTGATAATCATTGTTAGTTATTATTAAGTCACCAACGTTCAACGACAACTAGTGTGTCCTCACAACACGTGTATGGAAGACCTAACGGAACTAACGGAATTTGTAACGGAAAATTATTGGATGTCACAGTGGTGGTGCAATGGTGGAGGTGGGTGGTGGTGTGAGAGGCGGGTGGTGGTGCGATGGTGGTGGTGTAAGAGGCGGGTGGTGGTGCGATAGTGGTGGTGTGAGAGGCAGGTGGTGGTGCGATGGTGGAGGTGGGTGGTGGAGGCGGGTGGTGGTGTGATGGTGGAGGCGGATGGTGGTGTGATGTGTCACACCCTCAAAATCCACTAACGGGGTTTTACCGGCGGGCGTGTGACACACAAGGATCTTAGATAGCACCAGTTAGACCAACTCAGTAATTTGTAAAACGTCACATTTAAAATCAGACTTTTAAGGCAACGATAAACGTTTAATATTTGCGGAAGCGATTTGAGAACAGTAAATCAACAATAAATTGTGCCACATGCGTTTAAACAATAAAAGTCAATAATGTTTGATAAAATGAACTGATTGAGTTGTAATGTATGCCATGAATGCATCCCTAGCTGAGTCCCTAACTTTGTGCATTCCTGTGACCTGAGAAAACATTCTAAAATGTGTCAACATAAAGTTGGTGAGTCCACAGGTTTAAACAACAAGTAATGTGTCAGAAAGCGTTTCATATGGTTTAGTATATAAAGCATATCGATAGGTAGCTAGCCTATAAACAAGTTACTTAGTGTTTCAAACCGAAGCTGACTGTGTGTGTTTTATGCCTTTCCACCACGTCTATCACAGACCGTGGCAATTGTTAGGTCAATTACGCACCCGTTTGACCTCCAATCAAGCTAGCGCGACTAGCCCGGGCGGGGTTTGTCAAACCCAGTAGTACTACTCAGAATCACCTCGCTAATCCCATTACTAACGGTTTGATACTGCAAGGACTTTCAAATGTGTCTACACTTCGCAACAGTTGATATCAATAATACTAACAACCATAACAAGAAATAGTGTTTGCATGTTTTCTCCCCCAAAAAGGAAAGAATGTAAAACGGGGCTGTGAAAACTCACCTTAAATGCACAGCAAAAAGTAAACGAAAGCATAAAGATCAGAGTTTCCGGTTAACCTGAACGTCATTTAATATATATATAATTAATATTAAATACCAGCAATCTGTTCGTACGGTTTCGCATTCACGATTCGGTTACGGTTATCAATTGTCCAATCAAACGCAAGCACAGTCAAAACTGTATAAAACCCAATTATTCTCATGTATACTAATTTATGTGTATAGATAATCGTTTGAGATAATATAACCCAACCGATAACACGCACATACAATATATATTACCTATACCGAATATATATATATACACACCACATAACATATACTATACACTCATACATATAATATATATATATATATATATATATATATATATATATATATATATATATATATATATATATATATATATATATATATATATATATATATATATATTACATACACACACAACTACACACAACCTGTAGAAACCCACGCAAGCCATAACCTTGCTATCAATTCCCCACACCATGCACACATAATTCAAAACCCAAACACACACAAACATATATAACCACACACTGCCATATGCATTCATACGTACCTATATATACTCCTAGCACTCAACCATGCATTCATGCGCATCAATGACCACATGCATACCAAACCACATGCCTACATACATACAACCACGCCATCCACGCATAACTCGCATGCAAAACAGATTCATACCATCACATCTAGGTGCATGTATATGCATATATACACACGCATGAACCCACTGCGATTTCCACCCACATATATACACCAGAACATGCATACGAAGCAAATATATAAAAATCAACATAGATACATACACACGGTAGAACTCATGCACGATGAACACACATACATAACCGGGCGTGCCTCCAATGAAATCACATGAAACCGTAGATCGAAACATCAAAACCGTAACGTATAAAATTAGAATAATAATCGTCGAATCATACCGAACGAGATACGGGACAGATTTGCTCACCGCTCCTGATTGCCGGTTCACTCGATCAAGAACGAAGGTGTTGCCGGGGTGCACTGCTGCGGGGAAGAGCGGCTACAGAGACAGGAAGTGGCAGTCGAAGGGAGAGGATGATCTTCAATTCGAACGAGCGACGGCAGGGGTTGGTTAGGGTTTCGGAAGTGTGGGAACGGGATTGCTGTTGAGGAAAGCCGATGGAGGAGTGATTTAGTATAAGAAGTGGTGCAATTTACTCTTCTGGTCCCTCAAATTAAAAGAACTTGCAATGCAAATACTTAAGTTTAGCACAGGATTAATATTTAGTAATAGTTATAAACCAAAATCATAATTATCTAATAATATTGGGATTGACTTAATTAAATTACCAGGCATGAGTTGGATGCGGTGACGAGGTTAACCTGACAATACGGGTTGTCACATCATTGTGACACCCTACATAAATCCCATATCACCAACGCGTTTTGGGCGCATTGGCTGTGGATGAGAGGAGAACTCCACAGTTAAGCATGCTCAAGTGGCAGCAATCCAGGGATGGGTGACCTCCCTGGGAAGTTTTCACCCGAGTAACCAAAAGCAAATCCGTGAGCTCCTCGTGGGCAAAGCGGACAATATTGGTGGTGTGAGGGGCTGGGTGTTACAGAATGGTATCAGAGCCACTCCTATGCCGTTCGGGATGTAAGGCATACCTCACCAAGGATGGTGGCTTCTCAGGCTCATCGAGGAAGATGAGTCCAAACGGGGGTGATTGTGACACCCTACATAAATCCCATATCGGCCAAGGACATGAGAGATTCCTGGTTTATAAGAAATGTCTGGTCTTTAATATCACCAACGCGTTTTGGGCGCATTGGTTGTGGATGAGAGGAGAACTCCATAGTTAAGCGTGCTCAAGTGGCAGCAATCCAGGGATGGGTGACCTCCCTGGGAAGTTTTCACCCGAGTAACCAAAAGCAAATCCTTGAGCTCCTCGTGGGCAAAGCGGACAATATTGGTGGTGTGAGGGGCTGGATGTTACATGATGGTGGAAGGGGTGGTGGTACGATGGTGGAGGCGGGTGGTGGTGTGAGAGGCAGGTGGTGGTGCGATGGTGGTGGTGTGAGAGGTGGGTGGTGGTGCGATGGTGGAGGTGGGTGGTGGAGACGGGCGTGGATGATGAATTGATGATAGTGGTGTAATGGATGAGGGAGAGAGATATGATGATGATGATGCTGATAATGTATTTATCTATAGTAAATTACATAACTAATCCTTTCATTTATTAGAGTTACACAATTAGTCCTTAAATATAAAAAGACCTAAATGCCTTTTTATTTTAACAA